>LZPO01087246.1:144579-157022 GCA_001675575.1 Neotoma lepida | reverse complement strand
TCCAGGACAGCCAAGGATACACAGAGAAACCTTATCTCAAAAAACAAACAAAAAAAAAAACCAAAACAACAACAACAAAAAAGTAAACAAAGCTTTTATTCAAAGTAACGAACCTATGTATGTAAGACAGATTCTCTAAATGGTCTTGTTAAATAAAACACAGAGGTAGAGATAGGGGTGAAAGTCTGACGGAGATCAGAGGAATTAGGAACAGCTACCAGCCTCACCTTAGACTGCCACCACCGCTCCCAAAATGGAGAGTGTCCCAATTCCTTATACCTCCACATCAATATCCCTTTCTGTTCTGTTCTCCCATTGGCTCTCTCAGCCTAGCTACATCACTTCCTGTCTGTCTGTATAGCCCTCCAGAATTCTATGGTTGATGCTGGGATTAAAGGCGTGTGTCTCCACGCTTGACTGTTCCTAGTGTGACCTGGAACTCACAGGGATCCAGAGAGACCCTGCTTGCTAAGTGATAGGATTAAGGGCATGTGCTAATTTTTCAAGGCTAGCGGCTGACCTTGTTCCTCTGATCCTCAGATAAATTTTATTGGGGGACATAGATAAAATACCACCACATATGTACATTAATGTAGTCTTCAGAGGAGCATGGCAAAAAATAGGTGCCATGAGTGATACGCTGGGAATCCCTGTGACCACAGCAAGTCACTGTCCTGTCTGGATGACACTTGCTTACTGACAAAGAAGCTAGGAAAAGACCTGTCAAATAAAGGATGGAAGGATGGATGAAATGGAGCAAAAAGCCATAATCCTAGATTCTACTAAGTAGATTTTCTCAAGAGAAAATGTACATTTGCATATGAGCTATTTGAGAATTTATGATAATTTTGATAAAAATGTTAAGTATGATTATGTGTAAGTCTCCGGGTTTTTGGAGATGGACACTGAAGTACTGAGACATGAAGTGCACATAGACTGTGCAACTAACTTTCATATGACTCAGAAAATAAATACAGATGAAAAAGGATGGCCGGGCTGGGATGCAGCTCAGGGATGAAGCATATGCCTAGCGTGTTCCAACTCCAGCTGCATGGAAAAATATTAATCACTGTTAAGTGGTGATAAGCTCATAAAAACCTGAGGCTCAGCTAAGAAGAAAGTGCATCTTTACAATTTTTTAAGATAATTGGGGCTATATACAGTTCTATGTTACAGCTGAGGTTTTAACCCTGAACTGGGAACATCTGATGACCGAGGAAAAAGTAGGGTGGGGGCATCATCAGCTCTGCTAGAGAACTAGCCACACACTAACCACTAACACTCTTATGCATCTAAGAGGTCCCAGTACACACACGGTCGACAGTCAGGGAACACCCTCTACATCTACATTCTTAGTAGCATTTGGAAAAGGATGAAACTTCNGATCCAACTTCAATCAGTTTTTTCTCTTAAGTGACAATAAACAAAAGAGACTATGACCAGAAAAACTGATCTTATTCCAGTAAGTTTTCTTTTTAACTTCTTTTTGTGTGTGTGTGGTGTGCGTGGTGTGTGCCACAGTGCATATGCCGAAGTCAGAGGACAACTTAGCGAGCTGATTCTTCCTTCCACCATGCAAAGCTTACAGACAGAACTCAAGCACGGCAGCAAGCATCTTTACCTGCTGAGCCACAGTGCCAGCCCTCCACTCGGGTTTTTAAATTATGTCTATGTGTGGTGTGTGTCTTTGGTATATAATATGCATTGAGGTGCCCACAGAGACCTGAGGCATCAGATCTCCCTGGAGCTGAGTTCCAGGTAATTGTGAACAGCTCCACATGGGTGCTAGGAACCAAACTTGGGTCTCTTCAAGAGCAGTACCCAGTCTTAACTGCTGGGACCTCTTTCCAGCACCATTCTTGTTTTTTAGATCTATTTTTATGTGTGTATGCATTCATGTGTACGCANTCATGTGCGTGTGTGTTAATGCTTGAAGCAGCTGTATGAGNAAGAGGGCTGAGACATTTTTTCATAGAAAGGCAGCTTTTGCAATAGAGTATACCATCCTATGTCATTAACCTTGATAGGTTTTCAAGCAATTCATGAAACTCACATAAGACTAAACCTTTAGTTAATTCTCCCAAAGGTTTAAAGTTTTTTCTTAAATGTGCTAGACTTTAAGCAAATGATCAACTGAAATGTGATCAACTGAAACCTGATTAACAAATCCAGCGACTTTGCAGTCTCCTGCTTTCTTGTGCATCCTAAGACTGCGGGGTTTCTCACTTAGCAAGGGAGCTGCTGCAAGGCAGACTACACAAAAGTAGCTTTCTTTGCACTGAATGAAGGAAGGGGCTCTTTCTCTGGCTGAGTCATGACTGGGCTCTGCTCCTGAGACAATAGCAACTGTGAAAGCCATCCCTCACCAGCAGAGGTAGACAGGAAGTCATAAATCCACTTCCCCTCATTTACAAGGTTTGCTCAATGAAGAATACAGCCTATGTTGAAGTGGCAGCCCTTGGGTATTACACAAAGAGATACTCATAAGAATAAAACAGACAAGTTAGTGCTGCCAGAAAGAGACGGAAGCAGATCTGTGCCTGTGACGGTGTCACTGTGGCCTGAGAAAAATGTAAAGGAACAAAGGAACTTTAAGGAAGAAGTAATAACCATGGCTCCTACTCAACACAAGGGTCACAGGGCTCGGGGTATAACTCTGTGTTGCAGCATGTGTGAGGCCCAGGGTTCAGTCCGTCGCACTGCAAACAGTAAGTCATACNCAAAAGTAGTTATCAGGACAGAATAAGGAATGATACGGCATACACATGAGCAATCTTGGAATTAGTCATTATTAGGGTTCAAGTTCAGCTACATCAGTGAAGGAAAANAGGTCAAGCTGTCTTCAGCAGAAAAATAAAGGTGTCAAGTATGTGGGGTGGGANCTCACCTGAATGTTCACAAACACGCCGTGGTAGGTCTCATACAGGACTTTGCTGCCCTTGACATGCAGAGGAAACTCAAAGGGAATCTCAGTCTTGCCACTGGGGAGCTTTCCTGGCTTCAGCACGTCTATGGTGCTATTGAGAATCTGGATCGGCTGTCAACACAAATCAGCTTCAGTCATCAGCACACACTGAGTCTGTCTCTCCCTGCAGTCATGCTAGCACCAGGGGACACAAATGCTCCTGTGCTCCTGCTGTGTAGNCAGCACAGGGCTGGGGCTAGACACAGACAGCAAGTTGCTTCTGTCTTTAAAGTCTGCACAATAATGGTTCACTTCTTTAAAAATTGTTCTTACTACATTTAGTTAATTTAGTGTGAGTGAATCTGTGNGTGTGTGTGTGTGATACACACATGCTACCACAGTTTGCATGTNGAAGTCAGAGAACAACTTGTGGAGCTCAGTTTGTTCCCTCCATTGTGTAGGTCCTAGGGATCAAATTCCGGTTGTCAGCTGTTAAGCCATCTCACTGTCCAATAATGGTTCATTTCAAACATAGGGCACTGAGGTGCTGTACAGAGTAGGAACTGAACCCAGGTATGCCTGTTCCCTGCTCACACGCCTCACTGAACTGTCATAAGAACCCATATGCAGAATAAGTAAGCAGGCCTACCACTGAGGCTGCCTGGCCAGGTTGGCCAAAATGTGGCCCAGGGCCACTCCTTACCTGGCATCTCTCAGCACTGCTCCCCAATTCCCACAGCCTCCTCTCTTGGTCCTCTGCCTCAGCACTGCAGCTCTGTGGGCAGGGCAGGCTTCTTTGCTAGCCCCCGCTCCCCATATAGACTCCTCAGAGGGGTCCACAGAGAGGAAAACAGGAATATCACTCAGGAAGTCGAGTTTTTACAGTCTCTATTTTATTTTGAGATTGAATCTCCTGTATTATCCAGACTGGCCTTACTGCTCCTGCCTCAGCCTCCAGAGGACTGGGCACAGCACAGACCTCCACCTCCACCTTCGCACTTTTAAAGCTTTGGTTTAACATCACCCCGAGAAAATTCCTAAGGAATTCAAATTAGACAGATGCAAAAACCCAAGACACCACTACACCTAAGTAAGTTCATGTCCTCCTCCTCACGGGCTTCTTCCTCAAATGCGTAAGTTTGGGGAACTTTCTAGAATATATCAACTCTACCCTAAACAATAAAATCATACAAGAGCTCCCTGCTCAAAGTGCATCATCTTTGGAGTTCAGCAGGAGCAGTGCACAAGAAGTGTGACGTGCACAAGAAGTGTGACGAATGAGGCAAGGAGCACAGGCCATGAGCATCTCTGAGCAGCTCTGCCCTTGGGATGACTGAAGTCAGTGGTTTTGTTCTCACCCCAGCACCAGCCAGGGGATCACACATGCAAACATCTGCTAGCAGGACACAGAAGCAACACAGACGGATTGCACGCAGGTTGCTCTATGAGAACTCAGAGTGTGAGGGCCATGAACCTTGCAAAGTGACCCCGGCTACCCAGGCACACAGTGAGTGCACAGCATCAGTGCTGCGTGGCTCTTACCTTCACAGAGTTGTAGAAGGCTTCGAACACACCCACACTTTTGGCACTCAGCTGGAGGTTGACAGTCCCTTCCATTGTCAAAGACACTCCCTGGTGCTGCACAGAGTCCTTGCTAGAGATGACCACCACACCAGAGAGCATTTCCTGGGGACAAGAGGCAGCGTCCAGTTAGAACAGCACATCTCCCAGAACAATGCTGTTTAGAGATCTACACATCTATGGAGATGCCATAACCCTCCCCACCCCTCCCCAGCAACAGTGATGTCAGGCCTGGACGGAGGAGGATGCACTGGGCCCTTCCCCCAATGCCACCTTCCAGATCCATCCTCAGTCCTGGCTTGTAAGATCCCACCTAAAGTCTGATTCAGAAATACTGCCAGCAAATGGTTCGGTGACGGCACAAAGTCACTTTACAACAACCAAACAGTGAAAGAAAGACAGTAGTGGAGATCAGCCCACACCAACACCAGGAGGGCATTTACCACGTTTATGTTCTGTGGGATTTCGGGGGCAGGGTGTCCTTGTGTCTATTAAATGTACTAAGTATTTGTTTCCACTACCTACTTCAGAGCCCTAAAATCTAAATGAGAACAGGGCCAGCAGGATGGTGCAGTGGGTAAAGACACTTGCTGTAAGCCTCATGGCCTGAGTAAATTCCTGGGACCCACAGGATGGGAGAAAGCTGACTTCCACAAGATGTTCTCTGACCTCCACATACCCAATCACATGAATAATATTTTTGAATAATCAGTATTATCTGATTTTATTTACAATCAAAGCCTTTTACATCAGACTCCCAGGAGAACTTTATGTTCTTAGAACATAAAAATGCCATAAACAGATTTACATGAAAGTGCCTCTGAAATAATTTAGCTTCTAAATTTAATTTAAAATAATTCTAGCCGGGCGGTGGTGGCGCACGCCTTTAATCCCAGCACTCGGGAGGCAGAGGCAGGCGGATCTCGTGAGTTTGAGGCCAGCCTGGGCTACCAAGTGAATTCCAGGAAAGGCGCAAAGCTACACAGAGAAACCCTGTCTCGAAAAACCAAATAATAATAATAATAATAATAATAATAATAATAATAATAATAATTCTAGCGAGGCCTTTCATTCCAGCACTTAGCAGGCAGAGGCAGGCAGATCTTTATGAGTTCGAGGCCAGCTTGGTCTAGAGAGTGAGTTCCAGAACAGCCAGGGATACTGAGAGAGACCCTATCTTGAAAAACAAAACAAAACAAAAAACAAACAAAAATCAAAATTAATACTAATTTGTTAATAAATCAGGCATTCTTATAATATATACTATGCAATTCCTATTTTTTTAAAAAAAGGATTCTCCCCACTCTTACCTAGAAACTCAACACAAATGAAAGAAAATGCATAGCTCTGGAGAGCATCCATGCCTCACCACGGACATTAGATAGGGGCCTTCAGAGGATGGCAACAAACCTGGACATCTTACAGAGAAACTGCTGTAGGTGCTTAGGAAGAAGAGCGATGGCCTTTGTCATGTGAAGATGATCCTTAACCCAAGAAAGCTGAGAGAACTGGAAACAAGAATGAGGGAGCGCACAGCTCCATGTTATACACATGCAGAAAACATAGAAGGTGGGTAGAATGTTCTAGACCACCATACCCTAGGTAGAAACCTGAACCTGTGTTCTTGGAGAAAAACCCAACCCTTCCTTGAAGCCAAGGACCAAAGTGCCAATCTGTTGCCTATGGCACAGAGGTTCAGTCTCTGCTCTGGAGACACTGGAGGTNGACCAGGACCTCACAGCCCACCCTTAAACAGATCCCCACAGATTAGCCTGAGTGTGCACACAGTGCAAGCTTCCTGTTCACCCTTGGCCTCAGCCTTGTGATCACCTTTGACCAAGAAGACACTTCTCCAACTCTGTCAATAAAATGTAAGCAGCCACTCCAAACTGCATAATGACTCTTTCGTTCTCTGAAATAAAATGGCCAGACCATAATGTGGACTCTGTATTGAACATGAAGAAACACGCACATCAGGGACAGCATGGGGCACCTGGCCTCTGTCTCTGACAGCTGGGGTTTAGAAGTGTGCCAGATCATCACTGTGTACACATGACATTTCGTTACCATTTTTCTGTCAATAGGCACACAGGCTGATGACAGCAGACCTTGGCTATCATGAATAGGGCTGTAATAAATATTTTTAAAGTTGTATACTGCCCCACTCATAGAAAGTGCTGGGGGGTGATATTTGTATGTGCTTTCTTGTACATGCAAAACATATTTTTGAAAAGNTGAGAATCTGAGAGATGTGATTACCCAATAGAAGGGATGGAGGATGGTGGAAGGAGGTAAATGTTACCTGTCTTGGAATGTAAACTGTTCAAATCATATGAACTGGTAACCTATTACCACAGTAAGTTCATTTTTAAGTCAAATAAAATTCCAGAATGGGACATCTCTAAGACATGCATGCACAGTCTCTTAAATCTGGGTAACNGAGGGAGGCAAGTTCTCTGAAGACGGCAGGCTGCAGCATCCTGTTTGGACTCTCACTGGCAAGAGAGTAAAGCACTCAGCTAGATACTCTGGCCATGCTCCCTTCTTCTTGCCAACAGTGCTGGCATAATGAACAGCTGTCAAAGTTCACTGCTGTTCTAAGCCCCCTGCCTTCCCTCCTGACATTTCACTGACATCCTCACAACCACCAGGACTCTTTAGCCATATTTGCACCAAGGACCTCGTAAACCAAGAATGAACTGCCCTCTTGCTGTCCGTGGGGAACTGGGTCAGTAAGAGTTAACTAACAAGTAAACAAACCACAGTTAAGTTACTGAGCTGGGCGGAGAAGTATGAGTGAGGCAATGAGGGAATTCTACTTTCTAGAGCACTCAGCCCCATTCTGGCTAGAGAACAGCCACCCGAACTGGGGAGATTTCAGTCTGTTATCTGTTCCCACACCACGGACAGCAGCATTTCCATACTGTTTGAGAAGCAGGATAAAGAATCATCAAGCATTTCCCCACGTGGTAAGTTAAGAGCCAGTGTGGTGTCTGTTTACTGAAGTTCCAGGAAGAAGACTTTTGAGGAGAATGTGCTGTTGTAATACATCAGTAAAAGTGAGATTGTACGGGGCTGGAGATGGCTCCACAGGAGTTCACTCTCCTCACAACCGCATGTAACTCCCTCAGAGGATTCAATACTGAGGGCCTCTGCAGGCACCCTTACTCACATGGGCACACACACACAAACACACACACACGTGCACACACACAAACACACTTTAAAAACATAAAAATAAGTATTTTAAGTGAGATAATGCTACCCACTCTTGAATTTTGCCAAAATGAAAAGGAAAGCTTATCTTCACTCCAGAACCTCCGCATAAACAACTGTAGTAATTGTACTTGTATCTATCCAGATGTCCTATGGATGGGTGGATGGACTGGATGCTCAGACTGTGGTTCATCCATTTAGGGTTAGACAACTCAGCAATAGAGTTAAGAACTAAGCTGGGGGTGATGATACACANCTAAATGCCAGAACTGAGAGGGGTGTCAGCTGGGCAAGAGGATTGTGAGTTTGAGGCCAGCGTGGGCTACGTAGTCAAGCCCTATAGGAAACTGTTCAGAATTCTTCATTGCACAAAAGCAGTTCACAAAAATCCCTCCTCTCCATGTTGGTATGAACAGCATCTGGTGGAACGTTACTCAGTGAAGTTTTCACTTTTTCCTCGTGTGTGGAACTGTTGGACNTTACCACTGTACAGCTACAATGCAAACATGAGAAGAGCGGTTCAACTTCCAAATGCGGCCTACAAACAGCTGATCCAGAAAATGCTGCAGAAATAAACACTCATCTGTAGCCACCTGGGTTTGGCAAGCTCTACAGTGGCCTGAGTGTGCATAACACACCNCAGTGTGCAGCTCTACCAAGTCATGTCGTGTCCAACTAGGGTTGGGCACATGGGACCAGCACGCTCCTCCCCCACAATATGCATAATGGAGGTCATGCCTGCAGCAGCAGTTCCCTGCACCACGCAATCTCTCCCCCGGCCCTGGACATCACACAGGACAAGCTCTGAGCTCAGTGAGTGTATCCACTGCACGCTGCTGTCAGGCACTGGTTTGTTTCTGCTCTTCTAGAGCAGTTAGAGCCTGTGTATGAGATAGGAGGGAAAACAGGTCACTTCTCTCAGTCCACCAATGTCAGTCTTAGGGCTGCCAGATGGTTCAGCAGGTAAAGGCACCTGCCACCAAACCTGATGTTAGGAGAGCACCAAATCCACTAGTTGTCTTCTGACCTACACACACACACACACACACACACACGAATGAATGAATGAAGTGGAAGTCTTCTCCCTGACTACAAGCTGAAGCCTAGAGTAGTGCCTGGGGTTGGAGAAGAAATTACAGATAGAATAGCATATATAGATTATATATATATATATATATACACATATATATGTATATATATATATATCAAGAGCTGGGGCAGTGGGGTGTGTGTGTGTGTGTGTGTGTGCCTGTGCATGTAAACTCAACTGAAATGATGACAGAGAACAAACAGAAGAATGGCTTTGTCCAGCAGTAGTGGCACAGGCCTTTAATCCCAGCACTCGGGAGGCAGAGGCAGGCAGATCTCTGCGAGTTCGAGGCCAGCCTGGGCTACAGAGTTCCAGGACAGCCAGGGCTACACAGAGAAACCCTGTCTTGAAACAAACAAACAAAAAGGCTTCACTTTGAATGTCTCAGTGATTTACCTTGCTAAGAGGTCAGTCGATAATCAAGGGCTTTAAGGGATGGGTGTCCCGGAGGACTGTCCTCAGATGTTCAAGTGCAGTCACACTTGCCCCCCAACCACCCAACACATGCCCTCTCACTCCTTCTGAGCTGCCTGGCAATGGGACCACCTACAAAGCATTCCGCCTTGGCTGCAGTGGAAGCCAAGGACAGACAGATCAGTAGGGTGCTGACTCAGCCTGGGGCATTGATGGGGTCCTGAGTGGGGAGGAGTCAGCAAAGGGAAACCAGGAGGAACAGGGCTGTGGTGATGATTACTGATTGTCACCTTGATAGGATTACCTAGGAGACAAGCCTCTGGGCGGGCCTATGAGGACTATCTAGATTAGGTTAACTGGGTAAGGAAACCCACCCCAACTACAGGAAAGAATAAAACTGAGAAAAGTAGCTGNGCACTGACATCCTCAGCTTCCTGACTGGATGCANTGTGACCAGCTGCCTCAAGCCCCTTCACAATGAATTCCCCCAATGGACTGTGAGCCACAATCAACCCTTGTTTTCTTTATCTTGAGATAAAATGTCAGGGCATTCTATCTCAGCGATGTGAGAAGTAACTAATACAGGGACCAACTGCCAGACGGTCCTGGGCTGGCTCTCTACACAGCTGGGCATGAAGCACTGCAGACTACAGCAATAGACTGTAGAGAACGCAGGTCTCAGGCCACACAGAGGGCCTAGTGAGCAGNGTGAAACAACTCAGGATAAAGCTGGGACAGGAGGAAGATGGGAAGAACCACTAAGGGCTCGGGGAGAAAGTCCAAGCAGCCCTGATGTGCAGGGTGCATGGCATGCTTAGAACTCTCCAGCTGCAGAGCCTAAGTCAAACAGCCTGCAGGGGGCAAGCAGGCTATCCAGTGTCCAGGCCAGCACAAGCGCAGCTGTGACAACACAGAACCATAAAGATAATTTTGCTGCAGCCCAATGTTCAAACAGGCTAGGATAATTCTCGAAACACCTTTCATGTATTACATAAGGACTAGGTTATGAATTTAGGAAAAAAACCTTTTCAGGAGTATTAGGTTACAAGTGAGGAGAGAGGTCCACTTACAGTTCATAACTGTGCTTCCTAAAAGGTTCAGATCCCTCCACATGACCCTGCAATCCCTCTGAGTTTGAAGATGNCTGTCTTACACTCTCACAGCTCTACAGTTCATTTGTTAGGAATCTACCAGGACAACTGTCCTGGTCACTGTTCTATTACTGTGAAGAGACACAACCTACAAAACAAAGTGTTTATTTGGGAGTTTGCTTACAGTTTCCGAGGGTGAATCCATGACCATCATGGTGGAGCGTGGCAGCAGACAGGCAGGCATGGTGCTTGAGCAGTAGCTAAGAGCTTATATCCTGATCCATAAGCCCAAAACAGCGAGACTGAGCCTGGTGTTGGTTTCAGAAACCTCAAATGCCAGTGACACACCTCCTCCAGCAAGGTTCCACCTCCTAATCCTTCCCCAACAATTCCACTTACTATGGACCAAGTATTCAAATATGTGAGCTTATGGGGGCCATTCTCATTCAAACTACCACAATAATATAGAAGTTATGCCTCCTTTCTTTTTAAAGATTTATTCTATTTCATGAGTACGGGTGTTTTACCTACGTGTATGCCTGTGCACTATGTCCATGTTTGGTGCCCTTGGAGGTCAGAAGAGGGTGTGGGATCCCCTGGAACTGGGATCCTGAGCTGGCTGTGAGCCACAAAGTAGTTTCTGGGAATCAAACCAGGATCTACAAAAAGTAGCCAGTGCTCTGAACCTCTGAGCCACCTCTCCAGCCCTGGGCTTTCATTTTTAAATAGCCTTTCAGTTTTGCAACTTTTCCTTATAAATAATGAGCTGTTGTGTATAAGGTTTCTCCTCTGTTTTTTAAGAAGTTACATCCATGCCACGTAAGACAAAATGAACACAGAGTTCTGGGGTCTTTTGGGGGGAGGGAGGTAACAGTAACCGCCCCATGGCCCAGAAGTCCCTTGTCATAGTAACTTGGCTGTGCTGAAGTGTCCCTCCTTTAGATTTCACAGCTCTAATATTCAATGGTCTCACTGTCATGAGTACATGTATCAGATTTAAGAATAAGGCATTCTGAATTCATAAAAACAAATGAATTATAGTTACATTACAGGAAGATTTACTGCTGGGNTCTTCTGGTCAGTAAGCTCTCCAGTGCACCAAAGGCAAAGTGTAACTCACAATGTCACACACATTTTTGTTCAAGTATCTGTTACTCCACNACACAAAGAACAGAGTATCACCACCTTGGGGGTTGAAAGTGCCAGAATCTGTACACCCTGCTTGGATGCTGACCCTTAGTCCTGTCCACAGTGGGCGAGGATCTGACAACAGTGCAGTGCTTAGCAAGCACCGGGGACACACTTGTGGAGTATGCTGCCGTATTCACATCACAGCAGAATAGTTCCGAGGGTGAACACACTATGGGGTGTAGGGAAAAAATAGAACAATATGACCACTCAGCATCTGAGCCTCTACCATGGGTCAAATTTATGGTTAGCCTGGAAGTACCATCTCTCAATTCTGAAAATAGCCGGGCGGTGGTGGCCCACGCCTTTAATCCCAGCACTTGGGAGGCAGAGGCAGGCGGATCTCTGTGAGTTTGAGGCCAGCCTGGTCTACAGAGACATTTCCAGGGTAGCCAGGGCTACACTGAGAGACCCTGTCTCAGAAAAACAAACAAACAAACAAAAGAATGACTAGTATCTAGAATAGTATTCATACATATACAGTAATCTGTACATATGTATAGGTACAGTACACATACTGTACCTACACAGTTCTTCCTTTCTGATTAATGCCTATAAAAATCATTTAACAGTTTTTGACCATCTATTAAGTAGCAGGTGCTGGATACAAAGGTTAAAAATAAATAAATAAAGGGGTCTATTGAAGGCTGGGTGTGGTGGCACAAGCCTTTAGTCCCAGCACTAGGGGAGACAGAGGCAGGTGGACCTCTGAGTTCCAGGACAGCAAGGACTACAAAGAGAAACCCTGTCTCGAAAAACAAAACAAAACAAACAAACAAACAAAAAACCAGAAAAATAAAGAGCTGATTTTGGCTGTATCCAAATTATATCTCTAGTGTGTGTGTATCTGTATATAAATTTTATCTCTACAAAAGTATTAACTGGGGAAAAAGTAGAGCCACACAGCTCTCACTTGGGCTCAGAACTGTTAGGTTTTGCTACATTTGCTTTTGGTCTG
>LZPO01087246.1:92119-111997 GCA_001675575.1 Neotoma lepida | reverse complement strand
CTTGGTTTTATTTATTTATTTAGAAACAATCTCATATGTAGTTCTGGCTGGACTCAACTGTGCAGTCTTCCTGCCTTCACCTCCTAAACCATGGAACTATTTATTCAGTCATTTCCTCTCTTTTATTTTTCTCTGGTCTAACCTTAAATTATATACATAGTGTGTGTGTATGTGTGTGTGTGTGTGTGTGTGTGTGTAGCACATGTAGCAGCTTGGAGTTGAGTCTATCCTTCTACCACTGTGTGTTCCAGGGGTCACACACAGGTTGTCAGGCGCAGTGGCCTTTGGCTGTGACGTCACCTGCCCTGTCGCCTACCCCTCTCTGGAATCTCTTCCTGAGACTCTAAACCAGATCCTGAGCTTCAGGGTTGACCTTTTTCTGGAGGGTCACGTTCTTTCGTTCTGTTCAGAGGTANGTCTCCAGCATAATCTTTCAGCTCTGTTACTATTTTGACATTTCTTACCATATATGTTTGTTTTTGTAGTTATCATGTTTATTTGTTAGAGCTCTCTTTTTCTCTCCAATCTGCCCCCACCCTCTTTTAAAACTCATTTAATTTTATGTGTGTGTTTGCCTGCGTGTGTGCATGTGCACCACATACGCCTGATGCTCCTGTAAGAGGACATCAGATCCCCAGGAGCTGGAGTTAGGGAAGGCTGTGAGCCACCATGCGACTGCTAGGAATTGGATCTGGGTCCTTTGCAAGAGCAGCCAGTCTTAACAGTGGAGTCATCTCTCCAGCCCCTGTCTGTCCCATTGTAAGTGTCCTTTTGAGAGTGTGTGGCTGGGTACCACTGAGCTGCATCCTGCCAGGCTTCNCAGTCTTGTCCATAAATTTAATATTTCTTACTATTCTCTTGATGTAGGTTTTATTTTTGTTAAGTTTCAATTATATGTAATAAGGTATATAGGCTTTCAGAGCAAAACAATACATTTATATACAAGAATGTCTAATATTTATCATAGTATATGTGTATATCATTNTTATATACCTATCTTTATGCCAATATATTGTAGACGAAAGTTTGTCTGGTCCGGTTTCCCNGCCCGGCTCCCAGGGCCCGCTTAGACCCAAATAAACACACAGAGGCTTATATCATTTTTAAACTATGGCCCTGGCAGGCTTCTTGCTAGCTAGCTCTTTCATCTTAAATTAAGCCATTTTATAAATCTATGTCGCCACGTGTTCCACGTGGCTTTACCTGTGCGCCATTACATGTTGTTCTCTCAATAACAAAATGCCTGCTCTGCTTTCTGCTGTTCTCCCCCTAGTTCGAATGTCCCGCCTATCCTTATTCTGCCTCACCATTGGCCAAACAGCTTTATTTATCAACCAATCAGAGCAACACATTTTTAGAAAGGCATTCCCATCAATATATCATTTATATTTTGTACTTCATATTAGGAAAAATTATAGTTTAGCTATTTTAAATATATTTTCTTTTAAATTCAAATTATTTTTATTATATATTTGTCACTTTGTGTGCATATATATGTACATGTGTGCCATGGCGTGCATGTGCAGGTCAGGCCATATTGGGGTTGGTTCTCTTCTTCCNCCATGTGGGACCTGGGCATTAAACTCAGCTCAGCAGGCACCTCTACCTCCTGAGCATCCTTGCTGGCCCCGGTTACTTTATATTTATGTAACTGTACATTATTTATTATATATAGTAAATTGTGTGTTATAATAAAATCCTGCATATCACATATAAAATGCACATAGACCTTAATCTTACCCACATGACGCCACCAAGACCCAGTACAGGACATTTCGGTGTGCTGCCTGTGTGCCTGCCTGAGCTAACTCTCCTAAGACAGTCACTGTTTTCCTCTGCANCTTGATTAGTGTTGTTTCTCCACTTGGCAACTCTTTTTTTGTTTGTTTNTTTTTGTTTTGTTTTTCAAGGCAGGGTTTCTCTGTGTTTCCCTGGCTGTCCTGGAGCTCACTTTGTAGACCACGCTGGTCTCAGACTCACTACTATCTGCCTGCCTCTGCCTCCCGAATGCTGGGATTAAAGGCATGCACCGCTGCCGCCACCACCTGGGTCACAGCAACTCTTATAAAAGAGAGTATTTAATTAGGGCTTGTTTACAGCTTGGGAGGTTTAGTCCATTATCGTCATAGTGAGAAGCATGGCAGCATGCAGGCAGATGCCGTGCTAGAGAAGGAGCTGAGAGTTCCTACATCTTGATCCACAGGCAGCAGAAGGAGACTGTGTGTCACANTGGGCATGGCTTGAGCATATAAAACCTCAAAGCCCACCCTCACAGTGACACACTTTCTCCAACAAGGCCACACCTCGTAATAGTGCCACTCCAACTGGGCCAAGCATTCAAATACATGANTCTATGGGGGCCATTCCTATTCAAACCACCACGGCATCTTTGACCTACTATGTTTTGTTTTTGTTTTTGAGACAGGGTCTAACTTTGTAGTCTAGGTTAACCTTGAACTCAAAATCCTGTGCTTCAGCCTTCTGAGCATTGGAATTATAGCTGTTTTTTTATTGTAGCAGTGACTTTTTGTTTGTTTATTTTAAGACAGGCTCTCTCTGTAGCCCTGGCTATCCTGGAACTTGCTATGTAGATCAGTCTGGTCTTGAAATCACAGAGATCTGCCTGCCTCTGCCTCCCAAGTGCTGTGATTAAAGGCGTGTACCACTACACCCAGCCCACCCCAGGGATTTTTATTTGCAGTTGGTTGTATAGTGTTGCTTCTTTGAAACTTTCATTTTGGTAGTCAAGAATGATGTAGCCCTTTAAGCCAAGGTCAACTTCAGTCGGCTCTATGAGATTACCTGAGAGTTTGTCTCAAAGAGGAAAAGAAAGAAAATTGATATTTATTGTCCATCTGTCACAGCATATAGAACTACAGAGCCTCTGGATGGCACTGTTTTCTTCCACAGTGAGGACTTTATCTTCCTATGTGAGGTGAGTAGGGATCCCTCCATCATTGCCCAGTTCATGGATAATTGGAAGGGAAATGAGTGTAAGTATATTTTCTTACCTAGTGCTAGGTAATCTTGGATGGCAGGGGATCACCTTTATAGAGCAGTGATATGTAGGCATGCAGGGTTAACCAACAGGGTTTGATCTTTGCAAGCAGCCTCCTCTCCAAAAGAAGTGAGGGAGAGCAGAGCAGTGCACACTCACTTGTCTCCTTAGACTTATCAGTTAAATCAGTGCTGCCTCCCTAGTATTAGAGGACAAGTCTTCCATTATAAAAGACAAGAGCACTGCAAAGTATTGCCCTGTACAACATACACATTTGGCTGAGGGGGCCACAGCAGTGATGCAGAAGCACTGAATAGTCAAACCTCTGTGCAGTCATTCCCTGTCTGAGAGGTATATAATNCTCAAACAAATATCATCCAAAGAGTATCTAATTGTTGTTCCTCCAAACATACTTCAACACCAAGAGTTGCTAAACAACCTGTGAGCCAAATCTTACCTATCTTCCCCACTTAAAAAAATAATTGTTTTGGGGCCAGAGATATAGCTGAGTTGGTAGAGGGGCATAGATAGGGATGATCATTGAGGGTTGCTGATAATCTAGCCTAACCAAAAAAATGGCAAGCTCTGGCTCAGAGAGAGACCCTGTGTTATGGTGATAATAAGGTAGAGTAATAGAACTCCATCCCTGGGGTTGGGGGAGATGTCAGCAGGAGCAGAGCAGCCCTATAACTTCAGGATGAATTAGAGGCACACTCTCCTGAGACACAGACTCCAGCAGTCCTTGTAGACCACATTACCATCATGATGATGTTGGCTGAAGAGACTGAGGTACGTGCAACCAGTGNCCTCATGACCTCACTTAGGGGCTCAGCCCACAAGGTCCTGTTAGGAGGAATGTCNTTCCTTTGGCCATGTGACTTTCTTCAGACCATGGAATATGGATCAGTTAGAAGCAGAAACTTCACTGTGTTCTCCCCTTGTCTTGTTGACTGGCGTGTCTCAGATGAAGGCCTCCACTCTGGTGAGCTGTTAGATAAAGAACACACGGTAGGCACACACTACCTCTGAGACAGACATGCATAGTGAAGGAGAGAGGAGGTTTCATTATGACAAGACGCTGATACTTAGGGGCGGTCTCTTACTACAGCAAAACTTGGTGAAAACTGATAAATATAACAGATTTTTTGTGATTTATCTGTGTTGCTCAGAGTACCATATTCATTCATTCCCATACCTAAACAATGTGGGAGAGAAAGCAAGTTATGCATCTTAATTTGCCAGTCAGTTACCAAATAGAAATAGAACTGGAGGCAATTGCTCCTCTCATCTCACCAATATTCCCTAAAACAACCACAGAAGAAGATCATATTAGAAATATTCTTTCTCTTTAAGATTTATTTTAAATGTGTGTGTATGTGCATGTGAATGCAGGTGCATGTGGTGGCCAGAAGGGGGCGTCTGGAGCTGGGTTTGCAGGCAGTTATGACCTGCTCAATATGGGTGCTGAGAACCAAACTCTAGTCCTGTGCAAGAACAATTCACATTCCTAATACCTGAGCTGTCTCTCCAGCCCCATATTAGTAATATTCTTAACTCTTTCCTCAAGTCATTAAGGCAAAGGACATTGAAAATACTATTTCAGAAGTTTACTAGTTTTTTTCACTTCACAATTGATGTAGGTGAGCTGTTAGATCTGTTGCTATTCCTTGAGGGTAAGAATGAGACATTTAAACCTATAGATGTAACTCATCCAAATATATAGCTTTTAGATAAATGTGACAAGCACAAAGGAAATATCAACAAATTTATGAAATCAATAAATGTATCATCTGTTATCTGTTATAGCAAATAAGTAACAAAATGACACCACAGCAAACTCCTGAAATGCACAATATAGACATAACAGAGAAGTTCGACGTCCAAGGGCACAGACTGTATTCTACTCACACAGCATGAAAATGGGCAAAGTCTACCTAGACAGAAAATGAAACAGTTGCCACGCCTTCACACTGAATCGGAGTAGCCAGGCTGGAGCTCTCCTGAGTCCTGAAAATATCCTGTATGCAGATGTGACTGTGGAGCATGGACCTGTACAGATGTGCAGATCTGCCAAGCTGTTCAGTTGAGATCTTACACTGCCTTTCTATCTTTGGTTTAAAGATAATTCACCGTGCGGGCTGAGAGATGGCTCCTCACTTAAGAGTGTGTGCTGCTCTTGCAGAGGACTAAGTTTGGTCCCCAACACCCATATCGGGAGGCTCACAGCTGTCTGTAACTTCAGATCCAGGGGATCTGGCATCCTCTTCTAGTCTCTGTGGGTGACCGACCTCCTGTGCACATAACCACACAGCATTCATTAATTAAAATAATTTTAAAACATTAAGTTAATCTGTGCCATGCATGCAGAGTGTGTTTGTATTGACCCTAACGTTCTTGTGTTGAAATCCTAACCTCCCACATGATAGCATAAGACAGAACCTTTAGGAGGTGGTGGTTTAGGAGAGCGGGGCCCTGTGGCTAGGATTAGTGCCTTTATAGACACAAGAGCCCGTCTCTGCTCTCCTCCTGGAGATACAGTGAGGAAACAGTGTCTGCTTAGAAGGAAGAGAGCCGTCATCAGGCCCAGATTTGCTGTCACTGTGGTTGGAGCCTTTTGAGTTCACAGAATTGTAAAAACTAAACGTCTGATTTTAATCCCCTAGTCCAGGATATTTTTATTGTAGCAGCAAGAACGAAGACAACCTGTTTCCAGATTTAGTACTGAATGCTTGCCAGGGCTGGCCCAGGGTGCGTTGCAGTCGTTGATTGAGAAATCCATTGCTCTGTTACTAGAGCATTTAAAACAAGCACTGAGATTCAGCAACAAATTGACACGCAATAGCGGAGCCGACCAGTCAATAACGCTGACTTTCTAGGACCCAGGGACCTCAGATTGGTAATTGGGAAGTAACCTTTACACATTTAAAATTTTAAAAGTTCTTTGCTTCTTCCCAGAGGAATGTTGCAGTAGAACCGGTAAAATTCAGATTCTCTGATCAGAGACCATGTTGGATTCCTTCGTATTCGNGTTGGCACCGTGACCCATTTGAGGTGGGAAAGTATTAGTATGCCGTCACATTTGCATATTTAGATCATGTGTGACAACAGCTGGTTAATCAGCCCTGTTTGGGGTCTTGTAATGAATGAGATGCAGAGCTGCCTCATGCAAAGGCTAGAGTGAGTTATGTGCCTCCACNCTGAGTGAGCTCATAGTGACTTTAGAATTTACTGCAAATGTATTTAAGCTAGATGAAGAGCAACACAGGCTGCGAGCTGCATATCAGGGCTGGCGTATGCCACAGTGAAAGAGCCAGGACAGAGGCCATGGAGAAAGTTTTCACAGCATATTTAGGATTTGAACTTAACCCTAGTAGATGGGTAGGCTCTCAAATGGGTGAACCTTTTCTGTGTAAGAAAGAGGAAGAAAAGGCAGAGGAGGGAGGCAGTATTGCTACATAGGTGGTCAGAAGCAGTGCTTAGTTGTTTGACCAGTGTCAATACCAAAATACGGCCAGAAAAGGGACATAGCTGAGTGTCTCTCTCCATAGCTTCAAAACTCATGGAGTGGCTGAAGATTCTGACCCGGAGAGTAATATGATACAAACCAGGCTATCCAGAACATCCCTGAAGACCCTTTGCAGGCTTCACTGGGCAGAGGAAATCTTGGCACACGGAGACACTGAGCAGGAGGCNCAGGTACGGCCTGATGGGACGGTAGCATGTCTGGAAGCACAATGAGCCCCCAGAGGCTCCCCGTTGNCAGGGGAGCAGGGGCTGATGGGAGCAAGGAAACCTGAGTAGTTTGCTTTGATCTTCAGCTAGTGGTGGTTGCTCAGATGTCTATAGAACAGGACAGGGTGGCCGCCTCCTAACCCAATAGGAAAAGCCACAGTGAACAGTCACTGTGACATCTGCCACTGGCACAGGTCAGTCAGAAAGCATAAGAAACCTCAGCTACATACCAGCAGCCTCTGGAGGTCACATGANCTTACCTCTTCAGTGAGCCCAGCAGTTAGATTCATGTTGCACTCTAGAAATATTTGTTGATTTGTTTGTTTGAGACAGGGTCTCNCGTAGCCTAAGCTGGTTTTGAACTTGCTACACAGTCGTGGCTGGCCTTGAACTCCCGATCTTCCCGATCTTCCTGCTTTCGCCTCCCAAGTGCTGGGACTGCAGGTGTGGGTAGCTACGTGCAGATATATGTGTTCATTTAATTCAGCAGCCTGTTCTGTGTGCTTCCATGTCTCCACTCACTTTTCAGTCCTCTTCCTCTGTTTAAGCAGAGTCTCAGCAGCGGACATCCTGTCTCCTGCCTGTCTTCCTTGCACTCTCAAATATTGGGGTTCCCTGGAACTCACGCTGGGTTCTGTCTCTTTCTCTTCACACTTTATCTCCACGACTCCAAGACTTGTTAAAAACTTACCTTTTGCGTGCGGGACTCCGTGATCATTTCATTTAGACCAAGTTCAGAAGATCCCAGACGGTACTCAAAATAGTGACTTACCTGGAGGTTGTCCGGGGCACTTACCCTCTTCCTTCTCCCCTTCACCCCACTATAAGGCATCACCAAGTGATTCCTTTCTCCATTTGTACAACCATTTCGTACTGGTTTTCTAATTTTCTGTGCCTGTGACAGAACACCACGAGCAAGGCAACTTACAGAAGGAAGAGTTTGCTTTGGCTGACGTTTCCAGAGGGTTGGAGTCCATCGTGGCACAGACGGTGTGGCAGCACACGGCCCTCATGGCAACAGAACAAGAACCCAAGAGCTTACTTCTTGAACCACAATCTCAAAGCCTGCCTCCAGCGACACACTCCCTCTTAAAGGGTCATATCCCCTAAGCCTCCCCAAACAGCAGCACT
The DNA here is from genome assembly GCA_001675575.1 of Neotoma lepida. Lineage (NCBI taxonomy): Eukaryota > Metazoa > Chordata > Mammalia > Rodentia > Cricetidae > Neotoma > Neotoma lepida. The sequence goes on along the minus strand of LZPO01087246.1, from coordinate 104,136 downwards.
GACTAGGGACCTAGCGTTCAAGCATGAGCCTATGGGAGACATTCTCAAACAGCTATACAATCTAACTATCCCCCTACCGCCAGCACTCCAAGTGGTCGGTTTTTGTTTTTCTTCCACTTTAATTATGACTGTCAGTTCATTTTCTTCTAAAATGTTGTACAGGGGGCCGGAAAGATGGCTCAGCAGTTAAAAGCACTTGTTGCTCTTACAGAGGACCTGGGTTCAATTCCCAACACCTCCATGGCAGCTCACAACTGTCTGTATCTCCAGTTCTGGGGAATCTGACACCCTTACACAGACAAACATGCAGGCAAAACACCAATGCACATAAAATAAAAAAATAAATTAAAAAACAATAAAATGTGTACATATGAAAAGCAAGTTAAACCTTCCTCTTAAACCCCTGGTCCCGTAGCTGACCAGTCCACCTTCCCAGAAGCGGCTTCTCTTCCTGGTTTTCGAGGCAACCTTCCAGGGGTAATCATGGAAATAAAACATTACATCCTCGGATTTTCCACTGGGATATGGCATGCACTCCAGGTTTTTCTTCACCTGCTCTTTTCACAGAATGGTTTGGAAGCTTCCTGTATCAGTCTGTGGGATTCTGTCTTAGTGAAGTTAATGTAGGGCGCTGTTTTTATGTATTTATGGGTATACCAAAGTTAGTTTATTGGGAGGCTTATTTATATGTTTTCCAATCTTTTTTTTGCTATGAATAGTGCTACAATGGGGTGTACAGGTGGTATGCACTCATGACAACATGCATGGTGCTTAATTAGCTTTCTCTAACCGTGACAACACACCTGAGTTCATTCACTTAAAAGAAAGTTGGTTTTGGCTCATGGTCTCAATCCATGGTTGCTTGGCATGGGGTTGTGGGCTTGTGGTGTCTGTTTGCCTTTTGGCAGTCAAGGGAGAGAAAGAGAGACAGAGACAGACAGAGACAGAGACAGAGACAGAGACAGAGACAGAGAAAGATCTTCAAAGGAATATCTTCCCAGTGACCTAGCCTCCTCCCATGAGGCTCAGGGTCCTAAAGATTCTCCCACCTCCCATACCACAGACCAGACAGCAGTCCTGGAATGCCTGCGCCTTTGAGGAATTGCAGAACAAATCACAGCCCTGTGGACATTGTCAAATTCTTCTTCTTTTTTTAAAGATTCATTATTTCTGTTTTTGTTTTTGTGTGTGTTTGTGTGTCTGTGTGTCCATGGAGGCAAAAGAGTATGTTGTTGGATCACCTAGAGCTGGAATTTCAGGCAGTTGTAAGCCTCCTACTGTGGGTGCTGGGTGTGGAACTCAGGTCAAGAGCAATACAGGTTCTTAACTGCTGAACCTTACCCCAGCGTTGACATGTCCATGTTTTATATGTTATATATTTTATTTTTCTTACACAGTTCAGACTTTGAAAGGTCTTCTCTACTCAAACTTTATGTATATATGTATATGTATATGTATTTTGTTTTTTCGAGACAGAGTTTCTCTGTATACCAGCCCTGGCTGTCCTGGAGCTCACTCAGTAGACCAGGCTGGCCCAGAATTCACAGAGATCCACTTGCCTCTGCCTCCTGAGTGCTGGGATTAAAGGNGTGCGCCACCACCGCCCAGCTCAAACTGAATTTTTAAATTCTTACACATTTTCTTCCAATAATTATAAGGTTAAAATTTTACTTCCACATTATTTACTAATACATAATTAACCTTGGTGTAAAATCCAGCCTTACTTGGGCTGTATAGATAATCTGTTGTAACAACACCCTCACTTCCCACTGATTTCAAACATCTTGTTTTCTAGGTGTGAATGACTCTTACATCTAGTCTGTTACATCTGTCTTTCCATGGACTGATATCACACTCTTTCTAAAATTCATTTATTTATTCACTAATGTGTTTGTGTGAGTGTGTGTGAGCCTGTGTATGAAAGCATGTATGTGAAAGCCTCTGTGTGTGTGTGTGTGTGTGTGTGTGTGTGTGTGTGTGTGTAGGTTTCTGCACCTATGTGCTTGTGGGGTCAGAAGAGGGCACCAAGTATCCTCCTCCATCCTCTCTGCCTCTATTCCACTGAGGCAGGGTCTGTCCTTGAACCTGAGGCTCATGCCTTTCTAGGCTGGAAGCCAGCAGACCCCAGTGACCCTCCTGCCTCTGCCCCACTCTGAGTTTGGGTTTCAGCATCTGAGGAGATGCAGGCTTTGTTACCTGAGGGCTGGGATCCAGACTCTGGTTCTCATAATTTTGGAGCCAAAGCTCTTAACAGCTGAGCTCTCTCTCCAGCCCCTAGTGCCACACTTTTAACTTTTGTAGCTTTGTAATGTGTTTTAATATGTGGGACANAGCCCCTACCAGCTGCCCCTTTCTAGATGTTCTTGATTTTAGTAGTTGTAAATATTAGTTTACATCTAAACTTTTGACTTAGTTTAAGTTAAAAAAGAATAGCTTTGGGTACTCTATCACATTAAATACATACTATATATACACTACTTGGTTGAAGATTTTTATTTTTATGTTATTAAACCTGCTTTTCTCAAATAAATTACAAACTTCCTAGTAACATTGAAACGTTTTATTTCTGTAGATCTTGCACATCTCATGGTGAATACAGCTTATCATCAGCTCTTCTTCAGACGGGAGTATTTGTTTCTAGCAAGCTAGCCTCTCTATACTGAAGACTACGGGTCTCTTTGTATCACCTTTTACCTAACCGTCTCACAAAATTTTCCCATTCTTAAGATAGTTTTATTGTTATTTATAATAATCCCATAAACGGGGCTGGGAAAACAGCCCAGTCCATAAGGAGCCTGAGGGNCTGGATTTAGACGGGGCCTGAAAAGCCATATGTGGCCACACACACCTGTAATCCCCACNCTGGGAGTTAGAAGCGGGAAGATCCTACCCACCTTCCCAGCAGCAAACTAATCCTGTGGCAATGAGCCCCATTGCCACCTCTGTCTCCTCTTACTGGTGTCACTGTGGCCGTTCTCTGACCCAGGCTCCCACTGAAGTGCTCTCCATATCTTCAGGAAGTTTTATCTGGTGGGAGGGGAGGAAGGCCGGAAGCAGATGGCCACTTCTTTCAGACCACACTGAAGGGCAGTTTTTCTTGGTGTGTAACCATTTCCTTGTCTTACGTGCTGACCTCCTGCAGCCAGCTCTCACTGTTTTTGTAATTCAACGATGATTTTGTTCTTTCAGAAGCATTTACTTTTTGCTCTGTANAGATCAGGCGCTGGGCTATGTACTGAACTAATAACACTAAGGTATGTGCCCTAAAAGGCCTTCCCTTTCTCCTGGCAGATGGAAGAGGAAGCCTACCTTAAAGACCNAGGAGATATTTGCTTTGATAGGGAATGAAGTCTCCCAGGGGAAGAGGCCAGCAGCCATGAAGTAACCAGTGTGTTTAGGAAGCACACCTCTGCCTCAGCAAAGAAGGCAGAGGGCCAAATGACGAAGGGATGGGAGGGCCAGACACAAGCCATCCCCAGACTCCATGCCCAGAGCAGTCGGCTATCCTTCAAGTGTTTCGGCAAGCGATGATGTGACATTGAGTTCTATAGTCTTCCTGTGGGAGCAGGTCAAAGGACAAAGGAGTCAGGGAGGCAACCACCTGTAACTCTAGTTCCAGGAGATCCAATGGCCTCTTCTGGCCTCTGAGGGCACTGCATACATGTGATGCATGGACATAACGGCAGGTAAAGAAGAAAAGTCTGGAAGTAAATCCAGATGTGGGAGTGGACAGATGTGTTTGTTGTCCCTCATAAGTCAGCTTTTTGACATTTCACTTTGTCTTTAAGGTGTATGCAGAGAGATTTTTGGCTGTTAGTTTTGCATTTTCAGATATGGAAGTTAACACTCAGAGGTCCTGTCTAGTCTTCTCTGTCCAAAGAACAGATGAGTCTGTAGTTTCCGTGGTGTGTGTGTGTGTGTGTGTGTGTGTGTGTGTGTGTGTGTGTGTATCATTCCTCATGAGCTTTGCTTTTTGAGACATGGTCTCTCTTGAATCTGGAACTCACCAATTAGGGTAGGCCCCAGGGATCTGCTAGTCTCTGCCTCTCTAGTGCTGGAGTTCTAGCTGTGTACCACCTACCTTTCTTTTTATGGACACCAGAGATTGACTCAGGCGAGCACTCCACTGAGCTATCTCCCTCACACTGTAGTTCTCAAACTGGATACCAGTTGGTGTGAGGTTGCTGACTGGACAGGACACTGGTTTGAGATACCAGGCTGTTCTAGAACTAAGTTGGTATATTGTGATCACTCATGCTGGCATGGCTCTGCCCAGGAACTTGTCCCTTCAGGCTTTGTTCGTTGACTAAGCCATCTTTCAGTATAAAAACTCCATTTTCTAATCCTATACAAATTATGAGATGGCTTCAAACCTCTGTAGAAGGGAGGAATAGAAAACTAGCTTCTCTTATTGGTGATCACACGCCTTTAACTCCAGCACCCAGGAAGCAGAGGCAGGAAGAGTTCTGTGAGTTTGACCCTAGCTTGGGCAACATAGCAAGTTCCAGACAAGCCAAGACCACAACAGTGATACCCTGTCTCAAAATAAAGATACATTTAAAAGTAAAATTTGCTGGGTGCTGATGGCACATGCCTTTAATCCCAGCACTCAGGAAGCAGAGGTAGGCAGATCTCTGAGTTCAAGGCCAGCCTGGTCTACAGGGCAAGTTCCAGGACAGTCAGGGCTACACAGAGAGACCCTGCCTCAAAACTAACTAACTAACTAACTAACTAACTAACTAACTAAATAAATAAATAAATAAATAAATAAATGTAAAATTCAAAATAGGGCTAGCAGTGTAGCTTTGTGGTAGAGCAGGAGATGTTGAATTTAGTCTCTAGCATAAGCAAACAATCCAAATACACATACCTAGGTATGCACAAATACCAAACAGTACTTACAGCATGCCAGACATGCCCTTCTGAGATAAAGATGAAAACCCAGAATCCGTGGGCTGGAGATGTAGTTCAGTGGTAGGGCATTTGCCTAATATACATGAGGTCCTGGGTTCAAAATCCACATATACTGGCAGAAAGAGAGCTATAAATACAACATAGTAAGGTAATGCCATTGCTACAGTATTGACTTGAAGCAAAATAGGGAAAACTTTGAAACAGCCGATACAAAAAGGCACTGGCAGAACTGTTGAGTTAATGAGCTTTTGGACACTGTAACTGTTTTGCAATCTGGGCCTCCTACCTAACCATGAATTTCCATTAGATGAATTGTCAGTGTTGTTGGGGCATTTCCCTTCAACCTGCTAATTTGGGGGAAGCTGNTGCTTAGATGTTATGCTGGATAGTTTTATGTCAACTTGACACAAACTAAAGTCGTCTATGAGGAGGGAACCTCAATTAAGAAACTGTCTCTGTAAGACTGGGCTTATGGAGGCAAGCTTGTAGGGTGTTTTTAAAATGAATGATTGATGGGGGAGGGCCCAACCCATTGTGGGTTGTGTCATCCATGGACTGGTGGTGGTCCTGGGTTCTGTAAGAAAGCAGGTTAAGCCAATACGCAGCACCCCTCCATGGCTTCTACATCAGCTCCTGCCTCCAGCTTCCTGCCGTGAGTTCCTGTCCTGACTTCCTCTGATGATGAGCAGTGATGTGGAAGTGCAAGCCAAATAAACCCTTTCCTCCCCAACTTTTTGGTCATGGTGTTTTGTTGCAGCAATAGAAACCCCAACTAAAGTTGGTGCCAGCATAGGGGGACGTTGCTGTGACAGACCTGACCATGTTTTGAGGAGGGTTGTGGAAGAACTTTGGAAATTTGGGCTAGAAAAGCCATCTAGTGTTGAGAGCTCAGTAGCATGTGCTGTAGGAGCTTGGAAGATATGAATGCTAAAAGCAGAGCAAGATGGAGGCCTGGCCTGTTAAGTTTCAGAGGGAAGTTTAAGGACTCTATCAGGGCTGTTTGCTATTTTGAATTAAGAGTCTGTCCTTCTGGTCCCCTGGGGCTGGAGTCAGCATGATTAACAAGTGACAGCACCTTTGAAGTGCAGTCTTTGTGTTACTAGGTCAATTGATGCCGATTAGCTGGAGCTGAGAAATTAGCAGTGATTAAGAAGAAACCAACATTACTGAGGTAGATTCTTCTGGGAAGTGTTCTCTCAGAGTCAGCACACAGAAGCTGTGGTGGAGAAGTGGACAAGGTTGTACCTCGTGCTGTCAGATGAACTTGGTAGTGTCACCCAGGTGGTTCTGATGTTGAAGGCGTGAAGGGGTCATGGAGAGCAGCTGAGGCTTGGCATTGTGAGAGCCCAATAGAGGCTACTGGTGAAAGTGCAGCCCAGTTGTAGAGAAGACTCCAGCAGTTTGGGAAATGCCAGTACTATGGGNTGACCACCAGAACAGCAGCAGCAGTGGAGCCTGCTAGAACCTAGAGGACAAGCTGTGTGTGCTGCAGAGGGCAGAGCTGGAGAAGTGACCCAAACCCCTTAGAGGAGCCCAGAAGACTGTGAGTGAATCCCAGATGATTGGACCTTGAGTTATTACACTGCTGGAGTTTGTTTTGCTTTGATCTGATAGTGACTGTGCCCTGGTTCTTCTCTCTTGAAGTGAGAAGATATTAACTTAATTTTGACTTGTTTTGTTTTTGAGACAGAGTTTCTCTGTGAAACAGCCCTGGCTATCCTGGAACTCTATTTGTAGACCAGGCTGGCCTCAAACTCACAGAGATCCACCTGCCTCTGCCTCCCGAGTGCTGGGATTAAAGGTGTGCCACCACGCCTGGCTAATTTTGATTTTTACAGGAGTCCACAGCTGAAAGACTTTGCACTTTTAAAAGAGACTTTGGATTTATTAAAGAGATTGGNTATTTTAAAGAGGCTGAATTTTTAATGTGTTTGAATTTGTAAGACAGTGGGACTTTTAAAGTTATTTATGTTTTTAATCTTGGGGATGAATGAGAAAGGAAAGGTTGTGGCTTTACAGTGACGTTTTCCTGTCGAGATGACAAGGGGTCAATTGTGTTGGATAGTTTTGTGTCAACTTGACACAAGCTGGAGTCATCTGAGAGGAAGCGACCTCAGNTAAGAAAAAAGNAAGCCAGTAAGCAGTCCCCCTCCACGGCCTCTGTATCCGCTCCTGACTCCAGGTTCAGGCCCTGTCTGAGTTCCTGTCCTGACTTCCTTTGATGATGAACAGTGCTATGAAGCGTAAGCCAAGTTAACCCTTTCCTCCCCAAGTTGCTCTGGTCATGGTGTTTTGTTGCATCAATAGAAACACTAACTAGACAGGTGTGAATCAGTATAAGGACTGCATTTCTTCCTAAGTATGGCTAAAGTCACTGATATGGAAATATAAGATATAGATACCATAGGATAAAAGGGTGGATTGTTGAACCTACTTTTAAAAAGCTACTTGTTTAAAATGTTTTACATTGGTATAGATTTTAGTTTATTGATACAAATTTAAAGTTAATTTTGTTATACTGTATATATATTTCTAATCTTGTTTAAGGTATTATGTTTATGTAACTCATTTAAATTGTAATGGATAATTAAGAAATACAGATTAACCATTAGTCTTCTATGATAAACTTATAGTCATGTTAGTTAAGTTTTCTAGGTATAAATAGATATATATTTATATTAGGGAGGTAATCTTCAAACACTTCAAAGACTTACAGAATATGGCATTTAAAATGTTTTAAAAACTTAGACTTTCTGGACAGTGAGACACATTTGCTCCTGGCAGCACCGTTTANTTCAAAGAGAAAGATGGGTGTCAAAGACACTCCATACGGAGTTTATCTTCTTGGCAAAAAAAGCCATTTGGACAAGAAACTGTTCTTGCCTGGACTGCTTGAGAAAATGTTACATCAACTAGACATGCAGGACCCATGGAAAGGTGACCACTGAACTTTGCAAGACAAGATGGTCCTTCAGGTTCCTGCTTTGCAGAGGAGACTGCAAGACATTCTACAGGACACAGAGAGAAATGACCAAGAAACTCTGGGCCTATAGGCTGAAGATGGATGCCTCAACGATACAGAGGAACTTTGGGTGACTGTCCAGGCAGACAGCTGTCTCTGTCATTCTAGATTTTTGGAAGTTGCTTACAGTGCTCTTCCTGTTTTACTTAGGTAGTATTATATCCTTCTGAGGTCTCTGATATAGTTGAAGACTAGATACTTATAGTTTTCCTTAGTTACAATAAAATATAAATTAGATATGAAGTTTAGACTCACAAATATAAAATAGATAAAATATTTTCTTTAATTTTGCCAAGTACAAATAGATATTGTAACTGTAATTCTTGCTAGATAACTGTTTGTTTTATGTAATTTTACTATGTTGAAGTTAAAACCTTCCTTTTAAATAGAAAGAAAAGGGGAAATGATGGTGATNTTTTTCTGTATGCTGTGAATATGTGTTGCTCTGATTGATTGATAAATAAAATGCTGATTGGCCAGTAGCCAGGCAGGAAGTATGGGCAGGATAAGCAAACAAGGAGAATGCTGGGAAGAAGAAGGCTGAGTCAGGAGACGCCAGCCGCTGCTGAAGGAAAAAAATGCCTGCAGACTGGTAAAGCCATGGAATATGTGGCAAAACATACAGATGAATAGAAATGGGTTAATTTAAGTGTAAGAGCTAGTCAGTAATAAGCCTGAGCTAATGGCCAAGCAGTTATAATTAATATAAGCCTCTGAGTAATTATTTTATAAGCAACTGTGGGACCGCAGGGCTGGGCTGGCTGAACTGCGTGGGGACTGTCAGGACCCAGACAAAACATTTTCCTACAAGTCACAGCCCAGTTTCAAGATGTCCTCAAATGGTAGGAACCATGTATGTTGTAGACAGATTTTTCTTTGGGCCCCCAGCTCACAAAAAATGACATGGAGACTTATTATTAATTATGAAAGCTTAGTCTTAGCTTAGGCTTGTTTCTAACTAGTTCTTATAACTTAAATTAACCCATTCCTATTAATCTGTGTGCTGCTACATGGCTTGAGGCTTTACCCCTCCTCCTGCATGTCCTGCTTCCTCTCCATCTCCTCTGGAGTCTCTCCTGCACCTAGATTCATCTCCTTTCCTTCTCTCTTTGCCCGGAAGTCCCACCTAACCTCTTCCTGCCTAGCTATTGGCTATTCAGCTCTCTATTAAATCAATCAGAAGGGCCTCGGCAAAGACACATCTTCACAGTGTACAAAAAGATTATTCCACAACAGTATGTCAACCTAACAATTTCATATTTTCTATATATATTAAAATTTTTAACTTATTATTAGAGAGGGAGACTGTGTGTGTGTGTTCAAGAGAATGTTTGAGTGCAGTGCATGGGTGCTACTGGTATCCACGTGGAGGTCTGAAGACAGCCTTCAGGAGTCTGCTCTCATTTTCTTCCTTGTTGAAGCATATTCTCTCCTTGTTGAAACTTCATATTTTATATTCAATTTTTCCCTTAAAGTCCCAGGAAAAGAAATTATTAATAATAATTTATGAAATAATCTTGGCAAACATACTTACAGGATGAGAAGGTGATGAGTATTGCTTTCAAGACAGGGGCACTGTTTGAATCATATCTTGGCATAAAGCAGTTGAATTTCATAAGCAACTCTAAGATGCTGGCCAAGCACTTTGGACCATGGTCGAGAGAAGCAGGAGGAAGTCTGGGAGGACTTACCTTGGGCTATGTTATATATACTGTACATATGACGTAAGAGTGGAGGTAGCCTCAGAGAAACTGGCTAGGTCACTGTGAGCCTAGTATTGGTATCCACAATGTGGCCTAACAATATGTATTTTCATTTCTTTCAAACCTTATTTATTTATTTTTGTGTGTTTGTTTGTTTGTTTTTCGAGACAAGGTTTCTCTGTGTAACAGTCCTGGCTGTCCTGGAACTCACTTGTAGACCAGGCTGGCCTTGAACTCACAGAGATCTGCCTGCCTCTGCCTCCCAAGTGCTGGGATTGAAGGCGTGCGCCGCCGCCACCACCCCGGTGAAACCTTATCTTTAGGCAGCAAAGAAGTCATCAAAAAGATGGTTCCTCTCCCCACCTCGAGTGGACACCAGATATACACGGAGGANAGACATCCAATAAACACATTTGGGGGGGTGATCCAATCAGTTTGATTGAAGCTGCTTACAGTAGGATGGGTGAGAGATTATTTCCTGGAGAAGCATAGGGAATTTATCAGTGGCTACACCATTGAAGAGAATGCTTCTTCTTCCCCCAGCTACCATTACCAGCCCCTAGGTCCTCAGGNAGGTAAAACAAAACAAACATANGTTCATAAGTAATAAAGAAGGGAACCCAGANCACGTGTAGTGTGAGCACTCACCCACGTTTTCTTAGGAACCCCTGGAAGAATATGTGCTACTGGGAAAACAGTAGGAGGTACCTTTCTGGGTGATCTTGTAACCTTCCTGGTAGGAGGAAGTGCAATTTTTCCCACTGGCTNCAGGACTACTGAAACAATGCNCCCCATGGAATTGGAATTTCCCCAGGAGNGGCATGCTGGGAGAAGGAAACATTTCAGTGCCAGTCAGAAGAGGAACTTGACTGAGNGAGAGAGAGGCTTCTTGTTAGACCATCTTGTCTGGAGCTCAGAGGCTGCCCAGGGTGGGACCCCACTCTGCGGGGCCCGCCTAACTGTGCTTCCCTCTTACCCTCTATCTAAATCTAAGCCTTGGGTGGGGACCTCCCATCAGCATGGTCTGGGTTGGGTGTCACTGGACCCCTCTGTTCCCCAGTGTGGATACATTGAATGCATCTCCACACTCTGCTCCTATTTTCTCCTTAAAGTATTAGGGTTGTAAGAGCCCAGGCTTTGACCCAGCAGCTGTGGTAACAACTTCTGTGAGTAATTTTTACAGCTTGGCTCTCTTTCATTTTGTTAAATTGTTTTTAATGACCATACATTTTAAAACAATTTTTTTTATTTCACATGTATTGGTGCTTTGCTTATATGCATGTCTNTGTGAGGATGCCAGATCCCCTGGAACTGGAGTTACAGACAGTTGTGAGCTGCTATGTGGGTGCTGAAAATTAAATCAGGTCCTTTGGAAGACCAGCCAGTGCTCTTAACCGCTGAGCCATCTCTCCAGCCCCATGACCATGCATTTTTATTTTTGTTGTTGGACCTCAGATGCAGAGAACTATTAACTTAGTTCTCAGCATATTATTATCATCAGTTCCTATAAGGCCTTCACTTTGCTTTAATTTGTTTTAGTATTTTATATATATATGGATGGCTTTTAAAATTAGACCAATCTGTAGTAAAGTTTCCAGAAGGTACTTCATCAGTCACAAATCTGTAAGGATGGAAGGAGTGTTGGATTGTGGGCCCTGCACTGTCCAGGGCTGAATTCNGAATTGTTTACCGTCTCACCTTGCATGAGGGCAGAGATGGGATTAGAACATCAGTTCATTTGTCCTTGGAATATTTGGTTTAGCTCCCAGCAGGATTCCATCTTCAATCTAATGGGCTTAAAATAGTGCACCACCAAGATGTGGGGTAAAGGGATGTGGGGCAGGCAAGAGAAACCGTGTTAGTCCCCCCAACAAAGTATCACAAAGGAGGTGCAGACTAAATAGCAGGGATGCACCATTCCACAGTTCTGAAAGTTAGAAGCCCACAAGCAAGGCAGAAACTGAGCCTCTCTCTATCTTGCAAGGCTGCAAGGGAGAATCTGTTGTGGCCTCTTGATGCTGTTCTGTAACCCCCGATTTTCCTTGTTCCTGGGTTTTCTGTTCCTTGTCAGGGGCTTGTGTCTGTCTCTAGGTCCAGCTTGTTATAAGGACATTCTTCATTTCAAATCTGGGTCCAGCCCAAAGACCTCATTTTTTTGACTTGACCTCGGTGTAGATTCTTTCTCCAAATAAACACTTTGGTGTGGTGGGAACATGGGGGTTGCAAATATGCTTGGCTATGACTTCTGTCCTCACCACTCACTGGTGGTGTCACATCAGGATGACATTTGTCACTTATCACCTGTTTTCTCTTTGTAGAATGGGCTGGGCCATTTTCTGTGGGGATTGGATGCTCTTGAATGATCTGGATGGCAGTAG
>LZPO01087246.1:68004-79098 GCA_001675575.1 Neotoma lepida | reverse complement strand
TTCTCCTTTCTTTTTAGTTTTCCAAGACAGGGTTTCTCTGTGTAGCCCTGGCTATCCTGGAACTATCTCTGTAGACCAGGATAGCCTCGGACTCACAGAGATTTGCCTGCACCACCACTGCTGGCCAAGGCCTATGTTTTTAAATAGCAAAATATTCACAGTTAAAGATAGAGTTAATTATTTTCTGTTTTTCCTTTATCCTGTTGGATAACTGATGTTTTGATAAATTGTAAAAGTCTAGAAAAGGGGACTTCTTTTTCAGTTGAGAAAATGTCTGCATGTCTTCTGTTTGAGATGTGAGTGGTGGTCACTGTTGATTGCAAAGGTGAAGGGGATCTGCTTTCCATAGATGTGTGTTCAAGGAAAGCTGAGCGTCGGCAAGACTGGTGGCTGAGAGGCGTTGCCATCTGAAGAGCTAGTAGGAGCACAGGGAGGTGAGATAGTTGTGGGGACTTGAGCAAGGTTCTGGACAATAGATATGTCTCCTGTGGTAGAATGTGGTATATAGCTTTGGAGAGGAGAGGGAAGAGAGACAGGACAAGACTATGAAGGAGTGAGTGAGAGTTGTGGCAGGTGGAGGAAGGAGTGTTAGGAAGGCTGNTTGACAGGTGTGAGGGACTGAGAAGGGGAAAGGGAGGAGACAGGGAGTGGAATTTCTCAGTTACATTTTCAGTAGATAGCAAAATGAATTTCTGGATTCATACAACAGTGTGGCTAAGTTTCTGGAGGTAGAAAGCAGGGGAATTAAGCCAGACTACTGGGAGGATGAGGTGGGGAGGATTACATATGTCCTAAGAGGAGACTGCTTGTCNTGTGACAGTTGAGACCCCTTCCTTCCTACTGAGGACTGGAAGGCACCAAGGATAGAGTTATTAATGTAGTTTGTATCTTTTGTTATGGTAGGTGGGAACAGTTGTAGCACCACGAAGCATGAGAGAGGAAAGTGGGGTGGTGGGAAAGATTTCGAAACTGTGACTGTGGAAAGGAGAAAGTGGTGTCATGCTTTCCCATTGTGAATGTAGAGTGGCAGAGCATGTGAGCATGTAGTTTATACAGGTGTCTTAGCATGTTCTCTTTATCTGTACATGTATCTTAATTAGAAGACTGATTATCTAAAAAGCATGTTCTTGTGTGGTGATAGAACTATTGATTTTTAAGGCAGGATCTCACTATATACATGTACACACACACACACACACACACACACACACACACACACACACGGCTGGCTTGGAACTCACTATGTAGACCAGGTTGGCCTTGAACTCACTGAGATCCTCCTGCCTCTGTCCTGAGTCCTGGGATTAAAGGTGTGCGCCACCATGCTGGCCAGCACCAGAGAGTGTCAAACATGGCAGGGGTGGGGCATAGCCTGGAAAACAGCTCTAAAACAAGAGCCACTGCTGTCTTTGCCATTGTGGAAATATGTTCTGGTGGGAAAAATCTTTTAGAGTTTTCTGTGTAGGTTAAGGAAGCAATAGATATAAAATTAAATTCTCACTAAAGGGACATAGGATCTGTGATTTCATGATTAAAAAATATTTTTGAAGGTCAAAAATTATCTTAGTCCTTTTGACAGTTACTTTTGAGCTAAACTCTATTTAGATAAAAATAGGGCTGTAGTCCTTGACTAGTGCTGTCTGCTGAGAAGTGTTGTGATTGGGTCTTTTTTTTTTCTTCTTGAAAACAATTGCCATCGCCATGGTGACTTTTACTTTTTATCTTTGTTTATATCAAACACATTTATTATTGATGGATAATTTCTTTTGTGATAGAAAAGCTTGTGAAAGTTCTTCAAAATAGCAGGGATAAAAAAATGAATAGGATCTCATTGAGTATAGTGTGATTTTGTACATTTCCTTATGGTGAGTCTATAGCAGTTTAAAATGGTGGTAAATGTAGGTAAGGTCACCTAGGAAGTGGCCAGCAGTTACTCAGCAGTGTCACAGGCGTGCAGAGGGAAGAAAGGGAAGTTTTAGGATTCATGGCAGATAGTTTGGAAAAGGGCTGTTTGCTGAGTAAGTAAAAAAATATAGCTGCTTAAAGGATGCAGGGCCTATGGAGAAGGTTGGGGATTAGAAGCTGAGTTGAAAGGGCAGCAGTGGGAGAGGGATTTGACTGTCTAGAGAAGCAACAATTCTCTGTCATTAAAAAACAAAAGAAAATTTGTGACCAGAGGTTATGGTACTCAACCTGTGGAAGCCAGAGGTCAGCCTCTGGTGAGGTTCCTCAGGGCCCTCCCACCGTTACTTTTGAGACAGTGTCTTCTCTTCTCCCCCAACCGGAATTCTCTGATTAGGCTAGTCTGGCTGGTGGTGAGTCCCTAGGGATCTGCCTGTCCCTTCCTCTATAGTGTGTGCCACCACACCCTCCTCCTCACATGGTGCTAGGGTCAAACTCAGGTCCTTATGCCTGCACACCTGTAATTTTACCTTAGGAAGGTGAGGCGGGGGCATCAAGAAGGGCTGGAGGCTGGGCTGGGTTACTCAGCGAGGTCTTGAAACAAAGTAAAAACCAAAAACAAACTCCCCTAAAACAAAAACAGAGAACCCTCNCCCCAAAAAACCCAAAAAACTTCCTTAATGGTGTTGTGACCTTTAGGGTAAAGACCATAGGAGTCATAGGGCCCGTGCCCTTCTTGCCTAAATGACTTGTCCTAGGTGACTGACTCATGCCTCAGCTCTGTCTGCATCATGTGACTCTGATTTAACTGCATCTTGTCACTGCTCCTTTTTGGTCTGGAGTTATTGCCCTGTTTAGGTGACTTGTTTCCTCATTCAGTTTTAGCTGAGATAGCACTGTGTTGGGGAAGGCACAGCCCCCTCACCCAAATTATTCTTAGTTTATAAAATTTCATGCCTGTCTATTCTTTGTTCATAATACTTACTAAAATTAGTTAGTTTTTTTAGTGCCTATTTGATTAATCCTCTGCAGANATTAGCCATGTTTTACCTTCAGTGTTTGGGAGTCTTAGGCATTCCAGGTGCCTACCTAGTACAGTATAATCACTAAATAAACATGGGTTGAATGAATCAATACACTTCTTAAATTTTTTTCTTTAGTTAGTCAGGGCATATTTGCATTTGGAATAAAGAATAGGACAGGGACTTCGGAAGCCTAGAAAAGGAAGAGGTGAGGTCTTTTAGAGATGAATAAAATTGGAATCAGAGTGTGGTGGCATACTTACACCAGTTTTTAGGCAGGACTGTGGTGAGTTGAAGCTTCATAGTGAATTCTGGGCCGTAGAGTGAGACCCTCCTTATAACAAAAGCCACAAGTAAGATTGGAGAGCTCTATGTGCTATACATAGGAGAAAGAAAATGACTTATTTGTAAAAATACCTACTTACTTTATGTTGGGGCAAAATACAAGTATGAGGAGTGGAAAGATGGTACCTTCTATAGTAGAGGAATAGCCCATTCTAGTAGTTTATTGAAGTCCAGACAACTCTTAGTGGATCTTTGGAGCAGTTTTATTGATCTTTGGAGCAGTTTTATTGATTCACTAAGACAGGGTCTTGCCAAGTGGTCCAGGCTGGTGTCAGACTCACTACACTCTTGCCTCAGCCTCCAGTGGTGTGCACTACCTGTCCTCCTAGGGCAGTTTAAAGTCACTGAGAGGAATCAGCTTGGATACTGTTGTTCATTTGTTACTCCTGGCCAACAGTGACATTCACCCAGCTTTGTAGTAGTTCTCACGTTCACATTTAAAATAAGTCCAGCTTTGAAAAGTGACGGAAAAGTGAGGACAGAGTTTGGATGCCTTTTGGCTTGAGTTTCCACCTCGTTTGGATGACAGAATGAGAGTGAGGGACAATTTATTGCATGGAGAGGTTTTCAAAAGTGAATCTTGTACCTTTAGTTAGAAATAGTGAAGCTGTCAATCTTGCCAGGTGCAATAGTTCATAAGTTTATGAGGNCAGCATTTAAAAAATGTTTTTCAGTGCAATTTCATGCCTTCTCAGTGACTGGTTTCCAAGTAATAGTAAGTACCAAGGTAGACTACAAACTTGAACCTCCAACTTGTTTGCAGTTTGAGGCAGTTGTCTNTGTAGCTCAGGCTGGCTTGGAACTCATTATATAGCCCAGGCTGGCTTTACCTGAGGATACTTCTTCATCAGTCTCACAGATGCTGGGAACACAGGCTTATGTTACCACTTTTGTCTGTGAGATGATGATGATGATGATGATGGTGATGATGATGATGATGATAGTGATGATGGTGATGATGATAGTGATGAAGATGGTGGTGATGATGATGATTATAGTGATGATGATGGTGATGATGATGGTGATGATGGTGATGATATGATGATGATGGTGATGCTGCTGCTGCTGCTGATGGTGGTGATGATGGTGGTGGTGATGATGATGGTGATGATGATGATGATGATGATTTATATAAGAAGGGCTCATATAAACCTCAGTTTCCTGTGTTAAGAAGTAAGGGACTATTTAGTAGTAAGAGTGACCACTATTAGTCCGTTCCCTGCATTATGCAAGCTGTTGGACAGATACTTATTAGCTATTGACCCTGGTCAGCAGCCTTANAAAGTAGCTAATATTATCTGTATTTTATAAGTTAAACAAGTAGGATGTAGAGAATTCAATTTNCTTTATATTACTCTTAGTAGGTCCACATGCTGCTACCAAATAAGCCCAGTTCAGCATTTTGAGGGAAGGGAGCCAACCTGCAGCCATTGACCTAAGGGTCAGAAAAACTTGGTGGCCTAGAGCTCTGGGGTCAGTTCATCATTCTTTTTCCCTCCTGGGACAGCATTTCTCTGTGTAGCCCTGGCTGTCCTGGAACTTGCTCTGTAGACCAGGCTGGTCTTGAACTCACAGAGATCCACTTGCCTCTGCCTCCCAAATGCTGGGATTAAAGGTGTGCGCCACCACTTCCGGCAAGTTCCTCACTCTTTTTTTTTTGGTTTTTTGAGACAGGGTTTCTCTGTGTAGCTTTGGCAGCGCCTTTCCTGGAACTCACTCGGTAGCCCAGGTTGGCCTCGAACTCACAGAGATCCGCTTGCCTCTGCCTCCCGNGTGCTGGGATTAAAGGCGTGCGCCACCACCGCCCGGCAAGTTCCTCACTCTTAACAGCTCTCTGGTTTGAGAGTTCATCCCTCGATGGGTGTTGCTGGAAAGCAGATTCTGCTTTCTTTATCTGTGCAGTTAGAATGCAGCGTGTCACTGGTTCCCATCCTTGCTGGCTGCCTCAGGAGCGTCAGGCACATTGCACGGTTTGTGTTCAGAGGCAGCAGTGACAGATTCTAGTTACAGCATTTAGTTCCTGTTTTCAGTGGTGTTAGGACAAGTGGCAGTGGTTGACTCTTATGTCTTCATCGAACTGGGTTTGTGGTTTGCATTTGGTCGATGTGACTATGTCCCTTTTAAAGTTTCTTATTTTCATGCTAGCCCATAGTCAGAGCTAGTTCCTAAGTAACCCTGTACTTAGACCATGTTCAGTAGGTAAGCCAGTCCCGGGAGGTAGGGCTCCTGGGACAGGCTTACCCGCATCTAGGTTAGAATTTACTAATGATGAGTTCAGTGTAGAGTAAGGAAAAGGCTTCTGAGCAGTTTGCTGCTGATATAGTTTGCTGAATTTGAGGTTCCTGTTCTAGTCAGGATACTTCAAGATGGGGATACAGGAACAACTTGGTATACCTCTTCACAGAGCTTGTATTTTATAGTTNGAGACAAAGTGGGGTAGGAAAGCAACTAATATAATTACAGAAAGGAAGCTGGGGTGATGTCACAGAGAATGGGTCCTTGTCTGTAGAAGTTACATCCTAGAAAACATTTAAACTTAAATGACAAGGAGTCATGACTTCTTTCTTTGACTGTGAGATAGCATTCTAAATGTCATTTCCTACCATACACATTTAGGATATTTTTCAGTTATTGAACAGTATGTAGCACAGAAAGATGCATGGCCACTGAACACAAATTGTGATCCTTGACAAGTGGGAAGTGAATGAGGNCCAACTCTCTATCTGGAGGTAGTTTCTAGACCTCAGTTCAGGGAGGATGGCCTCAGCTTCAGCAGGTGACTGCACTGAATTGAGGCAGAGGGTTGGAGCTGCTGAAGACCATAGGTGGGGTTCTGCTTTGAGGGGTAGTGCTCTGGAGAGGAGGGACGAACAGATGGAGCTCTATTTCTTAGTGCTCCCCTTAACTGAGCAAGTACCTGTCTTCAGTATAGCATTCAAGTTTCATGATGAACGCCTTGTGGGGAAATTGTAGGTGGAGCAATTCTCAGAGCCTACAGAGGGCCGAGAATTGAGAATTACTTAAGTACTTTATATTCAGAGTGGGAAGATCTCACTAAATGCAGTGTTTATTAAGACCTTAGAAGGGCTAAACTAGTCCTAGAGTAAGAGGTCAGACTGTAACTAGGTAAACTGTCTGGCATCCAGCTAAAGTTCTGTGACTCAATTGAAACGAATCTAAAATTGTACACAGACGTTAAAATTAATGCACAAGGACATTAAGCAATTAGAGAGGAGACACAGACACAGACACAGGAAGTATACAGAAGGTTCAGGTTAGCGTAGTAAAAACTGTAAAATGTGACATGGAAAATGCAGGGTATAGCAAAGAGTAGTGAGCTGGAGTCTGGAAGACTAGGAAACTGACATGGCAGAGTTGGCAGACTGGCTGTTAAAATGGCTCTTGTAAGATGCAGGCTTCCATTACAGTTTCATGTTGACATCTTGTTACATGAGTCTTGCTTAAGAATAATTGTAGTCAGGCATGGTACCGTTCCAGTACTCCAGACAGAGGCAGTGGATCTCTATGAGTTTGAGGCCAGCCTGGTCTATAGCAAGTTCTAGGCTAGTGAAGGCTACATGGGGAGACCTTGTCTCAAAAAACACTGCCGCTAAACAAACAAACAAACAAAATTGTGGCCTGCTGTGATAGTGCCACAGCAGAGTNAAAAGGACCGCTGTAGCTTCGAGGGCAGCCTTGGTCTAGGTGGGGAGTTTCAGGGTAGCCAGGGCTACAGAATGAGATCCTATAAAAAGTAATTGTAACTACAGCCTAAAGTTGATTTACTTGATACACATAACAGTTGAAAATAAGTCTCCCAGTAGAGCAGCAGGGATGGCCAAACATTATTGTGTAACAAACAGTATATTTTTTTTCTTGCTGTGGGACAGTGTCTTCACAAAGTTAGCAGGTTAAAACCCGGGAGCTTTACCTCAGTTTCTGTGAGTCAGGTGTCTGAGTACATTTCAGCTGACTCGAGTCCCCTGTCCCGGAGTCTTAAAAAGCTGCATTAGATTTGATTGGGAAAGATCTCTAATAAAAGAACACTGCTGCTGGTAATATGAAGACTGGCAACTTTGTTTCTTTCTGCCTTTTGGCAGGTATCTGTCTTAACTTCCTGCCATATAGTTCTTTCCAACTTGGTTATTTACTTTCTCAAGGCCAGAGTACGAGCCTCACTTCACAGGCAGTTGACAGTCATATCCTAACCCTGGGAATGACATCTGCATTCCCTTTGTAGTATTTTCTTGGATAAAGGTGAGCCTGTGGTCTTGTTTACACTCAGGGAGAAAGAGATACACAGTGGGTGAACACTGAGTTAGTGTCATGGGAACCAGCATCAAGCATCAAGTCTGTCACCAACAGTATGGTGAAGTGGTGAAAGTACATCTGTATTTTTGGTCTTCAGTTTTGGCTTTGAGTACCAGCCCTGTCTTTCCCCAGCTATATGCAGAGCTCTGATCCTGAGTTCTGTCTGGGTCTAAGGCTATCAGTTTATGCCTTGTGTAGTTGTGAAGAGGAAGTGGATGCAGATGAACATGAATGCATCTTCAGATCTCAGCTGTGATATTCAGAGTCTTTCCTGGCTCATTGTTGATGGCATCTTCCCTCTCTGTTGGATTTTAAAGCACCCTGAGCTTGTTCTTTTCATTATGTCGTATCCATTCTCCGACTTNTCTAGTTTGGTGTATTTATTTGTTGGTTCCCTCTTTTGTCAGACCAGGCTGTATGTAGTCTGTATGCTGAAGGCCTAATGTACTGGTGCATGGAGTTGTACTCCTTAATGTGGGCTGATTAATTGGAAGGGTGATGTTAGTGCATTATTTCTTTGAGAGGATACTTTATTGCTACTGTACGATGTTTTGGGTTCTAGGGAGGTCAGGCTGAGATGAGAGCTTGTTCCTCTTTCTAAGGTGATTAGATACTAGCAACTTGTGAACACTTACTGTCTGGCCTTTTTCATTCTCCCATCTGTGGTCACTGTCGTCTTTCTACTTAAAAAACTNCCTCACTATCTTCTTCTTGTAGTAATTTTTATTTTTATTTATATTCTTTTATTCTTTTACATTCTGACCATAGTTTCCCCTCCCTCCACTTCTCCCAGTCCTTTCCTCCTAATGTAGTTTTTAAAAAGCCTTTAAAACTGATTTTAATTGAGATTTATCTTCACTGCAGACTTGTAAGCAGGCAGAGTTGAGTGTGTGGGTTACTCNGTGTGTTGAGTGTGCTTGCTGAAGCCTTGGTCCTCTCAGGATTTTGTTTGCTTGTGTGTGCGTGTGCGTGTGTGGCTTTTGGCATTGTCATCCTCTTTCTGTTCCACCCGCAATGTACTCTGTTTCCTGCAGTCTATAATCTTTCGTGATTCTTACTGCCNTGGAATGAAAACCAAATTAATACTGAAGTATTCAGATTCTGTTTGTCTCTGACTCTAGTTCATCTTTCCAGGTCATTTTCTGTACTCCTGCCCACTCCTTCNTTCTGTAGCTATTCTGAGTAGTTTGGTTTTCTTTCCTTTACTCTTCGCTTTCCCTTGAGCATGTTGTCTGCACTGCTTNTACATTGTCTATGGATCATAGAGCTGGCATAGCAGATGCTTCTAACATTAAACAAACAAATGTTACGTCGTCTAATATAATGCCACTCAAACTTTTTGTTGCTCATTATCATTTCCAAATGTTATATTATCTCATTTAATTGCAGTGTAGCTTTGCAAACCATTATTCATCTTTCATAAATGCTGTCGAGCAAATTGCCCAAAGTTGCGTAGCTGTGGATATGAAGGTTAGACTTAACAAGTGTCTGTGTGCCTCTTTTAGGCATAATTTTAGCTGGCTCAGGTGTGGAATAAAGCAGAAAATCATGTCCTTTGGAACCAACATTAAAATGTTTATATTTCAACCCTAATGG
Source organism: Neotoma lepida (assembly GCA_001675575.1). Taxonomy (NCBI): domain Eukaryota; kingdom Metazoa; phylum Chordata; class Mammalia; order Rodentia; family Cricetidae; genus Neotoma; species Neotoma lepida. Next base: position 69,922 of record LZPO01087246.1, on the reverse strand, counting down.
AGTGGGTGTGAAGGGAAAGCCTCCGTAACTGTAGTTACTTACTTAGACACCATCTCATTTTATTACATGTGTTATAAAGTGATTAGTTGCATTTGGGGCCTTTCTCAGTCCATGTGTGCTGCTGTGACAGCACTTACTCAGATTGGGTGCATTATAAACACTGCATGTCACACAGTTACTGGGTCACCAGCAGAGTCACTGTGGTGAAGGCTTACCCACTCCTTCATGGGATGCTCGTCTGGCTCTGCCCTCACATGGCAGAGGGCAGGCAGGCCATCCATGCCCAAACATCTTGGCATTTTCCAACAAGCCCCATCTCTTTCTTTTAGTGTTAAACAAACAAACAAATTATGTGTGTCTCTGTGTGTGTATGCACATGTGTGAGTACAGATGCCTGTGGACTAGAAAAGGGGGCATTGGATCTCCTGGAGCTGGAATTACAAGTGGGTGCTGGGAATCAAACTCGGGTCCTCTGGAAGAGCAACAAATGCTCTTAATCACTGAGACATTGCTCCAGCTCAATCCCCAACTCTTTTTTTTTTTTTTTAAAGATTGATTTATTATGTATACAGTGTTCTGCCTGCATGTATGCCTACACACCAGAAGAGGGCACCAGATCTCATTACAGATGGTTGTGATCCACCATGTGGCTGCTGGGGATTGAACTCAGGACCTCTGGNNNNGTTGTGAGCCACCATGTGATTGCTGGGAATTGAACTCAGGACCTCTGGAAGAACAGTCAGTGTGCTTAACCTCTGAGCTATCTCTCCAGCCCTCAATTCCCCAACTCTTAGTGCTGTCAGGTTCTAACATAAATTTTGGAGAAGACACCACTATTGAGAGCTGAGTACCTGCTGCTGCAGTGCAGTGGTGGAGACTGGCTGAAAGGACAAGTTTAGTCACAGGGCTTCAGGCTGAGGAATGAAGGTAAAGTACTAGCAGGTTCATTGTTGACTGTCAGCTTGAACATAGCATCAGACAGAGGGATGCAGTGCTGTCTCTCCCTGCCTCTCTGTGTCTATGTTTTTAACAATCTAGAGATGGGGTCTCTCTGTCCTTTCTTCTCTCTCAACATTAGCTGTTTGGTACAAATTCCAAGTATCNGTTGACATGTTGAATGGAGTGTGAGGAGGCTGTATTCACAGCCTCTTTTTCAATTCAAGAAAACATTATTTCAGAAGAGAGAATGTTACTGCAAAATACTTTACAAACAGGTTCATTGTAATTTTTCCCATATTTGTTTAGTTTACAAAGTGTTGAGGGTACTTGCTGCCGCCTAACAAACCATTGTGGTGGCATACGCCACAGTACTTATTTATTGTCTGCTTAATTCCAGTTTGGGCAGGATTATTTCCATTCCACATGGTGTCTGCTGTTATTGTACAGTCCAAGTTGACTCAGCCTTCGCTTGTCTGGTGTCTCTGTCATCTTCCATATTGCCNTTTCCCTCACTGTCTGGACTTTCTCACAGAGTTAGTCTTTGGTAGTTGGGTTTCTTATGGAGTGATGCTTTCCAGAGGTGCTGGAGTTGGAGCTGTCAGACCATGTTGGAGTTTATTTCTGCAACCATGCTACTTTCCCACATTCTCTGGTCAGGGGGCAGGTCAGTCTCAGGGAGGGGACTGTACAAGGTGTGGCTACTGCAAGAGTGGTTGATTGGAGCCTGTGGACACTCTCTGACATAACAAAAAGTGACACGTTGTGTTGGCCTATTTAATATTTCAGTATACACTGATATAATTGTATCAGCTTTTAGCTGTAAGTACATTGAAAGAACTATATAATTAATGTAATTTCAAATTTAATTGAATTCTGTATTTGTTTTTTGTTTTTCTGAGACAGGGTTTCTCTGTGTAGCTTTGCGCCTTTCCTGGAACTCACTTGGTAGCCCGGGCTGGCCTCGAACTCACAGAGATCC
>LZPO01087246.1:39315-56147 GCA_001675575.1 Neotoma lepida | reverse complement strand
GGCCTCGAACTCACAGAGATCTGCCTGCCTCTGCCTCCCGAGTGCTGGGATTAAAGGCGTGCGCCACCACCGCCCGGCGTGCAGTTGATTCTTAAACAACGTTGCTGTGAGCTGTGCAGTTGAGATTGATTAACAATCAGAAAGTGCTTGGTGATGACCTAAGTAGCTCAGATTTCTTAAAATGACAAAAAACAAACAAAAACAAAACTAGAGAAAAGTTAGGTATGAGCCCTTTCTCATGTACAATTTTCTTCTTCAGGTCATGCAGTTCTAAGAGGGGAATTATTTCATATTATTTGTAACGTAGAGTGTACCTTAACCTGCCATAATTTCTTTGTGGTAAGCACTTGTTCTAAATTTTTATTTTGAATGGCCAGCTTTTTCATAGGAAACTCCTATTTTCTGTGGTGAAATGAGTTTCTAGGATCAGATTGAAGATAGAACACAAGTGGGCCTGTGGCATGGCTGGGTTGGTCATTGCTTGTCACTGAGTGTGAAGACCTGTGTTTGGACTCCAGGCCATTGACAATCTGGGTTTGGCAAGTGCACGCCTGCGATACACTGGCACACACACACACACACACACACACACACACACACACACACACTATACACACAGATAAACAAAATGTGGGTCAGTGCTACACCTTGAGGAGTACAGTGAACTTATTTTTGACAGTATTTGTGTATACGTTGTGCGCATCAGAGATCATGTATTGAAGACTAAAGCATGAGATGTGAGCACAGAATTAATTGAGATTTAAGAAGAATGATTGAGAATATTGATGCTGAGTTGGAAATGAAGCTGAAGCATAAAGTCTGTATCTAAAGAGGGTTTTGTGGTCTCTATAGCTTAGACAAAATCAAAAACAAACTCAAACCAAGAAATACAAACAGCTTGAATTTGAGTTAGCACAGAGGAATTCAGGAGGTGATTTATGACTAAAGGTTAGGAGTTAGTAGGATAGTTTGCCATGAATTACTCTTTGAAATGGATAAATTTCCAGTGCCTTTAGGAATATTTTTTCTGCTTTAAGGAGAGGGAGTGGTAATTATGATGCTGCTGAATGTTTTTTTCCCCAGACCTTATTTCCTCTTATTTACTATTTTTTTTATCTATTATGTGTCAGCTGGTTTTATATGGAGACTAGAGAGCGACAGCCATACTATGTGTTTGAAGTTTTGACTGAAGGGCATCTTAAAACAAGAAAGCAAATTCCATTTTACAAGTGGAAGGTATCAGGCCTGTGAGCAGTGTCTGTGCTGCAACACTGAACCAAGTCCCTGAAGCTAAATATTTAAATTAGTTGAGGCTAGTGGAATTTGAAGCATAGACTTGGTGACATTAACAAGTGTATGTGTTAGGATATGACAGTACCACCTCACTTCCACAAAATTCCNATTAATAGTAAAATTACAGGTGGAAGCTTTAAGGTATAAGATTTTGTTTTGGCAGAAGACAAAAATTAAAAATTCATTTTTGACAACAAAGTGGAGAGGATTTTTGGCATCTTCTCTTTGGAGGCGACTGTGTTTGTATATATCATGCTGGTTCTTAGATAGTTTGTTTTAAATAGACAGGTAGCACCTGCATACTGCTTTATAGTCCACTTTCTCCCTCAAAACCCAGCATTTTCAGTGCTGTCACTCCAGTGTTCCAGTCTGTTCACTGAATGTCTGGGGGAGACCAAGTAGCACTTGTCACCCAGTGGCAGATGTCACTGTGCTGAGTACACAACACTCTCTGGAACACACTGATAGGTAATGCTTATTCAGACCAGAAGGGAGTCTGGCTGTAAACTGGCTGGGGGAGTTGAAGATGAAGAGATACTAGGTAAAGAAGCAACGAAGTTTAGCTTGGGGAAGGGCTCAGTGCAGGAGGAGGTAAATACATCTTATGTGTGAGATGTGATGGCTGTCAATTATAGGTTAGACCTGGATTGGAAGTCATTTGTTATTGAAGACATATATATGTATGTAGCTTCCATATGCGTGATGAACCTGGGGAAAGTAATAAGGTAGCCTCCATCTGAGCTTTGCGCAAAAGAATCTGGAGTTGGGTCTGGTGTCAAAAGCCACCATGTAACCCTGCTCCTTTGGGGACTAAAGCAGGAAGATCACTAGTTCAAGGTCTTCTGAGGCTACAGAGTGACTTCAGGGTTCTCTTGGGCAACTTAGTGAGATCCTGTCTCAAACAGAAAGTTTAAAGAAAATAAGAAGAGGGTTGCGGTTACAGCTCAGTAATAGATGTCTCTGCCTAATGTGCAGGAGGCTAGAGGGTCAGTCCTGGGGTCACAGAAACTGATTTTTGTAAATTTTTCCTTGTTTCTGGATTCAGAATCTTTGATATGCAGCATGAAGTTTGGTTTCAAGAAGCACTTGTAGTGTTGACACACCATCAGGCCGAGGCACTGCATAATTCTAGAGGTCATTTGTATTCCCTCCAGTAAAGTAAGGACCTGGGTCAGAGTGGTTAAAATGGGCATGGAGAGAAGAATGGATAGCTCGGAACAGTTAAAGATTTTTATGTACATGTGTGTGTGCCTGAGCGCATGTATGGTGCCACGTGTGTGCAGGAGCCCACGGAGATCAGAAGAGGCATTGCATACTTGGAACTGGAGTTGGTGGTTGTGAGCTGCTGTGTGGATGCTGGGAACTGAACTTAGGTACTCTGCAACAACTGCAAATGCCCTTGACCACCGAGCCATCAATACAACCCCTGACAGTTTAAAAATTTATGGTCTTCATTAAAATTGTTTAAAGTAGATGAATAAGTCCTGTGAGGTATACCTGCCTTTAAAATAGCTGATAGAAGCCTGCCTACTTGGTAGCACATACTTGTAATCACAATANTTGGGAGGCTGAGGCAGGAAGATTGCTACAAGTTTTAGGCCAGTGAGTTTGAAGTCCTCCAAACTAAACACATACACTCAGAAAGTAAAGATGTCATGAGTGACTGCTGAAGGTAGTGTGAGCATGGCAGTGCTGAGCATAGAGGTGCAGACTTCCCACATGTGAGAATGGGCACAGTGAGGTGGGGAAGTGAAGAGGAGCCACCCAGCAGCTTGCAGGACTGATACCAAGTAACATGCTAAGCAGGAAACAAAATTCAAGTATTCTCTTTGGTGGGAAAGCTGTATAGTGAAGCGAATGGAGGGGAGAGGTCAGGGAGGTAAATCACCTGAGGTCAGGACTTAAGACTGAGAACACCAGTAGGTATCCTCAAAGTGCGAACACAGACTTGAATCACANGTAAGGAAGGGAGGAGTGGGGGGTGTTAGAGCAGGAGCCTCTATTCCAGGAGTCCCAGGAGCTAGACTGAGCTAGACCATGTAGCCGGAAGTTTCTCNAGTCCTGCCCAGCCCCACAGTTGGGACATATCTCTCCCACTCATGTCCCGCAGCCTGCTCGGTCCCAAGTAAGCCCACAGAGGCTTATATTACTTACAAACTGTATGGCCTATGGGTCAGGCTTCTTGTTAGCTAGCTCTTATGACTTAACTCAAACGATTTCTGTTAATCTATATACTGCTTCGTGGCCATGGCATTACTGGTCTGCCGGCATCTTGTTGCTCCTTGGGCGGTGGGCTGGCGTCTTCTCTTACTCTCCTTTCTCCCTTTACTATCTCTCTTGGATTTTCCCTCCTGGCTCCATCCTGCCCTGCCATAGGCCAATGCAGCTTTATTTATTAGCCAACAGGAGTAACGCATATTCACAGCATACAGAAAGGCGTCCCACAGCATGACCACCTGTCAGGGCTCATATTAAATGAGTGATGACAAGGAGTAGAGAGAGGAGCTTTCAACAGCATCACACAGGAAAGAGAAGCTTATAGGGATGGCCAGTAACCCCAAGTCTGTCTTTGGACCACTGTAAAGAGCATTAGATTTGAAGAGAGGTAGGAGGTGTGCATAATTAAGCGGTCTTGGTGCCATTGTGGCCCAGTTGATAATTGCCTCAGTTCTGCTCATGTAGGGTGATCGGAAGTCCCTATTACATTTGGGGATAGGACAAGTTGGTTCTCNGGAGAGGATTACTCTCCAGGGTACAGCTTTTCCTTCCTGGATAATTGCTCTCTCTGGGGAAGGAGGTTTGGGCTGCTGTGTTTTTCTTGGAATCCAGGGTAACTCGGAGTTCAGGAGGGAAGTCTGGGACAGAACACAGTAGAAAGTATCCATTCAGATGCCGCAGTTACTCTTACCTTTGTTCCTTCTCATCTTGAAGGAAGGGATGAGATAGGTTAGGAATCACCAGTTTTTAGACTCACACTCTGAGTAATTAACATGTCTACATGTAGAGCTAATTAGGTGACCCAAAGTAAAGCAGACAGCTATAAAACAAAGGCAGAGGTGCCATGGTTACCTGCTGCTTTAGTTACCTTGTAGACCTAGGTGGGGAGTCAGTACTTTTAGCAGAAGCAGCTTCCAAAGTGCTGTTACAGTAGCATTTTTTTTGTAAAAGTGTAGCACAGAAAGTAAATTACACTCTCACTAATGTTTTTTTAGAGGTGTAAGTGGCTAACAGGACCATTTTTGTTATTTCTGAGCCTTGTTTTTCTCTATTAAGAACTAAGATAAATAAAAGCAATGGATTATTAAACGTACACATAATTATATGTGTGTAAAAGTATACATAGCCAACTAAGTATACATGCATGCCCCAATGTAAATTAATTGTATATAACATTTTATGTATAAAACTTATATATGTGAATCTATTGAACTTTTAGACCATCTTATTTAGAAAAACCAGTGCAATCAGGGTAGAGTGGGACAGTTTATATGCCTGTCTTAGAAACTGGGTTTGAGAAAGGCTTGTAGGCTATGATTGAACACGTTTGGATTTTTTTTGTTTGTTTGTTTGTTTTTGGTTTTTCGAGATAGGGTTTCTCTGTGTAGCTTTGGCGCCTTTCCTGGAACTCACTGGTAGCCCAGGCTGGCCTCGAACTCATGGAGGATTAAAGGCATGCGCCACCACTGCCTGGCTGAACGCGTTCTTTCTAAACGCCTTCTGTTTGATAGGGAATGCTTTGTTTAGGAAATATATATACAAGTGATTACCCTAGGTGTTCAGATTAGGGAGAAAAATACAGTAGATTGCATGAAACTCTCGATCTGAACCTTGTTTGAATACAGAGAACCTACAGACCATCTGCCACCTCCTGTAAGTTCTTAGAATCTAGAATGTAAGAGAAAGTTTGAGCACATAATTTGTAGGTGGTATCTGTAAGTAAGCATGGCAGTGGGAGAAGTTTAAAATACTTAGCTCTGTGTATTCTGTTCATATTACTTTGCCCTTAATTCCTGCTAGAAGATGAGTAAAAAAGCAGGCACCAAGTTTCAAAATTTCATAGTGGTGAAAAAGTGAAAACTACCTATGTAGTGCCCAGGGGTGTTTGCTAGAATACACCCAGGTCGCTTCAGCGAGCAGTGTGAACCTGCTGAAAACGGGGGTGTTTGCTAGAATACACCCAGGTCGCTTCAGCNAGCAGTGTGAACCTGCTGAAAACGGTGCAGATATATTCTGTAAAGTTTTAAAGTTCACTTGTTCATTTTTTGTTATGTATATCTGCCTGTGTCTGTATTGTGTTTATACCATGTATGCCATGTAGTCAGAAGGTTTCTCCCATCCCGCAGTCCAGCGGCCTGCTTATAAAATAATCACTTAGAAGCTTNTATTAATTATAACTGCTTGGCCATTAGCTCAGGCTTATTACTGACTAGCTCTTACACTTATATTAACCCATAATTTTTATCTTATGTTTAGCCACATGGCTTGGTACCTTTTCTCAGTTCTGCCTTGACATCTTGCTTCTTCTGTGTCTGGCTGGTGACTCCTGACTCAGCCTTCCTCTTCCCAGAATTCTTCTAGGCTGCTGGCCCCGCCTATACTTCCTGCCTGGCTACTGGCCAATCAGTGTTTTATTAAACCACTGTACAAAAGCATTATCCCACAGCAATGCGAGGTGCCTGTGGAAGCCAGAAGAGAATGTTGGATCCACTGAAACTTGAGTTATGAGGGATGGTGAGCCTCCCTAAGTGGGTGCAGGGAACCAAGCTTAGTATCCTCTGCAAAAGTAGCCAGCATGTATTCTTTACTGCTGAGGCATTCTCTAACCTTGGAAGTAAATTCTAGATACAAAGACATACAATTTTACAAAAGGAGCAGAAACAGCATCACCAAACTGTGGACAGTCAAATTTTGTTTGAATTTTAGTTTCCTTTTATATTTAATATCCTTTAAAATCATATGAAAATGGTAGAAATATTTGAAATTTTAAATTTGAAATAGAGAATAGACTCATTCTTAAGCAGTTCTACCTTCTGAACAACGTAATATTGTGCATGACAGGATTGGATTGATGGCATGATTGGCTTCTAAGGACGTTTGCCATGAGAATGGGCTGTAGTGGGTCAAAAGATATGAGNGATATGTCCAGTGGGAGTGAGGGCCTTGGCCAAGGTAGAAATGGACAATGAGGCGAATTTGAAAGGCCCCACTCTTAATCTGAAATCTCTCCCAAGACATTACGCGTTGAATGTGCTGGAAGGAAAAGGACAGAGGCCTGGGTGTTAAGAGTTTGTTTGAGCCGGGCGGTGGTGGCACACACCTTTAATCCCAGCACTCGGGAGGCAGAGGCAGGCGGATCTCTGTGAGTTCGAGGCTAGCCTGGGCTACCGAGTGAGTTCCAGGAAAGGCGCCAAAGCTACACAGAGAAACCCTGTCTCAAGAAAAAAAAAAGTTTATTTGAGATACTGGGCTGGTGGTAACATTGGTTAACCAAGATAGAGAATACAGGAGATGACATTCTTCCCTGTCCTCCTGTCTGTGTATCGAGTAAGGCAAGTGATGGGAAATGGTAAATTTGGTTTAACGTGAACCAAGAGCAGTGGTTTTGAGTATGAAACTTAATGACTTGATCGTGTTACTGTCTGATTTGGGGTGACTTAATTTTGGGGGCCTTCATTTTCTCATGTGTAACAGTGGATGTGATAGTGATTTATGTAATTATCTAATGGAGGTTAAGTGAGTTAAAAAGATGCCTTGTGCAGTGAAATTTGAGTTCACTGGGCTATTGGAAATGTGGGCCTTGAACTCTAGAGATACTTGAGCCAGAAGAGAGCTTCCTGGGACTTCTCTATGTACGTATGGTAGAGCACTTTCCTGGCATCTCCTTTGTGTACTATCACTCTGGCAAGGGTCCTCAAAAGCGTTGTGGTCTGAATTCAGAATCAAAGAGAACAAATACATTAATAGACTGGAGAAACTCCATCTAAATCTGCAGATGCCTCTTAGTGTGTTTGCATGGACTGAGAGACAAAGGACAGCAAGCAGAGCAGGGTATCATGGGTAGATCATGTATTTAGAGTTAATGGCAGGGTATCTTAGTGTCCCTTTGCACTTACTGTCACTGTTGAAGCCTCCTCACCCTCATCCTGTAGAATAGTGTCCCTTTGCACTTACTGTCACTGTTGAAGCCTCCTCACCCTCATCCTGTAGAATAGGATCCTCAGTAATTATGCATTTAGTAGATGGTTTGCACTGGACCCCTTTCCTCCTCCTTGCTGTGTTTAGTTGTTGCTGTGTCTAGATACTGAATGCTTAATTTAATTTTGGGGCCAAGTAGGTTCTAGAGGCTGAGTTAGAACTTCGTTTGATTTGTTGAAATAGCTTAACCTTCTCCCTCATGCTCAGGTTAGGAATCTGTTGTTCCCATGATTTCGAGGGCAACCCCACACTTTTCTCTTTAACATAGGCTTAGGCTGCTCTCCTCCTGCTGTTCCTCATTCCAGGGTACTGTTGGAATAGCCCAGTCCAAGAGCCATGCGTACAGTACTTGTGGGTTGTTTGGTTGTCTGGTGCCATCATTGGCTTTTTACCCCTACCCCTTTGTTTTTCATTTTGTGGATTATTATTATTTTTTTTTAGGTGATAGGAGTATGTGGCAATCTATTATGTTTGAATTAAAATTTCATTACTAGTTTGGGGACAGTTAATACTCCATTTCTCTACGTTAAATTTTTTTTATGTACTAATTTATTACTGTNGGACTTTTTTTCTTTAATGTTTGAGATCGAACAGGGTCTGAAGTCACACTTGGACAGGTGCTTGTATCGTTTGTAATTTTCTCAACCATTTCATGACCTAATGGGAAGCATCTTGAGGTGTGGAGAACTTTGGTACATGACTGGAGTTCATAAATAGTGGGGCCTTTGACCTGTTAGTCTCCTTGACCCTTCCCACATCTCTAAAGCGGAAGTGAGGCTGCTTCCTTGTCTGCTATGTCAGCATTCACTAAGCGTATGAGCTGAGTGGTGGGTGTGTGGTGTGTTTCAGCAAATGTGCTTTTCCTTGTAGTTTCATTAATAATGTGGGCATGGTAGCACATCCTACAGTCTTTTGGGTTTTGCTATAAAAAAGGGGCTGTGATTGTTTTATGGAGGTTTTGATAAATATTCTTGTTTTTCAGGATCTCACTTGAAGTTCCCTGTTAGTGTAATTGCTTTTTCTATAACACCACTTGATCATTTTATTGGGAATTAGAGCTATGGATTATTTTCTCTTCTGTGTTAAGTATCAAAACAATGACATTTCTTTGTTTTCCTTTTAATCATTTTCCTAGTGTAATTTTGGAAAATTTACTTCTAAAATTACACGGCAAAGACTTTATTTTTTTCTGCCACTTATCTGTCGTGTAAATGAGCACAAAGTTTGTAGGAATGTTTATTAGTCACAGTGTATAATTTTTAGAGAATCATAGCTTTAATTCATGGAATAAAATTTTAGATCTTTTCTTTTTTATGTTTGTTTTACATGTTTGAGTATTTTGCCTGCATTTATGTATGTGCACCATGTTCTGCTTGGAGCCTTTAAAAGTTAGCAGAGGTTGTCAGAGCCTCTGGAGCTGGAGTTACAGATGGCTGTGAGCCTCCACTTGGGTGCCGGGAACTGAACCTGAATCCTCTGCAAGAACAAGTGTACGTGGCTGCTGACCATCTATCTTTCCCCAAATTTAAGATGTTTTATACTTAATTGCTATGCTTATTTTCACCTTTGGAACCACCTAAATTGTCCCTTTAAATTCCATGGTGCATCATATTTTTTTCTATAGATTAAATTACTTATGAAGTAGTTATAAAACAGATTACATAGGTACAATCAGAGAACAACAGAAAACTGCATTTGCACTAAGTTTAATAAAATGGTACCTAGTTACTTTTTGAAACTTCTTATATGATGATGTTTTAAAAAATCTGCTTTTGTTGTTGTGACCAGACTGTATTGTGGGGTTCCAGTGGCCTAGAACTCACAGAGATCCACTTGTCTGTGCCTTCTGAGTGCTGGGCTAGGGTGTGCACCATGTTGGCTCATCTCTCTGCCTTTTGGAGCAGCTTCTTTCTTAGTGATTTGGACTTAGAGACACTTTTAGCTTTGTCATTACAAACCGTTGTGGCATTAACGAAGGCTTTGTACCTGACGTTGAGTTCACTGGCCCCTGTTTTGATCTGACCTCACTAGAGCCTGACTACTTCTCCCAGTCATAGCCTTGCTGTGCATGCTGGCTGCCCAGTGTTGCCTTTGTAAACACCAGCAGATGGGCACTGCTGTTCACTAGTCTCCTCAGAGACGGACACCCAGGCGCTAAGCTCAGAACCTCCCTATATACACCATGTGCTCCACAGCCTGTTGCCATTCTGAAGATAAGCTGTAGGTTAATTTTATTCAGTGATTTCTCAGACAACTGAAGAGTAGTTTGCAAGTTTAGCTTCAGAAAACCATTTAAGGTGAGTTCTTGAATTGATCACAAGATATTAATAGTGTTGTCAGAATGTGAACTGAAATATACTGAAAGATTGTGAGAACCAGGGGAAGTTACTTCTGTAGGGGTTGTGCACGGTTTTCCTTAGTGTCTACTGTGATCCTCCACAGCTTGAGAATGCTTTCATTTATGAGGGAAGAGGGACAAATTGACTATATTTTTCAGAAATTAATAAAATATGACTGTCCGTGTTTTAAGGCTCTTCAAAAAGAAACTCATACCTGAAGTGAGACTGCAAAAGCAGCCCATTGGTGTTTGGAATTATCTGCAGTGGAAGTCTTAGGGTACAGATGCTTTTCCTCAGTATGTGATGGTTAGGTGATAGAAAAACTAAGAGCAAGTTTTGTGACTTGTAGATATATGTTAGCCTCTGCTAAGGGCTGCTTTTCAAATGAGTAGTGATTAATGCATGATATTTCTAAAAGATGTCAAAATCTTGTTTTTACCTTCAGATATTTAAATCAGTAGTGAATAAATATTACTTTAGTTTTTATCAGCTTTTAATAAAAAGCGTACTAGAGGCTGGAGAGATGAATCAGCAGGTAAGAGAACTAGCTGTTGAGAACTAGTAGCTCATAACTTGTGNCCTCTTCTGGCCTCCCAGGCACCAGGCACATACATGATACACAGGTATGTATATATGCAGGCAGAATGCTCGTACACATAACATGAATAAGATGAANAGACCAAAGGAATGCTGAGACCTTGTCCCATCTTATCAGGACTTCTATGGCAGTAGTGTCATGTATTTATGTTGAAACTATTCCGTTTATAAGTAACATTGTGAATGTTACAGGTGAACAGTATGAAATAAAGAGCTAAAGTACAGCTATAAATACAGTTCAGAACTCAGAGCTAGAGACCAAANTGGTACTTTCTCAGTTGTTCTTATAGTCCCTGCCAGAAGTTGAAAGACTGATCATTTTTGAGGAGAGAAAATTTGACAACTATAACTATGAAGTAAAAGTATTTAATTTCACTGATTCAGTTATCTTTAGAAGAAACTATTGTGATGGTTACTTTTATTGTTACTCTCCTAGCCATGCACCTAGCCATTCACCTATCTGTGTATCTAATCATACACCTAGCCATTCACCTAGCCATGTACCTAGTCATGCACCTAGCCACGCACCTAGCCACGGACCTAACTGTGCACCTAGCCATTCACCTGGCCGTGTACCTAGCCATATACCTTGCTGTGAACCTAGCCTTGTCTTGAGAACTGGTGCCCCTTGGCTGGGGTGTGTCTTGGTAGCAGCAGTGTCTTACCTGGAAAGGCTGTCCTTTAGCAGGAGGTCAGGAATATAGGCAGTGATTTCAAAATAGGCAGTTTGCAATTTAAAACTAATTTACAAATTCAACCACCTGTCCTGAAGATCGCTCACCCAGTGGAGTGTTTCCTTTTGCTGCTGTTTGGAGGACAGAGTTGGACTTTTAACCTGAGAGTTCAAAAGTAGGAGAAATAAGTGAAAAACAAAATATATGGCAACAATAAATGGAGATTTTATATATATATATATATATATATTTAATTTTATTTTTTTATTAAAACATTTGATGTACAACTGCAGGAGAGATAATATACAGATATATTGAACATAAATACAGGTTACAAATTCTTATCCTAATAGTGAAATGTTTCACTAAAGCGTGCCCAGTGATTGGCAAAACCCAAACTTATTTTATGCTACAGTCATCCTAGGGTCCTTCCTGCTAGGTAGCCTCCCTGGATCTGTGGGTTGCAGACTGATTGTCCTTTGGTTTATATCTAGTATCCACTTATTANTGAGTACATAGCATGTTTGTCCTTCTGAGTCTGGGTTACTTCACTCAGGACGATATTTTCTAGTTCCATCCATTTGCCTGCAAATATCATAATGGTCATTGTTTTTCTCTGCTGAGTAGTACTCCATTGTGTACATGTACCACACAATGGATGAGATACCACCTTACACCTGTCAGAATGGCTATGATCAAAAACACTGATGGCAGTCTATGCTGGAGAGGATGTGGAGCAAGGGGAACACTCCTCCACTGTTGGTGGGAGTGCAAACTTGTACAACCACTGTGGAAATCAGTATGGCAGTTTCTCAGAGAATTGGAAATCAATCTTCCTCAAGACCCAGTGATACTACTCTTGGGTATATACCCAAGGAACCCTCAATCATACTGCAAAGATACATGCTCAACTATGTTCATAGCAGCATTATTTGTAATAGCAAGAACCTGAAAACAACCTAGATGCCCATCAACTGAACACTGGATTAAGAAAATGTGATATATATATATATATATATATATATATATCCCACTTGTCTAAAATATTCTGACTTAGTTTTCTTATTATTTTGTAGCATTATTTGGATTTCTACCAATAGGTTCATTTGGGTAATTAGCACTATTTGTTGGGAGTTACAGTTATTGATGTAAGTTGTTTCAGTCTAGATGATTTTTTTTTGTAGTTTGCCTGAAATAATGGACTACTCTCTGACAGTAAGACCTTTGGATGGTAATTTCAGAATATAGAATGAGTTGGAGAAAAGGATTATGAANGGGGGTGATTGGGGGAAGTCATTGTGTAAAGTGTAGGGAATTGCAGGCATTGGGAGTCCAGACAGCACCACACAGGACAGCTTGCCTAGATGATTTAGATTAGATAGGTTTTTATCTTTTCTTTCTTACAATCATAGTGGCTGTGACTAACAGCATCTTTGTGTTTGTTGGTTTGTTTCTTTGCATGTACTTTCTTTAAAATCTTTGGGCCTAAGAAGACTGGCTGCCCTTCCAGAGGGCCTGAGTTCAATCCCCAGCACCCATATGGCAGCTCACAACTGTCTGTAATTCTAGTTCCAAGGAATCCATCACCCTCACAGACAAACAAGCAGACAAAATACCAGTGCATTAAGACAATAAATGAATGATTTAAAAAAGAATTTATATAAAAACTTTCTCTTTTTTTTTTTGAGACAATTTCTCTATGTAACAGCCCAGACTATCCTGGAACTCACTTTGTGGACCAGGCTGGCCTTGAACTCACAGAGATTAACCTGCCTCTGCCTCCTGAGTGCTGGGACTAAAGGCCTCTGCTACCACCACCACCCCATAAAAACTTTTTAAAGGCTAGCAAACAAGCCTATCTTAGGAATCAATAGGCTTTGCTTATTAATTAGCTTAATTAGCTAATTAATAAGCAAAGCCTATTGATTAATTAATTAATTAATTTAGCTGCCTTGAGAACTAGGCGAGCATAAGCAATCCTGCTTCCTTTGGAATAGTCACTGGATTTGACAGGATCACTTGTAAGTTACTCTTCAGCCTGTTGGTCTTGGCTTCTCGTGTTCCTGTGTGTTCCCCATTGATAGCCGTGAGATTTGGTCATCATGGAATTGTCTCAGCAGTCATGAAATTACCAGTGGATCAATAAATAGGAGAGGCTCTTTGAAAGTTAAAATGGACCACTTGGGGAGCAAGGGAGGGGGTTTGGGCAGGATAACTTACATTTGAAAAATATCTCTGAGTTTAATCTAGAAATAATATTGGTAGATTGACACATTGTCTTTCCTACAGGTAGCTCTTATTACCTCTGCCTTGTTAGTAAGTCACTGTGAAAAATGAATTAAAATTTGTATTGGTTTGTGCATATTGTTCAAGATCATAAAACAGTTTATTTCTTTTAGATAAATTATAGATAAAATACTTGATGCCGAGAAATGCCTAGAAATGGTTATTGGTCATAGGCACATTTTAAAACTTTTTTATTTTTCATGATAGTTGATTGTTATATTTTTTATATGCTTGATTTTGATAAATGAAGAAGTTATTCAAGTAAGTGTAAATGCTAGTAAATTAAATTGACAAATTTAGAATAATTTTATCTGTTTTAGAGATTGTAGTTTCTATTAGATACTTCTCAATTGGGGGTAATTGTCTTGCATCATCATATCTTACTGTAATCTGTTTTTCTTCACACAGTGTTATAATTTTGCCGCTGGACTCTTCCCTCCCTTCCCCCACCCCATCAGGATGATATGAGACTTGAAAGAAGACGATGCATACAGGTGACTCACGTTTGCACTACTGTAGAGCTATGGCTGTAAGACAGTGTGGGGATTGGCTGTGAGTGTACCTCCAGGGTGGGGCTTCGGATAGCGTTCCAGTCAGTAGATGCAAGGGGAGAAGGTATTGAGAGGGGCTCGGGGACTTGGTGTACTACTCAGTTTTAATGGTGATGTTAACAGTAGAGTAATTCTTAGCACTTGAGCTTTTAAAAGCTGGCTCATGCTTTTAAAATTGAAATATTTCTGTTTTAAGAACTAATAACATTTACTTTTATGGTTAAATATATGTCTCCCTGTATTCCTATGGGAACATAGCAAATCTTTTCTGGGAATGGATGTTAAGGTCATTTCAGTAAGACTGACATGACAGGTAAAGGTGAGAAGCTGTTAGAGGAACACTTAAGCAGACGGCCTGGGAGTTTGTGTTCCCTTGTTCCTCCCTTCCTGTATTGTTTTCCAAGTTTCACCTTCTTTTTCATCCTTATGTCATTTGAATTTATTGATGAAAAAACGTGAAGTTGTTTTGAAGTCTGTTTGCTTACTTCATAGTTAATTGAGAGGATCTTACTGGTATTGTACAACCAGAGACTCCTCCATTCCGAGTGTGGCTGTGTTCAGACTGAAAAAGACAGGGTAGCCAGTGGGTCACATGTCACTAACCTGTGTGCTTGTCAGTTAGGCAAATGGGAGACATTTTGTTAAACGAAGTTACCTTTACTGGTAGATTTGAGTTTTTGATTATATTATAAACTTAATGTTTGAAAGTGATTTTTAACTGGAAAAGAAAGAAACCTTGAGTAGGTCTGGTATCTGATGATAATAATTGGTGTAGCTGTTGGTGATTTTTATTTTTTGTGACCCCAATTTTCTAAAACAATTTTTTTCTTTTGCTTTAGAATAAGATTTTACATATGTCATTTTCTATGATAAAATGTGTTTGAATAGAACATTTGTAAATTAAATGATATAGGAAAGTAAGTTACCGTGTATTTTACATGAGGGACCCACCATTTCTGGGATTCTGATGGTAACTGTTTAAGTCAGTGACTAGTCATCCCTCGTGGTTCTTCTCACACAAACATGTGTGTAGACTTACGGTGTGTGTTTGCCTAAACACCCTATTGCCGGCATTCTGGGAACACATTTTGCTTGAGTNGCTGGTTGTTGCTGAACATCCTTGTAGAAGAACCAACAGGAATGTTTACAGAAACATTTCCTTTGGATTTTATAAACTTGGCCTTTGATGCAGGAGCAGCTCCTCAGCACTGTCAGTTCCTAGGATGCTCCTTGGCTGCAGTGTGTGTAGCATCTGGGTTATGCCAAGCAGATGCTGTCTGTATTGTTGTAGAGGTCAGTAGGAGAACAAAGTAGCTTTTAGTTGTTTCCTAGTTATCTGTGACTTACTGATTGGGAGGTTTTCTTCCTGAGGTTTTCACTTTGCCGAGTTGTTCATTATCAAAGGTACAGTGTGTTCNGAAGGAGCTGTTTCTTTTAAGGGCTTTATGGTCTCAGTAGTAGTAAGAAGTGGAGAGTAAATGGTTTTAAAAGATATCCAATTAATGTAGTAAGTGTTGGAGTACATTTGTGATATAAACCAGTCTTTTGGCTTTTTTGGAACTTAACCAATATTTATGGCCTTACAAAAGAAAAATATAACCCAAGAAAGCTCTTTTTAACATATGTGTACATTGTTGGTATATTTCTCATTCACAATTTGAAAGTTGATTCTTTTTTATCATAAAATCAATAGCTTCCCTGATCAGTTAATATGGTACTTTCTTCTTAATATTANGACGTGTATTCTTATACTTAGCTGACACAACACATACAAGCTTATAAGGAGTTTTTCAATGAAAATGATTTCTGCAATGTTTACATGGTTCTGCAACGTTGTTCATGGTACTGGCCTTGCTATGCTGCTTAAATATTTACTTTCCCATTCCATTTTATTGATGGAAGGGTAGGTTGAGGAATGCTAGAAACGTCATTGAAGTAGGCATTCAAAGGTTCACTTTTCTGAAGTGAAAATGTAATAGATTTTCATGATAACTATGTGAGGTAGTAGCTGTGTTAATTTCCTTTTTTTTGGCTAACTTTGCTATTGTACACATAAAGTATCATGCAGTATACATAGGTATGTACACTTGGTAGTTCCTGGTTATACTCCCGTAAAGCTGGGGAGAAAGGAGGGAAACAAGGAAAGATAGGTATTGACTGAACAATGAGCACAGGTGTGTACTGGCTGCCGCTTTGCACTTGTTAGAACTCTAAGCTCCTTTTGTCATGTTAAATGGAACTAGAAATCAGTATTAGGTAAGTTCAGAGTTTCCTTTAAATTCTGGAAGGATGTATGTAAACATTTATTTGGCAAACACTTGTTTCATAACAAGTACTGTAATGGGTGTTGTGCCTCTAAGGATTCTGGGTGTTTAATTATCTAGGGTCATATTTCCTTGAGAGCAAGGAGTGGATGAGTGAGGACGTATGTCATGAAATGGATGTATGTCATAACATTTTAGCACTTACCTATGAAATTCAAGGCACATATAGCAAAGATACCTTATTCTCAATCTAATGTTCACAGTAATGGCTTCAGCTGACACTTCAGTGCCCATGTTATGAAAATCTCTGTTCATGGGCTGGAGAGGTGGCTCAGAGGTTAAGAGCACTGACTGTTCTTCCAGAGGTCCTGAGTTCAATTCCCAGCAACCACATGGTGGCTCATAACTATCTGTAATGAGATCTGGCACCCTCTTCTGGCCTGCAGGCAGAACAACTATATACATAATAAATCTTTTTTGAAAAAGTCTCGCTGGGCAGTGGTGGCGCACGCCTTTAATCCCAGCACTCGGGAGGCAGAGGCAGGCGGATCTCGTGAGTTCAAGGCCAGCCTGGGCTACCAAGTGAGTTCCAGGAAAAGGCACCAAAGCTACACAGAGAAACCCTGTCTCGAA
>LZPO01087246.1:10289-32669 GCA_001675575.1 Neotoma lepida | reverse complement strand
TACACACTGATGGTTATGAGAAAGGTTAGCATGTAATGCCTACATTCTCTGCAGTAAGAAAGGAAGGGGCAGGATGGGGTGCTGCACAGAGAGAAGAAATGGAGTCTTGATGCTGTCTAGTTATTGGCTGGGAGTAAAAGAACATCACTTCAATTTAGATGCAGGTGGGGCAGGCTTTGGTTGTTTTTTCTAGGTAGGGATTCTTAGGCCATGCTCTTCTTTCAGACACATAACAGAAAAAAGGAAATAGACAGAATTTGGGGTGTGAGAGTAAAAGCATACAGTGATAACCGTGGAAACAAAGTATGAAACTTCACACCTCAGTTTCTTCTTGGGACACTGATCAGAATAATGGGAACAGTGCCCCTGATCTCAGCAGTGCGGAGTTGCTGAGCATTGCCTGTTGGAGGTGCTCTGTATTTATTACTGTTTTTAGTGTCCTTTCCTGTTGCCCCGTGTTACTGTTCATATTTGAGGCTTGCAGTTTCTTAATTTCTTATTTTTTTGAGAAACTGATAGATTTTCTGAAATTACATGTTAATGCTCCATATGTTACTTGTTCTGTCTGTGTTACCAGTTTAAAAGCATGTTATGTATATAATTGGGAATTTTTATTAAACCATAAATAGACATTTCTCGTGTTTATCAGTTAAATTAAAAATGGGCTGTAATTGTGTATTGGGCTGTTGTACCCATCAGGCACTGGAATTCTCTCCTTACTCGGCGTGAGTTCTGTGCTTTGTTCCCTTACTTTGTATGCAAATTTTTAATTGAAAAATACTTGAAAACTTGATATTCTTTCTGTCCCCCTAAGTAAACGGCACCATATTTGTGATTGCTAAGTTCTTACCTTCTTGAGGTTAAGTTTTTCTTATTCATCACCTCTCAAATAAGTTGTGTGAGCATAAAAATTGCACAAAGTTATTTGAGATACACTCAAATACATTCACTAATTTTACAAAGTCTTATTTCCTGGTGCATTTGTAATCACTATCTTAACTAATTGTATATGTTTTCCATCAAGAATAATTTCAGTTCACTGTGTGCACTGAGCCATTACTATATGTCAAGAACTATTGTAAGTTATTTATGTAGTAACCTTTTTTCTCTTATTGATAGCTCTGGGACAGCTGCCTGACTGACCAGGCCAGAGGTTAGGTCACATACACCAGGTCACATANCTGTAAGAGTGGGGCTGGTGTGCAAGTTGAGGATTGACATCCTATTCTTGACCTCATGCATTGTTTACTTGTGAAATAGTTTTCAGTTTGCATTTGTCTGGATTTGTTTTCATAGTAGCATGCTGCACAGGAGCTTTATGTTTTTGTCTGGAATGGATATTCCTATATATGTCCTATAATAACATGGTTTTCAGATCTGTTGAACAAATGAGAATGAAGCCATCAACAGTCTGTTGACGGTATGACCTTTTATTTTTTCTGATGTATTTCCCCCTTTAAAGAGATCCCCAAGGGCTTCCTAACTATTTTTTGTGATAGGTGCAGTAGCTTACTAGTGCTGGCTTTTGTCTGTAGAAACAATCACTGTTTGAAGTAGGAACATGTTTCCTTAAATAGCCAGCTAGAGTTTGTATTACTCACAGTGACTGAAGTCCTTGATGGAAGTGAGAGGACATGCTGGTTTCTGAAAATAATTGGATGGAGTCTATGCTTGATGGATAGATTTGACCATTGCTTAAAATGTTTTAAATTTGTTTTAGTTTCAAGGCCAGCCTGGTCTACAGAGAGAGTTCCAGGACAGGCTCCAAAGCTACAGAGAAACCCTGTCTTGAAAAACCGAACCAAACCAAACCAAACCAAACCAAACCAAACCAAACCAAACCAACNAACAAACAAAACAAAACAAAACAAAAGTAAAACAGAAAGCGCAAACCAAGAAACCTGGTATAAGGTTCTCATGTAGATAACCCCTTAAACGATGAGAAAGACTAGTCCTGTTCTTACCCACCCTTTAAAGGAAGTGTTGAGATCCCTGTTGTTAGTGGCTTTTATTGGAAAGAGACCACCAAGTTCACTATCATTTTAATCTGGTTTGGTTTTATCAGCTTGACACAAACTAGAGTTACCTGGGAAGAGGAACCTCCATTGGGAAAATGCCATCGTCAAATTGGTCTGTAGTCAAGTCTGTAAAATGTTTTCTTGATTGATGTGGGAGGTCCAGCCCACCCCACTGGGGGTGTTGCTGGGGCAGGAGGTCCTGGGCTGTAGAAGAGACAGGTTAAGCAAGCCAGTAAGCAGCGGTCCTCCATGGTCTCCGCTTTAGTTCCTGCCTCCAGGTTCCTGCCCTGGCTTCCCTGGATGATGTAATCTGCAAGCCAAATAAACTCTTTCTTCTTTAGGTTGCTTTTGATCCTGTATCAAGGCACAGTTATACAAATTACCTACAAATACATCTACAAGGAATTTATTTTAAATCAGATGTGCTGCATGCAATGATTTTAAAACGTGGCTGATAATTAAAGGAGTAATTCCNTTCCCGTAGTGTGGTCAGCTTTAGTAACTTTCCTAAAGAACACACACACTATGCAGCACCACTGCTGCCTGATTCTCTCTTTCTGTCTCTTGAGTCTCTCTGTCTCTCTTACTTAATGTTCACCCTTGAAATCGTGGCATAATGTGAGGAAGCCAAGTGACCTCATGAGAAAGCCATCTATAGATGTCTGGCCAGGTCCCCAGCTCTGATCCCAGCCAGCATTAGCTGTTAGCTTATATGAGTGAGCAGGTTCCATATGGTCCCAGGCAACCTCCCTCCCCACTCCCAAAGTCACCTAACCAACACTAAGTGGTCAGAGTCATTGTCTCTGCCATACTCTACCCAAAGTGCAAGTTTATATGCAAAATGAAGGTGGTCGTTGGTGTGAAATTATAAGTGTTGGAGTGTATGCAGTAATAATCAGAATAGCAGCCTTGTGGCCAGGGCTGTTACCCAGCTGTGCTCTGACAGTGTCATGGTGAAGGCTGTCCCAGGATCACTCCTGAGACCCCACAGTTCATACCATAGAGGCAGGACACACCCCAGCTAGTGACATGCCACCTAGGAGAATGTGCAGTTGGCAATCCTGAGAGCGAGTCTCAAGTTCTCTGTTGTAACGTGGGCACTCTTCACTGGTGGAGCCTAGTTTATGACTGGGAGGCTCAGATGCGTGACTAGAAACCCTCTGAGGACTCATTATTGTCTGTGTAATCCCCCTCCCTCTCGCTTCCTGACTCATGAGATGCTCCTTCACTGCTGGTGTCACTGCAGTCACTCCATGACTTCTGCACATAGATTTATGCATTTGCTGATAGGCTATCTGCCNGCCTCTCATTGGATTGGAAGCTGGATAGAGGAAGGGCATTTACCCATTCCCCTCAGTGCTCACACTGGGTGGAAAGCTACAGATAGGAAATATGTGCTGTTTCTAAAACCTACTTACTGGTCATAACCAGAGTTCTCTTATAAACTTTACCACTCTTCAGGCCATACTTAGCTGNTGTACTAGATTCAGACTTGTATTTTNCTTTTTTATTATGCTTTAATCACTGAATTTCCGTGTGTGCTTTTAAGGTTTAATACATTTCAAAAGTAGAAAAAAATAGAACTTGTTTTTCTTTTCCTTGTTCACATTCCTAGGAGTAACTTTTTTAATCACTTTAATTTTAAATTTCTTTTCTTGATTACTTGTATCACTTTTAGATACAATGGTAGTTTATTGCTGTGTTTTAACATTCAAAAGACTACTGACAGTCTGCCAGGAAGACAGAACAAGTAACTGTCTACAGTGTCTCTTCTTGCCATCCTCTCCTGGCCCTCTTTTTAAAGTTTTTGGTTAAAACATTAAATACAGTTGCTTCAGAACCGCTTTTCTGACCCACTGACTTTGAGACAGTTTTTCATTTATAGTTGCAGTGGGTAGCCTTTCACCGGCAGACGTTTATGTGTAAGCACATACACCTGTAGACTTTAAAGCTATAACTACAGCTCCATTTTTGCCTTAAAAACTCTGAAGACTGAAACCAGAAGACTGCTAGATAGAAGAACTTNCTAGGCTCCTAGAAAGGGAGTGCTCTGTGATGTCACTCACTATGTTGTTGTAAGCACAGAGAAAGTGTCAGCCCTTGGTTGAGATTTGATTTTATGCCAGGTAATAATGACTAACAGATTTCGTTGTGTGATACATAGTCACTTACGAACATGAGAGTTTTTGTTCCTTTTTAATCTTAGATGCAGAGTCCATGTTCTCGGTGCTTATCGTCTTAAGGTCAGGTGTGGCTTGTTTTACACTGTTTCAGGAATAAACATTTTGAACTCTTACCGCCCAGTCAGGAGCCAAAGATTACCCTCTGCTATTGTGTGCTTTTCTTCTGAACCAGAGGAAGAAAACAGGTGTACGCTTGGTGTTGGTGCGTGAAGCGTATTAATGGGCTTCAGTGTTGTGAGACTGCATCGCAGCTTTGATGGCAAGAATGCCTTTTCAATGCCGGCTTGAGGAGGCCCTTTGGAGGAATACGGACCTGTGTTTTTTCCTGTCTGGTCCTTTGACGTGCTGCTTAGTGTCTGTAATTATGGTTCATCCTTAGGCTTGGCGTGGCATGGATCCTTTTTTTTTTTTGGTGTTGCGGAGTTGGTAGTCTGTATGTTGCTTCCTTGGATGCTTCCTCGAGCTATTGGAGGAGGCTGGTGTCTGACAGGTGCTGGCCTCGCCTTTGCATTTTTCTTCTACCCAAATACCATGCTGGCTGGAGTGTGGGTATGGGAGAGACAGACATACAGACAGAGGCACACACTTGCACGCACACATGCAGAATGGGTAGGGTGACGATGGTGTGGTCTCAGACTCCTCCCTGTTGTCCTGCTTTCTGTGTTTTGCTGTCAGAGCTCTGCTGTCACATCTGGCAGTTTTGGTGCTGGGAATTGAACCTGAGTTCTCTGGAAAAGCATCTAGTGTTTTTAACTGCTGACCACCCATGTATTAATTANTCCTATATTGTGATTATTACTATTCTGCTTTTTTTTAAAATTAAAGATGTAAACAAGTATGTTACATTTACTTAGTGCTTTAGATTTTTCTCTTGGAGGTGTCTTTTCCCCCTAACTTACAGAACTAAATTTCCAAATGTTCTTTTGACCCCTCTTGCTGCTACCTTAGTTCTGAAAGCTCCAGTTGTCCATGCTGGTTCTTCACTCCNGTGAGTTCTGTGTGTTGAGAAGTAGGTGGTTGGNCTGACCTTGGGAATCATTGTCTGCTGGAGGATGCACTTGAAGTTGCCTCAGGGAAAAGCCACTTTGTTGGAACTCCACCTGTCTTCAGCCTTGTCTTTGTGACTTTTGAGTTGGGATCTCTTTGTATGTGTCTTCTGGCTTGTTTCCTTCTATAGATAGATTCAAGGCATCTTCTTGCTCCCCAGGTTTCAGCTGCTTAGAGATTGACTGACCTAGTGTTCTTTTAGGTGTTTTTCACCCCAAGGCTCCAGAAAGTAAATTTTCATACTGTTAGGGGAAAAAAAAAAGGCCGGGTGGTGGTGGTGGTGGTGGCAGCACACGCTTTAATACCAGCACTCGGGAGGCAGAGGCAGGTGAATCTCTGTAAGTTTGAGGCCAGCCTGGTCTACAAATCAAGTTCCAGAACAGCTAGGGCTGTTAACACCCAGAAACCCTGTCTCGATAAACAGACAAACAAACACCCCCCACCCAAAAGAAAAAAATTAGGATAAACNTACACCTTTAATTTATTAAGTCAGGAGCTGGGTAGGTGAATTTCTGAGTTTGAGGCCACATCGATCTACAGAGCGAGTTCCAGATTGGTCAGAATCACGTAGTGAGACCATGTCTGCAAAACAAGCAAACAAACCAAACACTTAAGTCCACCAGGTTCTTATTAGATGACTTGGGGATTAATTAACAGGAAAATATTTAATGTAGTTTGTACAGATTAGTGTACTTTAAAATGATGATGCTGTCTTATCGTCTCTAAGTATAGTATATTTTTAAACCTCAAAATTAGTTAGTCCTTTGTTTTAAAAGCATATTATTATGTTAACTTTTAGCTAAATAACAGCTTTCCTAGCCTACTGTTCAATTTCCTTAATACCCAACAGAGAAAAAAGGACATTTACCGCATAACCATGAATTCCAATAATGTTCTAGGTGACTTCTGTGTTTTGGAAGAGAACACTTTTAAACATGAATCCAATCTCCAAGAGCAAGACAGCCCAGGATTTGAAGTTTGGTGTCTGCAGCTAACAAGGGACCTGTGAGTGTCTAAGAAGTAGCAGGGAGGGACAGGCTCAGGGTGGCTCTAAAGTTGGAGTCTTTTGTAAGAGATGCCCAGCAAATAGTATGGTAGCCAGTAGCGACCGTTATATAGTGAGGTATTGAAAACCTGATCAAGATAGGTATCCACAAATGTTTGACTCTTTTTTCTAAATAGATGACTTCAAATTTAAAAAGAAAAAGGTATTTTATTATTTAAAATTTTCCAAAATTGTAAAGTTGCATTGTTTTTCTTCTTAAAGTGGAATGTAATATGTCTGTCAATGGAGCTTATGTAGGGCAGTGAGTGGATAACCATATGATGGTGTCATGATGTCGGCTGTGCATGAAGGGAGGGGTTGTTGTTGTTTTGTGTCCAGCCTGTTTACTGTAGATGAGAAGTTACCAACTGGTTGTTGTGAATCTAGTCCTTCCTAAAATACAGGAGACCTAACTGAAAGTGCTGGGTTTAAAAAAGTTAATGATTAATGGTATGCTTAGAAG
Source organism: Neotoma lepida (assembly GCA_001675575.1). NCBI lineage: Eukaryota > Metazoa > Chordata > Mammalia > Rodentia > Cricetidae > Neotoma > Neotoma lepida. Next base: position 25,913 of record LZPO01087246.1, on the reverse strand, counting down.
ACTTACTTCCTTTACTAGAAATTCTAGTGTCTATTTCATGTAAAGATTCTAATTTAGTGAGTGAACTACTTTTGAACATTNAAATGTTTAATTTTTGATTCTAAAAGTAATACTTAACAGTTTCCTAAATTCTACTTTTTAATTGCTTGAAAAGCAGTGTTAAGCTACAGCCATCTACATGCTGTTGCCACTTCATCCCAGAGCATCTGTCACCAGGCCGACGATGTTTGCTTGTGTCTCCAGTCCCAGGAGAAGGCTGCTGTGCCACGGCTTTAAGTCTTACTCCTTTCAAGGACAGGGGAAGTTTTTATGATCTGGACAGTGTTNGAGAGGTGTATTAGGAAACAGTCCTTGTGTATGTGGAAAGTGCTTTTTTAAATTGCTGTAGATTGGAAGATAGGCCGAGTGAGTTAGTCAGGACGTCCTTTTCAGTGCGGAGGGATCCCTAGGTAAAGGTGCCTTTATAGTTGAGGACTAAAGGAGGCTCATAGCTTGTGAGTAGTTAAAAAACAGGCCAAATGATACTGAAGTTTGCTGTATTGAGAGTGAAATCTTAAAGAATGGGTTAAATATTTTGGGTTATCGAGTTTTAAACCTTTCTTAGTAGGTGTAGATGATTACACGGGGTATGATTCTCAGCTCATCTTACTCAATTATTTTGATTAAAAAGGCTTGTTTTTTGGTATGGGCAGGAGAAATTATTATTAATATGGTATAGAAGACGATTTGGGAGGGCTTAGATTTCATTTATAGTATTTTTATGTATATATATATATGTATGTATGTGTATATATATGTGTATATATATATATATATATTCTAAAAATGCAGTTTGTAGGTTGAAAAGTTAATCTTTGCTAGCCTTTAGGTTTCCTTCTAGGTCGAAAGTTTTGTTGTTGAAACCTGCGCCCTTTAAGAAACTCACTGTTTTGATCTTGGTACCAGTGGACTCTGAGTGCTTTATTTTTGTTTTTTAAAATCAAGACTTCCCTGAGTAGAGGGAACATAGGAATAAATTAGGGGGCAGATGTGAGTGGTGGATGTTGGGGGACAGGTTGGAGATGATGGGAGAGTGGCTTTAATTCTTTTTCTCTCTATTTTTTTATAGTTGCTTTCAGTTTTTTTCTAGTTTTCCACAATAATTGTATTTCATTATGACATTTTCATGCATGCTACTATACTGTGCTTATACTTACCCCAAAGCCCTCGTCCCCTTCCTCATTTAGATAAACCCCATCTACTCCCTGTGCTTCTGAAGGAGTAAATTGCAGTNTTAGGTAAAGGAGCCNTACACTTTTCTTAAGACTAAAAATTCCTATGGCATATTTTTACAAATGCTACAAATCTTTCTGGAGACATTTACAGGCCTTCTGTGGAAAATATTTAAAAACTAGTAACTTCTCAACAGTGTGGGACAAATCGGCATTCCATTTAGGTGAGGATAATTGCCAGGAAGGGTGACATAAGTTCATGTATTTTAAAATGTGTCTTTTGTAAGGTAAAAGTAATAACTGTCTCCTTGACATGTTTTAAAGTATTTATATGAAATTAAAGAAACCGCNAGAGTGTCAGAACAGATATTTTTTAAAAACTCACTTTGTAGCCATTAGTATATACTAACAGAATTAGAAGTTTCAAAAAATATTTTATTCATTACTGAAAATTTAATGTTTATATTGTACTTTTATATTGTGGCTNCGTTTTTAGTTGAACATTTTTCTCAGCTATGAGAATTTACTTGGTTTCAACCTGCATGTTTTAGGCCTTATATGGTTAATACTTACTGCATTTTTAATTATTATTGAAATTATGTTACATAATTAACATTTAACATAATTATATTCTAAAAGGCACCATAATAAAAGACAAAATACTTTTTTTCCGAACCAGAAAATATTTACTTGATCTTTGTTTTTTGTATTATCCACCTAAACTATAGTTTCACAAAAACTAAAAATGGTATTGTAGGATTTACCTAAAGTGTAATGTTTGAGAATCTNTTTAAATGTATAGAAATGCATTTACATAATCCTTTTGAGAAGGTGGGGGTGAAACTTGAAGTGTTGAAGGCTGCAGGTGTTAGAAAAACGTATGTCTACAAAGTAAAAAGTTAAAATTTCAACAGTATTCTGTGTTTGTTTGCATCTGTTTGCCTTTGTAGTTCCAAGTAGATTGAAAATCCAATCCTTTATAGTTGCTGTTAATTTTGTTCTAAACCTGAAAGTGTTAACAGCAACTTGAAAATGTGACAAAGCTCAATTTCATTTCTTGTTTATTGCTTGTTTTCCTATTGGACAATTGGAAGTAGCTCTAACCCTGGCAACTAAAACAGTCTATTTGCATAACCTAGTTTGATTGGCTAGCGTTCTGACTAACAGTTCCAATCATATGGTCTCGGTTTAGTGGTAGGCTATGCTAATTAGCTGCTGTTGCTGGGGTTCAGGATGGTTTCTGTGTGCTTTTCTGCATTGTGTTGCCTGGTGAGAGACATTGATAAACGCGAGATTAATGATCTGCAGCAGTTCCCACTCACTGCGGGCAGGCGGACTTTAGAACAGAAGTGGAAATAAGGATTTAATTGCTCNGTTAAATATCTGTAGCCAAATAGGTGTATTAAATTATAGAAGTGAAGTTGTAAATCTTGATTAATTAAATATAAAATAAAAGAGCACTTTTGCTTTGTNTTTTAAAATCACTCTGAGGTAGCAGCACTATGTAAATATTTTCTAAAACTGTTCAGGAAAATTGATCTTCCTCTTTTCAGACTAGAAATAGTACCATTTTGTAATCAGTAGCATATATGGTTCTTCTCACAGTCTTGATTTCTTACAGTGATACCTGTTAGTAGTAAATTGCTGTGAGNTTTTGGACCGAATTTATCTCGTATTATCATGTCACCAAGCACATAGGAGAATGAACCTTGACCCCCTGAACATGTTCTTCTGCTCAGTTTGAAAATCACATTGAATTTATTTACTACTGTCATTTTCCTAATTTAAAGCAGACAGTTTGAACTATTGCTTTCTTGCTTGTTGTCTTTGGTTTACAACAAGTCTCCTATGTATTGCTACNTGGAAGTTCTGTGGAAAATAGAGAAGTCAGAGCTTTGTGGATGAAATCGAAGAGCAGAGACATAAACATACATTGTTAAATGAAAGTGCAGAAAGGTCCCACAGAGAAGTGCCACCAGGATTAATGTGAGAGATTTAGGGGGCGTCTCTAGCACTGTTGCTTTTTAACTGAACCTTGACTTTTATTTCCTTAAAAAGTTTTGTATTTATTTCGCTTTCTGACTCTGTACTGTGCCTTTAGAACTCTCACAGTTTTCTGCCTCTCAATAAGGAAAAGCCCACTTGATTCTGCCACAGACAGACTTAGCACACACATGAGCCACCATAGGCCCTGTGGACGAGCTCTTTAGACACTCTGATGAGACCCTTTGGTCTGAAACCCCTCCCTTTGTCCGGGTTAGCACACACCACGTGCGGGTTCTGGTGGATCCCCAACCCTCTTGATAGAAAGGCAAACAGTCCTCTTGCCAGGGGTTCGAGACAGCCTCGTTGTGTTAGGGGCTGTATTGTAGGAAAGCCTGTGTCAAACGGAGCTGCTTTGGAAGCACCGAAGGACGACAAGGCTTTCCCAAGGACCTGCCTGCTCTACACCTCTCCCATGGCCCTTCCCTTCACACCAGCTGCAGCCCCGTCCTCCAGGACGGCTTGCCCGTCAAACACCTCGATTGCTGTACATTGTAAACAGAACAAGCACGGAGAAGAAACGAGCCACCATACCCCTCAATCTCTAGGACTTTTTTGATCAAGGGCATAGAAGAATGTCTGAGAGAGAACAAGTTAGCAAGAGAACCCTTAGACTTGTGGTTTGGTGAAGGATGGTTTACAAATGAAATAGCTGGGTGAGTTACGGGAATGAAGAGCTTTAGGATGATGAATAGATGAAAAAAGGCAGCATTTTGGTTATCAAACATAGGTGTTCACCCACATCAAGGCCTCCAGTGTCTTAGGCATTTCATTGCCCAGGCTTCCAAACCAGTTGGTGTCATCCATTATCTTAAAATCAGGGCTGGAGTCTTACTGTTCAGCTAACATTGCTCACTACTTTTCTTCTTCTTCTTGGTTTTTGTGGTTAGCAGTACTTTGCATTTTCTGGGTCTCCTGGCGGAATACAAATAATCTGAGTTTAGATGTTTGTCTTCAGTTTTCTAGAATATTTAACACATTTAACTGTTCTATTATTGAAGAACTAGTTAAGACATGTAGACAGGTTGATTGGACAATTTCACAGACTTGTGAAAAATGAAAATAAAAAGGAAACTAACTTCATTATTAAATATATTTTCTTTAGCCATGTATTCTGGAGATATTTTAGAAAATAACCTTATAAAAATGTTTTTTTTTTAGTCACAGAGTCAAAGTGGCTTGGAATTAAATTATAATTTAGTGGCAGGAATGTGATTTGTCCTCACGTGACTCTATCTCAAGATGGAGTATGTCCACGCTGTGAGAACAGTGGAGATAGAGGGCAGGGGCTAGACGAGCGTTGTTGGTGGAGGTAGCATTTCACATGGCTTGGAACTATGGGTAGGATTTTCACAGGTGGTGCTGAAAGCCTCAGGATATGGAAGATGGTTCATCAAAAGTGGAGGATGATTGCTTTTAAAACTTAGGTAGGAAAGGAGATTAATAATTCGAGGGCTTTGGAGAGGAATGGTTCCCTGGATGTAGTGGCTCATGCCTGTAATCCCAGCACTAAGGAGACTGAGGCAGGAAGTGGGAGTTTGAGACCACCTTGGATTCCAGACAGGTGCTTCCGGGCCAGCCATAGATACTTAATGAGAGAGAGTTCTTTATCCTCCGACANACAGAAGCGAGAATGGTGGATCACACCAAATTCTAAGATTGTCTTGTGGAAATAGGGGCGTTTTGAATTTTCTACAGAATTGTTTTATGATGAAGAAAACAAACAGGTTTTCTGTGAAATTTNCACACCCAGATAGCCATTTCTTCATCACAGTAGGAACTGTTCTCTTTTAAGCAGTTAGTAGGTTTGAGTTGCTGTCATCTGAGATGGGCTGTGCTGTGGAACAGAGGACAGTGCACCTGCCAGCGAGGTCCGCGCTTTGGCAAACAGTCTTTGTGTTTTATTTGACATGCAGTAAACTTGTGTAGAGTTGTGGTTTAATGTATCTATTAGGTGTTAACCTCTAGGTGAATGCACTCCTCTCCTGAGATCTATAGGTAGCTACCTACTTTGTTTTTGTCATAATTTATTGCTTCGCCTTTTCTAGAATTCTATAGTAGCCCCCACACGGTCTTGTTTTCACTTAGGATGAGTCTTTTGAAAGTCATCTGTGTCATACCACTTTTTTTTTTTTAAAGGATGCCACCTCCTCTTTCTTTTTTTATTTTTTAAGATTTATTTATTATGTATACAGAAGAGGGCGCCGGATCTCATTACAGATGGTTGTGAGTCACCATGTGGTTGCTGGGAATTGAACTCAGGACCTCTGGAAGAACAGTCAGTGCTCTTAACCTCTGAGCCATCTCTCCAGCCCCCGTCATACCACTTTTTTAACAGATTAGTATTTTGTTTTACTACAGTTTACACATTTGTCTCTTGAAAGTTTTTAATCTTTTCAGAATTTTGACGTATTACAAATTTAAGTTCCCATGAATATTAATGCACAACTCTTTATATGGTATAAGTTTTAATTTCTCTTGGGTAAAGTGGNATGATATCATATTGCAGATTTATACTTAACTTTTTGGCACTCTGAACGGCTTTCTGAGTCGTCGTATCCTCTGTGTTACTGTGCCTGCCCGCTCTTCAGCGTTTTTAGTTTGTAATCAAGTAGCTGTGAGCAGTGGGGTCTTCCTGTGTGCTTCCTGCTGATTGTCAGCNGGGACATTTTGCTCTGCTCAGTTTGTCCTTCCAGCGAGGAACGGACAGAGCGGTTACTGGTTGTTTTTTGTTGTTGTTGTTGTTAATCTTTAATAAAACAATTGGTTGTCTTCTTATTGAGCTTTAAGAGTTCCTGGTTTATTTTATTTTTTATTTATTTTTTTGTTTTTTTGAGACAGGGTTTCTCTTGTGTAGTTCTGGCTGTCCTAGAACTCACTCTGTAGACCACGCTGGCCTCGAACTCACAGAGATCTGCCTGCCTCTGCCTCCTGAGTGCTTGAAATAAACGCGTGTGCCACCACTGCCCGCCTTAGATTTTTTTTAAATCAGTATGTGATTTCTAGGAATTTTGTCTTATTCCATGGTTTGTCTTTCATTAAGTGTCTTAAAAGATTAGATGCTTAAAATTTTTATGAACTCTNATTTATTAATTTGATTCTTTAAAAAATTTTTGCCAAATCTTGACTTAATTGTTTCAGAGATCAAAAAGACTCTTCGGTCCTGTGATTTTTTTTTTTCTCCTTAGATTTATAGTTTTCATATTTTACCTTTAAATCAGTGATTCATTTTGAGTTAATATTTGCTAGTGTCAAAAAGCATAATTCAGTTGTTGCTGTTGTTTATTATGTGTGTATGTTTGCATGAGTTTGTACTCCTGTATGCAGGATACACAAAGGGGGCGTTGGGCACTCTGGAACTGGAGTAACCGATGTGTGCAGGCCACTGTATGGGTGCTGTGAACTGACTTGGGTCCTCTATAACACAGTAAAGTGTCACCAATTGCTGATCCCTGTCACATCTTTTTGTTAAACTAAAGACTGTCCTGTAGAACCATTTGTTGAAATGACTATCCTTTGAGAATTACTGTCACACACCATCTTCATAATACATTTTCAAGATATGTGCATGTCTTTCTGTGAATCTTGTATTTCTGTTCCATTAATCTGTTTGTCTCGATGCTGGCATCAATTCTGCCACTGATGAAGCCTTAGTACTGTAGTGAGGGGATGTTAATTTTAGTGTTTTTTTTCAAAGTTGTTACAACTTTACATTTCTGTTTGATCTTTTAAGTTCTTTTGTTAATTTCTTCAGAAAAGCCTCTAGAACATTGAATTAGATTGTGTTGAGTGTATAGTAATTTTGGAGGAATTATTAACAGTATTGATTCTTTAGAGTCAGTGTACATATTATATATTTTTACTTTAATTTTTCCAGTTTAAGGTTGTTTCATTTTAGCAATCTTTGATATGTATTTTATCATATTTATGACAAAAAATTTTACATTTTTGATGTTATAAATGCATTTATATTCCAGATTCTAATTGTAGTTAGTAATATATATGTATATGTTGATTTTTCCTATATTAATCTTGTATTATTAACTCAAATAGATTTGTTTGTTTGTTTCCAGTTTTTTTTTGAGACAGAGTTTCTCTGTGTAGCCCTGGCTGTCCTGGAACTCACTTTGTAGACCAGCAGCCTTAAACTCAGAGATCCACCTGCCTCTGCCTCCCAAGTGATGGGATTAAAAGCAGGCACCATCACGCCTGACTCAAATAGTTTTTTGATTGGTAATTTTGTTTTCTTNAGAGAAAATTGTCCATTGAGAGACAGTTTTCCATTTTGGTTGTTTATATTTTTCTCTTACTGTACCACACTGACTGAAGTCTCTATAGACTGTATTTACAGAGAATATTTATAGAACATATTTACAGAACATGGGATATAGCACTGAGTAGAAATGCAGAAAAACGATATCACTTCTTGCTCCTTGGTTTAGAAGAGAAATGTTTTAAATTTTCACTTCTAAATGTGATATCAGATATAGGTATTTTTTTTCTTTTTTTTACCAGTATCCTTTGTCACTGAGAAAGATACTTTCTCTTCATCGTTTAAAGCTTTCTTTTTTCTTTTTCTTTTTCTTTTTTTAAATCTAGAATGGTGTTGGATTTATTAGTTTTCCCTCTTGTATCAGTAGAGACGATTCTGTGTTTTTCTTTTTTAAGTAACTTGAATCTCATTGCTAAACTGACTTTACATTCTGAAATAAAAGCTACTTGATTATGATATTTGTCCTTTTAGAAAGATTTGATTGAATTTATTACAGTTTTGTTTAATACTTGACTGTATGTCCAGGAGACACCGGTCAGATTGGATTAGTGTCTACTCAGTGACTTTATCTTAACTAACCTAACTGCCTNTTTGTCATACTATTTCCAAAGAAACTCCTAGTCTGAGGGCCTGGGGGCTAAGCTGTCTCAGTTGAGATTGCAGCCTCTTTCCCTGTGGTGTCCTGCACTTGCATTTAAGTGGCCTTAGGTCTTCTCACTGGTGTTACTTTTTTGCTGGGAATGCCTGCTCCCCTTCCTCTGTTTATCTCGTTTAAAAGCCATTTACTGATCAGAAGTGTTTAAGAAGTTCACAGTAATGTCATTTCATGAATACTACCTACTCCCAGCACTTGATGGCAGCAGCTGTGACAAACTGGAGAGGGTTCTTTGCTCACCCCAGTGCCACCTGTATAGTAGGTACTTTATAACTAGTGGCTACTTGAATTAATATGTAAATGAACGTATCTTAGTAGACAGGCTGTAGGAATGAGATATTTTAGCAAAGAATCAAACTAGGAAGGCTTTCGAGGTTAGAAGTCAAGCCAGGGGTTCAATTTGGAGGGTGTCTGTAGTAAGTCAGGTGTGCATTTTTTCTTAAGTGGAGCTCACTGAGTAGAGAGCCCTTCACCAAGTGCAGATGTTAGATCAATGAAGTTTCATAATATGCCTCTGTCTCCACAGCCTTACTTGAAGAGCAACATGGGAACAGAGAGATGGTAAATCTGGAAGGTTTTTCAGAGGACCCTTAGACTCCACATCACCAAGTACTGTGGAGGGTGGAGAGTTTCAGTGGCACCATGACAAGACTAGCTGAGTAGAAGCTTGTTTGTGGTTTCTGCAGCTTCTCTTGTTGACTTCTGGTTTTATTGTATTATGTTCTGTATCTTTTGGGTGGTGAGTTGCAGTGTTTATACTCTGCTTTCTGCAGTTGTTGGTCACAGTTGTGCAGAAGATCCTGTGAACCCCTTCTTGTTTCCTGAACAACTTTACACTATCCCCCATTTGGAGCGGAAGCTTAACAGTTCTCCATCTGGGAGCCTAGAAACCTCCTTAAAAGGACTGGACATTTGTCATTAAATCCATGCCAGCATGTCAGTTGTCATCCTTCAGCTCATGTTTAGGTAGTCATGTTGGTGAGGCTTCATGGGTGCAGCCTCTGGCTTCTCTCTCTCTCTCTCTCTCTCTCTCTCTCTCTCTCTCTCTCTCTCTCTCTCTCTCTCTCACTCTCTCAATAACCCACCAAGTCCAGTTTGTGCTGATCATATACTTTTGGTTGCTGGGCCAACCATTGGATCGTGGCCAACCTCCCACCTTTAAAGAAGACTGACTCCCTCCCTGTTGTGTGGTCAACTGTCAACAGCTCCTTGGTTAGGGATGGGAACTCACGAACCTCTTCCCTTCCAATTAGAGTGGTGACCAGTTTGATCTTGTGCAGGCAGCCACAGCTGCTGTGAGTTCATGAGTCCAACGGTCCTGTCATGTTCAGAAGATGCTGCTTTCCTCTGGTCCTCCTATTCTGTGCTCTCTTTCACAGTGGTCCCTGTGCCTTGGGGAGGGGGTGGGGGTGGTGCTGCTGTTATCCCATTTGTGGCTGAGCACTCCACTGACATTCTGCACAGAGTTTATCTTTGAAGGTTCTTGTTATTTGTCCGTTCACTACAGATTGATCATTGCCTGAAGCAGCAGTTCATTCTCAGTGTCAGTTGATTGATTGATAATAGTTGGAGAGAAAGACTTAATAGCAAATAAATACAAGTCTATGGTATTTCATATTACATATAAATTTATAAGATGGGAGATAGCTCAGTTGATTATGTTCTTACCTTGCAAGTATGAGGGACTTCAATTCTGTTCCCAGTTTTAAAAAAAGCTGAGCTGGGTACTGTGGTTCACACAGGGAGGCAAATGCTGAAAAGGCTGTGGCAGGAGGAGCCTGAGTTTGAGGACAGTTTGGCTACCCCTGACAGGTGTGCCTACTTGTAATCCTGGCACTGGTGAGGGATAAATGGACCCTTGGGGCTCACTACCCAGCCAGTTTAGTGAAAGATTGCCTGAAAACAGATACAAAACAAAGAAACAACAACAACAACAACAACAAATCCATCAAGGTGGATTGCACCTGAGGAATGACATCTGAGGTTGTCCTCTGGCCTCCACAGGAGTGTGCACTCACCTTCCCACTCAAGAATATTCCTATACATAGAAACATGCAGAACAAAGTGATGAATTATTTTAAGTCTGATATTGGCAGATAGAACTTTATATAAGGCACTTTTATATTAGTGAACACACATACATATATATATACACATACATACACACATACACATACACAAATAAATATGAGTTTGAGGGTTTCTGAAACTGACTTTGTTTCAGAATTCCAAGATTCCAAATCCAGCTTCTGCTGCTTTTTTGTTGGTCTGTTTTTTTGGATACAGTTGTGCTCATTGGGTTTTATTATAGCCATTCTTGTAAGACAGTAGCACTAGTGGCTGATTACAAATAGAGACTGTTCACATAGCCCCTGACTGGTGAGCCAGTCTCAGGAATTCTGTCCTAAACAGATACCTCACAGGATGTTTGTATATGCACACATGTGCATGTATGTTTATATGTGTGTATTAATGTAATTAAGAAGAGGGAGTGGGAGTGCACTGGAGGAGGGGGAGGGGTTGAAGTGATGTAAATGGAGTACTCATGTATGAGGTTCTCAAAAATTAAATTTTAAAATATTGTTGATTCCTGTCCAAAGCCTTGCCAGCCATTTGACTGAAAAGTATGGTCCAGGTTTGGAGCTGGAAAGTGAAGTTTCCTCTGAGGAGCCAACAGAAGTGGCTCGTACTTAGAGCTCTGGGTTGCAGTGGGTAGCCTCTGCCTCTTGATGTAGGATCACTGTGTGGCTGTAACCAGTTTTTACTTGGAAGGAACAAACCTATTGTACCTCAGAAGAGCATTTATTCTAAGTGTTTCTAGTTGCGAATGTGTGTCATGATTTTCTGTATTAAAATTACGAGTTAATGGAAGTATATGTGAACTAGACAAAGTTGCTTGTCAAGTCTCCTGCTTCACAGAAGCTGAGATACAGATTTTCCTCTGAGTTTTATCTGGGTTGGAATTTTATTAATAATTCTGTTTAATAAGTTTAAAACATGTTTTATTTCAAATCATATTCCTTCACACAGTGACTTGGGTTCCCAGAAATGCAAAATGAGGATTATTAGTTCGTTAGTTATGTTAAGGTTATTGTAAATTATTTTAGACAAGATTAAGATGATATTCTGTCAGCTAAGAAGTTGATGTTCTAAGTTTTATGTTATGCAAAATGCTAAACATTTAAAAACACTATTCTTATACCTTTCTCTCTCTCATTCATTCATTGATGGCCCTAAACCAGGCTGGCCTGGAACTCAGTATGTAACCCAGATTGACATCAAACTCATCCTCCTGCCTCAGCCTCCAGGGTGCTGGCACTACAAGTGTGTGCCACCACTTTTTATCATTGTTATTTCAAATTGTACAGTACAAGAAATTCTTGTTGGGGGACCTAGTGTCATAATCTCTTGAGAGACCTTGGGAAAATGAATTCCAAAACNGCAGAGGTAAGGTGTCTGGTGTGNTTTCAGAAGCCCCCTTATGAGCTGTGGGATAAATAGTGTCTTCATAACCTGACCTTGCTATTATGATGAAAATGGAAAGTTTTAATACAAGTAAATGGAGGCATGCCATTCTTCTGATACAGATCATGAATGAATAACTCAAAAAACTGTATAGAGTAGGCTCCTTTGAATTCAAATACTGAACAAAAGAAAGGACATATATAATAAGTTGAGATTATTCAATGTGATTTGAAGATGTGTGCTAGTTTTGTTCTTGCCTACTTCCCTACTATGTGCTTCTATACTTCTCCAAGAAACAAACTGCCCCCTCAGCACCAGACTGNTATTTCCAAACAGAAATAACATCCCTGTGAAGTGTGTGAAGATTGATATTTCTTTACTTACTAAAGTTGACCAACAGTACAGTACAGTTCACTGTATTGTTCCATTGCCTGTTAGTGTAACTGCTATTCCATAGTTATTCAAAACAAAACGTAGACATCTTATGCCAAAAAAAGTACCCAAAGGTCATGCTGAGTTTTGGTAGTCAGTCATTGAATGGGAAAAGAGTAGACATTAACACAAAGCAAGGTTATATGTGTAGGACATGGTCTGCCACACCTTTTATTGGCACTTTGTTGGCTGGATTTTGTCACCTGGCCAGGCTAAGTGCAAGGGTGCCTGGGAATATATAGTCTTATCACCGCAATCAAGAAAAATAAGTACTGTTGTCTATCCCAGTATCTTGATGGATGCAATCACCACAAATGTCCNCAGTGTCTTAACGTTTCTGTTACTGTGATAAAATTCTATGACCAAAGCAATTTGGGCAGGAAAGGCTTTATTTCATCTTAAAACTTTGGTTTATCTGTCATTCAGAAAAGTCGGGGCAGGAAGTGAAGCAGAGGCATGGAGGGGTGCTGCTCACTGGCTTGCTCAGGCTGCTTTCTCACAGAACGCAGGACCGCCTGTCCAGGAGTGGTACCACTCACAGTGAGCTGAGTCCTCCCACTTCAGTCACCAATGAAGAAAATGCCCACTGGCCAGCCTAGTGGGGCCATTTTCTAAATTGAGCTTCCCTCTTCCAAAACGACACTCGGCTTGTGTCAAGTTGACATAAAACTAGCCAGCACAATTAACGCCATGAATTTTTCTCTGATCAGCTTTTTATTTCACATTCCTTTTTTTTTAAAAATTGTGTTTTCTAAAACTACTTCCCNGACACCATATTTACCATTTGTGGGATGGTTTCCAATTATTCAAGTTACATATGATAGTCCAGTCTCTGGGATAAAACAGAAACTCAGCACCTGAGCAGGAAGGGGGTTTAACGCAAGTTAGAAATCAGGCACAGAGTAGAATAGAAAACTGGCGACGGTGAGAGGGATGTAAGTACTGATCTGGTTTGGATCTAGAGTGTCTTCCACAGGCCTGTGTGTTAAAGGCTTGCCCCCAGGGAGGAACAAAGGGAAGATGTAGAATTAAGAGTGGGTCTGGTGAGAGGTCTTTCAAGGGCTCCATGGGCACACTCTTGTGGATGCTTGTGGAACCCATTTCACAGGAAGGATGTCCACATTCCAAGTAGCCCCATATGATAGTATGTGTTTAAGAATGTATTCCATAGGAAAGTATGCTGGGCTGTAAGATGGGAAAATTGTTCCGTTCTGCATTTGACATGGACCTTTTTTATATGTGTCCGCAAGCCTCTCTTCATCACAGCTCTCCTGTTATGGTGATGTTGGTATTGCTCACTCCTGAACTATCTCTGAGTGTCCTTTATGTTCCCTAAGAGTTGGTATGACACACCTTGCAAAATATATGAGTAGAGAAATTCTACTATGTAGTTGGTGTTTATATAGTTGAGCCCAGGAGGTGTAGGATCTCCTCAAGAGTGCCCTGTTCAGCCCAAGTGGGGAAACCTTGTGTAGAGAACCCACAATTTCTTTTTCTTTCACTCATTAATTCATTGTTACCTTCAAGACTTTGCACTGTTGTAGTTATGAGAATGCAGAAATAACTAGGACCATCCTTCCTTCCAAGGCCCTGATTGTATTTCAGTAGCATAATGATGACGTTAGCACGTGGCATGATTGCTGTGGGGAGTTAAGAACAGCATTCTAAGAGAAGGGTGAAGCAAGATTTTTAGTAAGATTCTGGGAGAAGTTTTCTTAGGAGGACATTTGGTCTGGGTCTCAAAATTTGAGTTGAGAATTTTAGGAGCAGAAAAGGGAGCAAGCTGTGCATTCTGAATGAAGAAAACAGTTGTGTCCTACCTAACATTGTTGGAGAACCGCAAGCAGGTCATTGTAGTTGAGACAAAAGTTACTGGGAGACGGAATGGTGGGAAATGAAATGGGAGAGGTGTGAGCACTTAGCCTGCAAAGCTCTGGGTGTTCCAAGTGGTAGGGTTTTGAGATTTCTGAGAAGCCGCTGAAGGCACGGAGCCTGACAGACAACATAGAACTAATCTGAGTTTATGAGTTTCAGGCCAGAGCCCTGATGCAGTTTGACTGGGATGTGGGATGGGGAGGTGGGGTGAGGAGGGGGGGAGAGAGGGAGAGGGAGAGGGAGAGAGTGTGTTGGGGGATAGAAGGAAAAGAGTAAAACAGGTTTCTAACTTGAGAGGATGAGTGGGTGGAGATGCTGTTTATTTTATAGAACTAGGTCAAACTTGGCTTTCCTGCATGCTCTTGAGCCCCTGAAGTGTTAACCATGCTCTTGAGGGCAGGCTGCAGTTAGCTTCGGAAGTGGTCTTTTCTGTAGCAGCAAGTGCCCCACACAGCCACTGCCATTCTGCTGAGTTTGCACTGGAGAAACAACCTGTTTGCCTTCAGTGTAGATAGTGAAGAGGGTGAGGAAAGGCAGGTGTTGTCACCTCACCCCAGGTCCATTTTACCTGTTTGTGCCTGAGAACACCAACCTCTCTGATCTGATGGCAGTCACCTGGATGCCTCCTCCTCATGTGGAGTGAAATGCAGACTTTCTGGAAGGCTGAGGCCCTGCTCACTACTTTCACATTTTTGTCAGTAATGCTAGAACTTTGCCTAGAACAACACTGTATAAATATAAATAGCAACCACTCACATAACTTAAGATAGCCAAGCGATCACATTTTTTTAAATTAAAAAATTAAGATTATTTTTAATAATATAATTTTACCCAATATATCTAAAATACATTATTTAAATGTCTAATCAAATTTAAGATGTTAATGAAGTATTTTACATTTATAACATCTTGGTTCTGAGTAGCCACACAGATTGCAAGCTAATGTGCTCAGGCTTAGTGAATGAACTGTGTGTAAGAATCTGCTATAAAGATTACATGTGGAGTCGGGGATTTTTGCTTTCANTGTGCAGCAGTTGAACATGTTAGTGTACTTAAGCAGTGAGAGGTAGGAGCTCACAGGAGGCAGCTCTGATGCTGGAGGATGTGCTAAGGTGTCAGGGTCTGGGGCTGTGGTCACNTACGCCCTCTGAAGAGGACATGCTTTGGTTAGTTTGTTGGCATCAACAGTTTTATAACTGTTCCCTGATAACATTTTAGATATGTATCAACATTCAAGTAGTTGAGGGTCATGTTAAAAGTCTTAAACTCGGTAAGGGGCAGACTTCTTAGTGGTTAGAGCAGTGCAAAGACCTAGGTTCAAATCTCCAGCACTCCAACCCAAAAGGCCTATAGTGTTTCCCAAATGACTTCAAAGAAAAACATGTTGTTAACATGAGAAGTAGAAAAAGTGCTATTGTAGTGTGCCAATATTTTTATTTTAGTTTTCATTCAACTGGAAAGTATTTTATCTGTTAAAAGATTTATGTACTGAATCTGATTTTTTAGAATTTATTATATTTAAGATTTTATAACATGTATCTGAATATAAAGTGAGATTATTTTTCTAAAATTATCTCTTAGTGATAATTATACACTTCAGTGATTAAATGATATCTTGCGTGGTCTCATATTCTTGATACAGTTTTTATTAATCACTTTTTTTTTCTTTT
>LZPO01087245.1:212330-227594 GCA_001675575.1 Neotoma lepida | reverse complement strand
TGTTAGAGTGCTTTGCTATGTGTATGTGTTGTGTACCACATGTGTACCGGTGGCCAGAAAACATCAGATCCTCTGGAACATGAGTTATGGATGNTTGTGAGCCACCATGTGGGTTCTGTGAACTGAACCTGGGGCCTTTCCAAGAGCAACAAATGCTTCTAACTGTTAAGCCATCTTTCCAGCCCCAACAGATAACTTTAAAATGCCAAACAAGCCATGTGAGGTGTTGAATGCCTTTAATCTGAGTAAGAAGGAGAGGCAGGTGGAACTCTAGGAGTTCCAGGACAGCCAAGCATTCATAGAAACACCCTGTCTCAAAAATAAAATATAAACAAATGCTAGACAATCTTCATTTTTTAAAAAGATTTCTTGTTTATTTTTAAATTACCTGTATGTATGTCAGTACATGTACGTGCATGTGTCTGCAGAGGCTAGAAGAGGGGTCAGATGCCTAGGAGACGAAGTTACAGGCCGTGTGAGCCACAGAACGTTGCTTTGGGGAAAAGAACTCAGGTCCCTAAGATCAGTACATGTTCTTAGCCACTGAGTCATCTCTCCAGCCCTCAAACAAACTTTGTAATGTTTGCTTTGTGTCACTTTCAGTTAGATATTACAAAAAGAGCACTCTAGAAACATCCTTCTACCACACTGGGAGAGTTTCAGAGTATATCCTTTAAAATCTATAAGCTCATGGAATTTTCTTTTCTTTTTCTCTTTTTTTGGGGGGCAGGTAGCCTTTGGCTGATCTGACACTATATAGATTAGGCTGGCTTGGAAGTCCAGAGATCTGTCTGCCTCTGCCTGGAGAGCAGGATTAAATGCATGTACTGCTATACCTGGCCATTTTTTTTTTTAAATGAAGTTCCCAGTATTTTAAGGAACTAAATCAATGCACTAACCCATTTCAAGCATCCTGATGCAATCCTGCTCTCACAAGTCATGCAGAAGAGGGAGAGCACTTGCTTCATCTCAGTCTAGAGTGGACCAAAGGCTTTATCTCGTGTGCAGTAAAAGAATGGGAGAATGGGAGATGATCTTCCTTCTTTCCTTCCTTTTTTTTTTGTTTTTGGTTTTGGTTTTTGTTTTTGTTTGTTTGTTTTTTGAGACAGGGTTTCTCTGTGTGGCTCTGGCTGTCCTGGACTGTCCTGTGGCTCTGTAGACCAGGCTGGCCTTGTACTCACAGAGATCTACCTTGAGATCCACCNGCCTCTGCCTCCTGAATGCTGGGATTACAAGCGTGCACCACCACAGCCCAATCTTTTTTCTTTTTTTAAATTTGGTATTCCAACATAGGGTTTTTCTATGTAGCCTGGCTGTCCTGGAACTCGCTCTGTAGACCAGGCTGGCCACAAACTCACAGAGATCCACCTGCCTCTGCCTTCCAAGTGTTGCACACAGCTGGGAAATTATCTTTTATTTATTTACTTATTTATTTTTATTTTCGGGACAGAGTTTCTCTGTGTAGCCCTGGCTGTCCTGGAACTGGATCAAACTCAGAGATCTGACTACCCCTGCCTCCGAGTGCATGGGCCACTATGCCCAGCCCAGGACATGATTCTTATTCCCAGTTCCTTGTGGGGTCTGTACACAGTCCAAATACCAGGTCTGGTCCAATGCCCTGTCAACATACACTTTCTTTTCTGTGTAGAGTGTGCAGTGTTCTTATGCCTACCTTCTGGTGACTCTCTACTTTGTACCACGTTAACTTCAGGTGATAAGAAATTAGGAACTGTAAATTCAACTTAGTATTAGCCTGAACAAAACAGAAGAACNAAACTTAACCTAACGTTTAAACCGTGTGTTCCTCCCTCTGTGCTCAGAAGGACTGACTCCACAGGCCTGACAGCTGCTAGGCAATCACCCCACTTGGACCCCAAGGTCTCCCTAACTTATTCAAGCTGACTCTGAACACACTCTACAGCCCAGGCAGGCCCTGGAACTCTTGATCCTTCGTCTCAGCCTTACAAGTAACTCGGATCATAGGTATGTGCCATCCGGCCCAGTTTTCTTTGCTGTACTGTGACTTGAACGCAGAACTTCACACATGCTGGGCAAGTGCTACGCTACTGAGCTATATTCCCACCCTTTTCAACCTAATACCACAGGGGCACAGACTGTATCCTTTGTTTTGGGGACTAGAACACTTACTTTGACTGTTACACTATGGGGCAGAGATGGGATGGCATGGGCAGGGCAACACTAGCGTAATTTCTCTACTGGGAAACTTGGTCTGGCCCCTACATTAGAGATTTATTTTTCCTATTTGTTTACTTGTTTATTTTTGGTTTTCTAAGAGAGAGTCTATTATGTAGCTCTGACTATCCTGGAATTCACTATGTAGACCAGGCTGGCCTTGAACTCAAGAGAGCTACCCGCCTCTACCTCCCTAGTCTTGGGATTAAAGGCGTGTGCCACCACAATTGGCTATTTTTTATTGTTTTTTAATTTATGTGTCTGCACACACATCCTCTCTCTTATGCTCTTGCATGCATCACACGCGCGCGCGCACACACACACACACACACACACACACACACACACACAGGCCCAGTGTGCTCCATGTGAGTTTAAGTGCCTGTAGAGGCCCAAAGAAGGCGTTGACTATTCTGGAGCTGGAGTTACAGGAGGTCTTGAGTTGCCTGATGTGGGTGAAGTAGCTGCCCCCTCAGGTCAGACTCCCCAGCTTCAGCCCTTCTCCTTGCTTCGGTGGTGAATTTCATCTTACATTATAGTTTTACTACATTTTGTTTTATTTGTTTGTCTGATAGCCAGGAGATATTCCAGGTCACATCTAATAAATATAGTAGGCGATGAAGTTGGCAAATGCCATTCTTTTTATTTTTATAAAAACAAAGTTTGCAGCCGGGCGGTGGTGGNGCACGCCTTTAATCCCAGCACTCNGGAGGNAGAGGCAGGNGGATCTCTNTGAGTTTGAGGCCAGCCTGGGCTACTGAGTGAGTTCCAGGAAAGGCGCAAAGCTACACAGAGAAACCCTGTCTCAAAAAAAAAAAACCAAAAAACAAAGTTTGCTCCAAGCTGTAAGGATGACTTTCATCTACTGAGTAGGTCCCAGAAACACTAGACACCACCCAAGCCTCCCTAGGCAGGAGCACCGCTGTCAGGATGCTTGCGTTCAGGGTTACTCTCGTCTGTCAGTTTCTCTCTCTGTCTTTCACATTGTTTTGAGACTAAAATCTAACTGCATCATTCCCTTCCCTCCCCTCCCTCTAGGACCTCTGATGGACCTGCCTCTTTGTTCTCTCAGATTCACAGCCTCTTTTTCCTAATTCGTTCACTCTCTGCTTTATGCTTTCACTTGAGGATGTGGTCTCTCAGCTCCCTGCCCCAGCCGCCAAGCTGTCACTGTCACTCCTCCCAGCAACAGTGGACTCTTAGACTCTGGAAATGTAAGCCCAAATAAATTCTCCCTGCTGTAATCTGCCTTGGTCACAGTATTTTATCAGAGCAACAGAGAGTGACTGATCCAAACCTGATCAATGGGAGGCGCTCCATACTTAAGAGGTTGAGTCAACATTTAAAAATTGTGATGGTTTGAATGAGAATGGTCCTCATAGGCTCAGAGATCTGGATACTTGGACACCAGGGAGTGTCAGTATTTGAAAGGATTAGGAAGTGTGGTCTTGTTGGAGGAAGTGTGTCACTGGGGGTGGTCTTTGATGTTTCAAAAAACCCATTCTGCAGGGTGTGGTGGCACAAGCCTTTAACCTCAGCAGAGGCAGGTGGATTTCTGAGTTCAAGGCCAGCCTGGTCTATAGAGCGAGTTCCAGGACAGTAGGGCTATGTGGAGAGACTCTGTCTTGAAAACCAAAAACTTCAAAAAAAAACAAAAAAAAAAAACCACCACCACCTCCAACCCACCAAAAAAACTATTTACTTATACTATACATGTATTTGTCTGTGTGGTATATGTACGTGTGTGTGGGCATGCAAATGCACAATGTNTANGCCTGTGCACATATGCAGAGGCCAGAAGAGGGCATCAGGTGTCCTTTCTATCACTTTGCCTGTTGCCTCAAGGCTAGAGTTTTCTAGGCTACAAGGGAGCAATCCTCTAGTTCCCACCCCCTTTGATGTTGCAGCATGTGATGAACACTAGACTTGTTACTTGGGCACCAAGATCCCAAATTCCAGTCCTCAGTTACTCTCCACCCCCTTCTGTTTTCCTCAGAAAAGGTATCATTATATAGCCGAGGCTGGTCTTGAATTCACAGCAGACTCCTGCCTCAGTCTCCCAAGTGCTGGGATTACAGCCATGAGCTACCACAGCTGACTCTTAGGCTAGTGCAATGTGACTCTCACTGAACAGCTTCCCAGTTGCTAACCCCATCTCAGGCTCTGGGCTCCCCTCTCCTGACTTCTCACATGCGCTCTCCCTCCGGCATGCACGCTGGGTCTGGGTCCTTAGAGCTAAGCTTACCATTTCTGGTCTTCACACTGACTGTCACCGTCCTGACACTGACTGTCACCGTCCTCACACTGACTGTCACTGTCCTCACATTGACTGTCACCATCCTGACACTGACTGTCACTGTCCTCACACTGTCACTGTCCTCACACCGTCTGTCACCGTCCTGAGATGCTGCAGCTCTGACTTTCCTTCTCTACCTGTACAGTCTCCTGGCTCCATCTCAGCCACTTTCACGGCCTCAATTACAATTTATACGCTGCTTGATCAATACCTTTCCATCCTCACATTTTATGGCTATTTAAGACCCACTGTCCTTGGGCTACCTCAGACTTGATGATCACACCTGAAGCTCAGCAACTTGCTTTAGAAGTAAAAACTCTCCCTGTTTCTGTCACCATCAGGATCTTGTGTCATTCTTGCTGCTCCACCGTGACAGCCAGTCACAAGTTCTAACCTCACCGTTTCAAATCTGTGCACTTCCCACCATGCCCCCACCAGAAGGCTGCACAAGTCTTCATTACTTCACATTTAGGTTAACACAGGGACTATTTTTGTTTGTTTTTTGAGACAGGGTCTCACACAGCCCATAGTGGCTTCAAGCCGAGGTGGCTCTGTAGCCAAGGCTAACCAAACTCCTGATCTGGTGTCTACCTGCCAACTCCCAAGTGCCTGGACCACATACAGGTGTGTGTCCACACCTGGCCTATGACACTGGCTTTCTTGTTTGCTTGTTTGTTTGTTTTTGAGACAGGATCTCACTGTGTAGCCCTGTTTGTCCTGAAACTCACTATGTAGAGCAGGCTGGCCTCAAAATCACCAACATCTGCCTGCCACTGCCTGAGTGCTGGGACTAAAGGCGTATGTCACCATACCCAGCAACACAGGCTCTTTTTTGGTTTTGTTTTTGAGACAGGCTCTCATTGTGTAGCCCTGGCTGGCTTTGGACTCCCAGAGATCTGCCTGCCTCGGACTCCTGAGTGCTGAGATTAAAGGCACACTGCTGTGGGATGTCTCTCTGTATGCTGTGAATGTGTTGCTCTGATTGGTTGATAAATAAAGCTGCATTGGCCTATGGCAGGACAGGATGGAGCCAGGCGGGAAAATCCAAGAGAGATAGTGGGAGGAGAGAGGGAGAAGGAGGAGACGCTGTGAGCTGCCGCCAGGAGAAGCAAGATGTGAAAGTACCGGTAAGCCACGGCCACATAGCAACTTATAGATTAATAGAAATGGGTTAATTTAAGATATAAGAGCTAGCTAGCAAGAAGCTTGAGCCATAGGCCATCCAGTTCATAATTGATATAAGCCTCTGTGTGTTTATTTGGGTCTGAGCGGCTGCAAGACCTGGCGGGACACAGGAAAACTTCTAGCTACAGAGCATGCCTGGCACAACATGGCTCTGAACACGACATCTAAGACCCATAGGACATGCACCCACACACCTTTCCCACCAAATATCTTTCTCCCATCACCTGGACCTGCCTTCCTTCCCCCACGGTACACACCATCTTCTCTCCCAGGCTTTTCATATCTCTTTTCTGGAACATTCTCCACCTAGACCCTCTTGT
This sequence comes from Neotoma lepida, assembly GCA_001675575.1. Classification (NCBI taxonomy): domain Eukaryota; kingdom Metazoa; phylum Chordata; class Mammalia; order Rodentia; family Cricetidae; genus Neotoma; species Neotoma lepida. Next base: position 221,600 of record LZPO01087245.1, on the reverse strand, counting down.
CCTGTTACCCCTTCCTTCCTTCAGAAGTTTACAGATCAGCAGCCAGTGAGATGGCTTAGCAGGTAAGGCTCCTGCTGCCAAGCCTAGGTGTGACCCCTGGGATCCACATGGGGGAAGAGAACCAAATCCTGCAAGCTACCCTCTGACCCCCACACTCACACTGGGGCATGCATGTGTGGCCACACATTCAAACAATGTAACAATGGAAGGTCCCAGATCAGCCAGCACCTTCTTGTGCTGTCCCATCTTGTTAGAGTTTGCCCAAACCTAACACACATTTTTGAAACAGTGTCTGTGAGCACTGACTTCTCTGGGATCCTAGAACAGGGTTTTATATTCCAGGAACTGTTGTGTGGCAATACTCAGTGCTGAGTGGATGATCAAAGAAAACACCTCACACAGACGGGGCCACGTACTTAGCAGTCAGTACAAATGAAAAGAAAAACAGACAAAGAGAGCAGAAGAAACCAAAAGAGCCTGAACTTCTAGGTATTTGGAGGCCGAAGGAGGGGCCGACTGAAGCAGGGTAGAAAAGGGCAGGTTGTGGATACCATCAGTGTTGGTTCAAAGGCACCACGTACATGTCTGCCTATTCAGAGGACCATGGGGGACTCGAGACCCTGAGTNCAGGCCAACTCTGTATGCTTCCTTCGAGGAGTGGAAAGCTCCGAGAGGACCTGGCTCAGGTCACCAGGCAAATGTGTTAGGTTTGGTGCTCAGGAAGAGTGCAGTGAGGAGACTGAGGGCACATCAGTCACTGATGATGAACACTTGTCTAATGAGGTGCCATTAGGGCTGGAATGGGCTGTGGGAATTGGTTAGCCCTGGGCCCTCCACCCTGAGCCACATTTAGAGTCACTTGGGGAGCTTTTGTAAAATGCTGGTGTCTAAGGTCCTTGCTCCAGGCCATTCAGATCAGAATTTATGGGGATAAGGTCCAGGCATCCACATTTTTAGAGGCTCCCCAGATGACCCCATTGTGGAGCTAAGTTCCTCATTTTTCAGACAAGAGAACTAAAGGCAGGCTGAGACCACAAACCACTCGCTGACAGGGCACAGGCAAGGCTGACTCAGCTGAGCTCCCTCACCCCAACTCTTGCTTTCCCAAGAAGGTTCCCTACGGCCTACTGCAGAGTGTGACTATGGAAAAGGAGAGAGAAGGAAAGGATAGCAATAAGGCAGCCTGTGTGAGCACTGTGCCTACCTTCTCCACTGTGGTGTGGGGCTGTTACAGTTGCTATGTGCAGCTCCAAGAAAGGATAAAAAAGAATTTGCTTAAGCCCCAGCACTGTCCTGGTTACTGTCAATATTTCCAACATTCATGGAGTGAATGCTTGAGACATTTTCAAAGAAGAATTGAAAGCTGGGTGTAGGCCAGCCAGAGCTACACAGTGAGAAAGTCTGTCTCAAAAAAAAANTTTTTTTTTAAAGTTTTTCGAAACAGGGTTTCTCTGTGTGTAGACCAGGCTGGCCTTGAACTCACAGAGATCCGCCTGCCTCTGCCTCCCGAGTGCTGGGATTAAAGGCGTGCGCCACCACAGCCTCAAAAAATGTTTTTTATAGGGTTTGGTGACTTATCAGAAGTATGGGAGAAGAAAGCAAGCCCATGGCGCTGGATCTCCACAGACACAGTAAGATAGGAAAGGGCAGGGACTGGAGAGAGGCATGGCTGGAGACCACAACAGAGAAATCAGCTTGCTCATACCTGCACCTCACAGCCAAGACCATGAGGGTGCATGCTGGCTTGTGGCTCTCAAGGAATTTTAAATCTACTAAAGCTTTGGGAGCACTGAAGAGATTTGGACCTGTCATAGTTTTGTTTGACAAGCTAAATTCTCATACAAATCATCTGGCTTCGTCACTGACTTAAGTTTTGAGCCATTCACAAGAGAGTGTAAAGCTTGGGGGTTATTTTTGGTTTAAGCCTTCAGTTCACAGGGCTCCAAGGAGGATGACTGGTTCTCAGTTTGAGGCAAGGCATTCTCAACCAAGCCTACAAAAGAAGACATGCTCGGTGAGATAACCTGTCAAAGCAGAGAAGCCAGCTTCAACTGGCTCCACCAGAGTCAAACTCAGGACAACCTGAGCATCAGAAACAAGGAAAGTATGTTAAGTAAATGGAACACAACAGGATCAGAGATGCACACTAGACCGAGGGTAGCTTCAAAAGAGCGAGGGGGCGGGGTGGAGTGGGTGAGGTCCAGATGAACAGGGGCAGCCATGAGCTCACTGGGGCCACAGCCCGAAGAGTCAGGCTCACTACTCTATTTTATCTACTTTGTTGCTTTATTTTTTTACATTTGTGGAGAGATGCGGAGCACATGCCACAGTGTATATATGGAGATCAGAAGACAACCCATGGGGCTGGGTTTTCTCTCTCTACTGAATGGGGTCTAGGGATTGAGGTCAGCTTGGTGGCAAGCACCTTTACCTACTGAGCCATCTTGCAGGCCCTTAAGGCTTTTATAAAAGGTTGATTTTTATTATTTTAATTGTGTGTGTGTGTGTGTGTGTGTGAGTGAAGGTGCCCACATAGGCCAGAAGTGTCAGAGCTCCTTGGAGCTGGAGTTATAAACAGTTGTGAGTTGTCCCATGTGGGACAAGTACTCTTAACCACTGGGATTAAAGATGTAAGCCACCAACGTGCAAACAGTATTTTCTGATTGACTTTTGAGTGAAAAACTCTTGCAAATGGTATTAATNTCTTGACTCAAAGAAATCTGACATTATTTTACTGCCAACATTAAATTTCTTGGGTGTGATAGTAACAACACAGAATGGTGACAAGTTCCAGTTCGCGGGAGATGCCCATTGAAGGATTTACANTCACATGTTTATAAAGGATTTTGAAATGGTTCAGAGGAAAAAGTGTGTTTGTGTTTGTATGTGTGCACACCATACAGACACACAGTACAACTAAAACACAAATACTACAGACTGGAGGCTACGGAGACACCGGGTGAACAGTTTGCTGCAGCCTTCCAATTTCTGTGGTTCTAGAGCCTCCCTATTATAGAGAGTGGGGTGAGACTCACAGGAAGCTGGCTCCATGGGATACCTGTAGCAAGTGGTGGCTGGGGTGAGGAAGAAGGAAACTACAACTCAACACCTCCCTGTCCTCTGTGAGTGCCTGGGACCAAGCTAATGAAGTACTTACACTGACTGCAATGCCGAGAAATTTAAAATATATTCTTACTGTGTGAGCGCGCACAATGTTGCCAATGTGCACGTCTGTATGTGTGGAGATGAAAGGACACCTTTGTGGAGTGGGCCCTCTCCTTCCACCTTTACATGGGTTTCAGGGATCAATTCAGGTTGCCAGGCTTGCTCAGCAAGTGCTTAACTGCTGAACTCTCTCACCAGCCCATAATATTAACCATTTATATTATTAAAATGCTGGATTATGAGGCTGGAGAGATGGCTCAGCAGTGAAGAGTATTTACTGCTCTTGCAGATGACCTGGGTTCAGTTCCACAGAGGACCTGGGTTCAGTTCCACAGAGGACCTGGGTTCAGTTCCGAGCACCCGCCCTGGTTGGCTCACAAGTGCCTTCAACTCCAGCTCCAGGGGACCTCATACCTCTGCTTCCTCAGGCACCTGTACTCATGTGCCTACACAGACCCATACATGCACAAAATTAAAAATAATAAAAATAAATCTTTAAAAAACACTTGCTAAATTTAAATTTTCACAAGCATAAACACTACATGCTTGGATAATGATATCTTTGTTCATTACAACAGCCCATGATTTCTATAGGAAATTTACACAGCAACTGTAGGGTAGGAGTCACACTAGGTTCTGTGGATATAAATGGCAGGTGGCCTGCTTCTTACCCTTACAGTGCATGATGCCTCCAAAGCTATGTCCCTGATTCCTTCACTCCAGATGGAATTTCTGAAAGCTGAAGCAGGAACAGCCTGGGAATTACACCAGCNACCTACTTCCCTGATCTTCTTGCATAAAAAGTCACAAGAAACTATCCTGAAGCTGCAGGAGTGGCTCCTTAGCAGGTGTGGTTTCCTTTTTCTGAAAGCTTCTAGAGCTCCAGGCGGGTGCTACGAATCAAACTCAGGTCCTCTGTTGGAGCAACGAGAGCTTTTAACTGCCAAGCCATCTTTGCGGCTGAGGAGAGGCTCCTGGTTAGCTTCATGTACAAGAAACTGGGGAGTCAGCAATAGGCTCCTCCCACTTGAGGTAGCAGGAGGGAAATAGCCATGCTATAGGTGAAAACAGATAATTGATTATGATAAAAATAGAGCTGATTGCCAGGTGGTACATACCTTTTAATCCCAGCACTCAGGAGGCAGTGGCAGGCAGATCTCTGTGAGTTTGAGGCCAGCCTGGTCTACAGAGTGAGTTCCAGGTCAGCCAAGGATACACAGAGAAACCCTGTCTCAAAAAACCAAAACCCAAAGAAACAAACAAACAGAAAAAGAAAACAAAAAAACAAAGCTTATCAATGCACACTATTTCAAGTTACATAACAGAGGGAAGTGTTTGCAGTGTGATGAACAGTCTGTCATTTCATGTCATCCAGCTTTTAAGGACAGAGGCTGTGTCACAGGGAATCTAAGGTCCACAGGAAGAGATGGGGAGTGGGGCACTAGCTGGAAGCTCTTGACTACTGGGGTGACTACTGGGGTACCACTTGGCATTTTCATCCGTTGCACAGCTTATGTTTGCTTGCTTAAATCTGAGTCAGGGTCTCTCACTCTTTGGCCCAGGCTGCCCTGAACTTGCAGCAGCCCCTCCTTCGGCCTCCTGTGTGCTGGGTTGCAAGTGTTTACTACTCACTTTCTCGAAGTACAGAAGGAAGTTTTAATGGATGCTGCCAGGCATCCCCACTTCTAGAGTCAGGAAGAAATGAGGCCAACCTCAGTCTTGCCACCAGACTCTGGGGATTTAAAAGCAGGAGGGAACTCCGTTTCTAATCTATCATACTGTCTTTATTCAGAATTCTCCCAAACTGTTTATTAAAGATTTTACATTTACACTAACATTTTCATTGAAAATTATCAGTTTTTCCCTAAATTTTTGGAAACCACTTTATTTTTTAAAATTTTATCTTATTTTATTTTAAGACAGGGTCTTACTATGAAGCCCTGGCTGACCTGGAACTCACTATGTAGNCCATTCTGGTCTACACAGATACAGAGATCTGCCTATCCCTGCCTTGAGAGTGTTGAGGTAGTTTTGGAAACACTTGAACGGCTCCGTGGTATTTCAGCATGCCCAGCCCCTTTCTCTACTATTGGATATTTGGGATTCTTAGGAAACTTCTTTGCAAGTGAAGGAAGAGCAGGGTCTGAGGGCAAACACTTGTAATCTCAGGCATGGGGAGTCTGAGGCCGGAGGGTCAGGGCAAGTGTTAGACCAGCTCTGGATACAGTGAGACGTTATCCCAAAAAATCAAAAACAAAAACAAAAAACCCTAAAACATAGCTGAAGGGATGGCTCAGCAGTNAAGAGCACTGGCATCCTTCAGGAGGACCCTGGTTTGACTCCCAGCACCCATATGGTGGCTCACACCCATCTGTAACCCCAGTTGCAGGGGATCCAGAGCTCTCTTCTGCCTTCTGAGGGCACCAGGCACACATACAGTGTACAGACATACATGCAGACAAAATACTCATACACATACAAAAAAATCCTAAAACAAATAAACAAACAACAGACTTAAAAACAAAAACAAAAGCAAAGTGCAAAGAGACCCTATCAGACGCCTCAGTTTGCCTGAGAAAGGGAAACTGGGGTTTTCAGGAAGTGCTCAGGTCTGTGTCTGTGCAGTGCCCACTGTGGCCCAAAAATGAGACACAAGCAGAAACAAACAAACACAACTGTATTTCAACGGGCTGGGGAGCCAAACCAAATAACTTCTGTATCCTGAGACGGGTTCTCACTGTGTATCCATGTATAACTTCTGTATCCTGAGATGGGTTCTCATTGTGTATCCATGGCTGGCTTGCACTCATTACGTGGACCAGCATCAGGTCTGACAAGTACACTTGTTTTCACAATGGTAAAAACATGGATAAGCAATTCTAAAATTGGTTTCTGTAAATGCTGGGATTGAACAAATAAATATACTGTGGTGCTGAAATTCTGGCTAATAGGAAAGGAACTAAAAGCCTGAAAATGACAGTGGCCTTGTGGGCTAGACCTGGAAGTATGCATATGAANTCTCCTGTGATTCAAAGTGAGAAAACCATGTATAGCCACAGATTCAGAAGGGAATGNAGTGCTTGCTTCGGCAGCACATATACTAAAATTGGAACGATACAGAGAAGATTAGCAGAAGGGAATGTAGCTGACTCAGTCCTTACGTGCACTAACGCCATTTCCCAGCTGTGAGAACATCAGTAGCAGTGAATACACACACTGCTCAGTTTATTTGGAGGCGCTAGGGATGGAATCCAGGGCTTTCTGCATGCTAGGCAGGCATGGACAACTGAGCTACACTCCACCTCTCCACACACATACCCACCCATATTTACCATACCCCCTCAACCATAGCATCAGCTGTACTATGTGTGTATGGTGCAGGTCACCAAACCCAGAACTCCCGGCCTGCTTGGCAAGCACTCTACTGCTGAATTTTATTCCCAGCTCTAGATGTTGGTTTTTAGATACACTGTCTCCATCAGAATAGGATTCTCCTTTAAAAAAAGATTCCAGTCAGGCATGGTGACACATGCCTACAATCCCAGCACTTGGGAGGTGGGGTTTGGAGGAGGATCAGGAATTCAGGGCTATCTTGACTATACTACAACTTTGAGGCCAGCCTGGGCTATGTGAGACCCTGTCTCAAAGAAAAACAAAGTATTGATTCCAAGGAAGGAGCAGAGAAATCAAATAATGAATACAGAACGAAGTGTTCTGTTAGAAGTTGAAGGGCACTCTAATCACGAAGGACATACGGCAGAAGGGACAGCAGACCGTGTGGAGGGCACCATCGGCCTCTTCTGGGATAGGCTGGGATAAAAGCAACATTAGTCACTCTGTGCCTATCGTGTAAAACAAGAGCCTATGGGTATAAACACCACCTGAGGAGGAGGAAAACCACCCAGAGCACAATCACTCTCAGTGCAGAGCAGCTGGGGACACCGGGGACACTGTAGAAAGTCAGGAATTGCCACTGGCACTGTAGGCTAGTGTAGACACTCTGAAAGGAGTCTGAAGGGTTTCTGTTTTGTGAAAATCAGGGTCTCAGGGGCCTCACTACATAGCCACGGCTAGTTTTGAACACCTGATCAATCCTCTCGCCCCCGTCTCCCAACGCTGGGATCACAGTGTGCACCACCAAATCCAGCAGAAGGAAACACAATGGGGAGACCTGGAGGACACCCAGTGTTCAGAGTTAACAGTACCAGAGACAAGACCAATCAATCACACTGAGAGTCTGGAGGGCACAGCATCTGACAACCCTGAAAATGTATACTCCCAGTTTACTCAGAGTAATCCAAACCCAGGGACTCTGTAAAAAATAACTGCTTCTGCCGGGCAGTGGGTGCACATCTGTAATCCCGGCAGAGGCAGGCAGATCTCTGTAAGTTCAAGGCTAGCCTGATCTATAAAACAAGTTCCAGGACAGCTAGGGTTGTTACACACTGAAATTCTATCTCAGAAACACACACACACAAACACACACACTCAAAACACATACACACACACAAAACTGCTTCATACCTTTCTAAAACCTAAGGACAAAGATTGATGGGGGAGGGGGCATGGTGCCTATGCCTATAATCCCAGCACTTAGGAGGCAGAAATAGGACTGCTCAAATCCAAGGCCAGTCTGAGCTACACAGAAAATGTCAGGCCAGCCTAGGCTTCTATATGAGACCCTGTCTTAAAATACAAAACACAGGGTCAGCAAGAAAGTTCAGCTGGAGGCTGAAGAGATGGCTCAGTAGTCAAGAGATTTTACTGTTCTTGCAGAGACCAGGGTCTGGTTCCTAGCACTCACATGGCGGCTCACGACCATATGTGACCCCAATTCCAGATGCTCCAATACCCTCTTCTGGCCTTGCTGGGCACCAGGCATGCCAGTAGAGCACAGACATATGTGCAGGCAAAACACCACACACATAAAATTGATGACATGGCAGGTGAAGGGACTTGCTACCAAGCCTGACAAGAACCTGACTTGAATCCCCAGAACGCATATGGTTGAAGGAGAAATCTGACTCCTGCAGACTGTCCTCTGACACGCCCCCCTCACAGGAATAAATATATGTAGTAAAAACCAGAGCTGGGGAGATGGCTCAGTTAAGGTGCTTGCTACCAAGCCTGGGCCTTGAGTATCATTCCTGGGACCCCGTTGGGTGAGGGAAGACTCCTACAGTTTTCCCTTGACCTCTACAGGTGCTCATAGCTTATGTGTGTCCCTCTCCCCACAAGATAAATAAGTATGTCAAGAAACAACCAGGTAAAAACAACAGCAGCAAAGACAGGCGAATCTGTTGCAGGTTTTAAAGCATGGTGGTGACATGAGCCATGGCCTTGGACTCCATGTACCAAAATGAAAGGATCTTTTCTTCTTTTGCTGTCAGGGGTGTTGCTGAGAAGTGGGACTGTCTGGGAACAAAGCCTGCACGATCAGGCTCCTTTCCTGATTTGGGAGGACCTGTCTTTTTTTTTTTTTTAAATGTGTATGGTGTTTTGCCTGTGTGTATGTCTATGCACCATGTGTGTGTCTGGTGGCCACCTAGGCCAGAAGAGGGTATCTGATCCCTGGGACTGGAGTTTCAGAGAGTTTGGGAGCTACCATGCAGGTGCTGGGAACTGAACTCCAGTCCTTTGCAAAAGCAACCAGTGTTCTTAACTGCTGAGCCAGTCCCAGTTTTTATTTTAAACTCTGTGTGTGTGCCTCTGTATGGATCTGTACTGAGTGCAGGTGTCCTCAAAGGTATACAGATTGATATCTGTATATTTAAAAGATTGACACTGAACCTACTGATATAGCAATGTAAGTTCTAGAGACTTCTGAATGTAGAGAAGGCTGTGGAGATGACAGGGGAGGTAGATGTGTGGGTAGAAGTAGGTTAAATAGTAAGCCTCTCGGGTAAGAGAGGGACCAGCTAAAATTAGAGCTTGATGCCTACTGTTACTGTGCTGAGGCAGGAACCCAGGGCCTCAGATCAGGTAAAGCACTTTCTCTCTGAGCTGTGGGTCTGACCCTATGGAGCACTCTCTCTCTGACCCTATGGAGCACTCTCTCTCTGACCCTATGGAGCACTCTCTCTCTGACCCTATGGAGCACTCTCT
>LZPO01087245.1:187387-198704 GCA_001675575.1 Neotoma lepida | reverse complement strand
GAATTTGATCTGTATGTAGACCAGGCTGGCCTCGAACTAACAAAGATCTGCCTGCCTCTGTCTCCAGAGTGCTGAGATTAGAAGCATGTGCCACCACAGCCTGTCTTAAGAAATATTTTTAAGGTTTTGAAAATTATTATTATTATTTTATGTCTAAAGTTCTTTTTGCCTGTATATATGTCTGTGCACCATATGAGTGACTTGTGCCCCAAGAGTTCAGAAGAAGCTGGGCGGTGGTGGTGTATGCATCCAAGCACTAGGGAGTTACAAGGCCAGTCAAGGCTACACAGAGAAACCTTTTTTTGAAAAAAACAAACAAAAGAGTTCAGAAGAAGGCATCAGATATCCTGGGACTAGAGTATATATAGAGAGAGACAGTTGTGAACCACCATGTGGGTGCTAGAAACCAGAAACCAAACTTGGATCCTCTGCCAGAGCAGATAGTGCGCTTAAATGCTAAGCCTTTAAGGATTATTATTATTATTATTATTTTTGGTTTTCGAGACAGGGTTTCTCTGTGTAGCTTTGGTGCCTTTCCTGGAACTCACTCGGTGCCAGGCTGGCCTCGAACTCGAAGAGATCAGCCTGCCTCTGCCTCCCAAGTGCTGGGATTAAAGGCGTGCGCCACCCACCGTCCGGCAGGATTATTTTTATTTATGTATTTGTGTGTGTATGTGTGTGTGTGTGTGTATGTGTTTATGTGTGTGCATGTGCTCTGTGTGCTGGCCAGAGGATAACCTGAGGTGTTGTTCCTCAGATACTGTTGTCGACCTTTGTTTGTTTGTTTATTTATTTATTGGTAGGATCATTCACTGTCCTAAGGCTTGCAAAGTAGTTAGGCAGGCTGGCCAAGAAGTCCCAGGGNTCTGCCTGTCTTTGCCTCTCTAGGGCTATGACTCCAAGTGTGAGCCACTGCACTTGGCTTTTTTAGGGGTGTACTGAAGATGTGACTCAGGTCCTTGTGCTTGCACTAGGCCTTTTTTTAAATCTTCATTTAATATATTTCATTTTCCCTCTGTGATCCCATGGTGCTGTAGATTAGACAGAAACCACGGCCTCACTTGCTGTGCACGCTCTGTCACTGNGCTGCACCCANGCACTCCTCTAAACTTACAAGCTTATGTAAAATAGTGGTAACTTTTAACCATTTCCCTCCACAAATTCTGCCATTTATGGTCTGCTTACTATGAAAGGCATTTCCTGCTCCTTTGATCTCTGTTGACCCTCAACTGGATGCTAGACACCTATTTCTTTCTTTCTTTTTTCTTTTTCTGTTTTTTGGAGACAAGGTTTCTTTGTGAGGCCTGGCTGTCCTGAAACTCACTCTGTAGACCAGGCTGGCTTTGAACTCAAAGAGATCTGCCTTCTTCTGTCTCCTGAGTGCTGGGATTAAAGGTGTGTGCCACCACTGCCCAACTCAGACACCTGTTTCTTTCTATTATTATTATTATATTTTTTAATGCAGGGTCTCATGTAGTGATATATTGTGTACCCTAACAATATTTATCTGAAGATCAGAGGACAGAACAAGCCACTACATTAAACATAGAGGCCAGGCAGTGGTGGCACACACCTTTAATCCTAGTACTCGGGAGGCAGAGATCTGTCTGGATCTCTGTGAGTTCAAAGCCACCCTAGACTACATGAGATTGACTCAGTCTAGGAGAGAAAATAGAGCCAGGCAGTGGTGGCACACAATTTTAATCCCAGTCCTGGGAAGCACACATGCCTTTAATCCCAGGAAGTGATGGTTGGGCAGAGAAAGGTATANAAGGCATGAGGAGACAGGAACTAAAGGCTATTCGGCAGAAGCATCCCATCAGCTAGAGGCTTTTCAGCTGGAGTTCGTTTGGCTGAGGACACAGAGGCAAACAGTCAGAGGATTCATGGAGCTGGTGAGGTGAGACGTGGCAGTGGCTTGTTCCTTTGTCTCTCAGATCTTTCAACACTTACCCCAATATCTGGGTTTTTTATTATAAGACTTTTAGGAATTTGAACATCTGGCATCCAACTTTTGGGGCATGAATTTACGAAAAAGCCACAGGCTCAGGCTGGAGCTACATGGCCAGAATCTCCACCCAGCCTGGGCCAGACTCCATAATCCGCTGGGTGAGTTTTTGTTTCAGTCTCTCTGCAGCAAACTCCATAGGTTGTTTTGGGCTCCAAAAACTGCAGGGGTTAATGACTTTCGCACACTTCCCTCATGAAGATGGCTGGATCTTTTGCTTTTTTCCTCTTCTGGTGGGTTTTGGTTTTCTCTGGGCCCCCTCATCAGGCTGCTGTCACACTATCATCTGAAGGGTCACTGTCAGCAGATTTGGTAAGACAATTGGTATTTCTTAAAGGGAGGAATTAGTTAAAAGAGAGTTTTTTCCCCCACATTCAAAGATAGGAAACATTAATACAATGGAAGGCATTTGGTCTCTGTTTGACTACACATTAAACGGTCTGAAAATAGAACAATTAAATGAGAGGATAGTTAATCTTGATAGGATAGATGTGATGTCAATTATAAATATTATTTGTTTGATCATTTCTGTTTTATCATTAAAAAAGTTAACGTGAGTGCCAANATAAAAGTTTTAGAAAAGCTTATTAAAACAGATTATAGAGATATCCAGACCCAGATAGAAGAATTTAAAGGAGAACCAATCTCAACATTACATTATAAAGTTACAGAGAAACAGCCTAAGGCTTTCAAACAGCCAACCTTAATTCATCCAGTAACCTTAGAGGAACTATCCAGTGATAGAGATCCTCAAGGCTGTGTAAGAGCTGACTGGACTCCTGTGCAACTGTTAGATTTGAGGAGATTCAAAGAAGCAACAGTCTCACATAGCATCCACTTATCTTTCATGAAACAGATGTTAAACTCTTTGTCAACTTGTAATAGAATTATCCCTTAAGACAGGAGAGATTTGGTTACAGCAGTTTTGGGGGCTGGTCCTCAATTACAGTGGAGGACCTGGTGGAAAGACGAGNTTAAGACCATTGAACAATGAAGTAGGGCTAGAGGCATGGAAATCTCCCAAGACCAACTTCTTGGAGAGGGCAATTATACAAAGACAATCTTTATATGATGACCACACCCTACCTTATGCCCAATGGCAGCCTTGAATGATTGGGACAGAACTGAAGAAGTAGGAAAGAAAACTGAGTCATTTACAAAAGTTGTACAGGGCCCAAAAGAAACCTCCACTGATTNCTATCTAAGATTGACTTCAGTAGTAAATAGAATGATACCAAATTCAGAAGCTAGACAAATAATAATTGAATCTCTGGCTTTTGAAAATGCTAATGTGCAATGCAAAAGGATAATTAGGCCATTAAAGGCAAGATCAGCATCCTTGGAGGAATGGATCCAAGATACAATTAATATTGAATCTTATGATCNTGATGACGATGAGATAGGAGAGGTGATTTCCAGAGGTTTGAAGGAAAAAAAGTCAAATGCTTCAATTTCGGTAAATAAGGTTACCTAAAAAGGGACTGTAAAAAGGGCATTCTGAGAAACAATGTTTTTGATAGGAACAATCCCAACAGAATNCCCCTCTCTTCTGGATTATGTAGAAGGTGTTGGTAAAGGCAAACATTGGACTAACGAATGAAGATCAACAAGGGATAGTTAAGGCAATCCTTTGCTGTCCAGAAACTCTCTGAGGGTCCTCTTGCAGGCTCCCATGTCAAATTTTGTTCAGTCCTTTCCTGTCACCATGGAAGAAACTCCTTCCAAGAGCAATTAAAGAACCTAATGCCTATTGTAAGAAACCATACTGCTCTGGATGATAGAACAGCTATAAAAGAGAGAACAAAAAATTCAGGAGAAATCATAAAGTGAATTTTTTGGCAAACTTCTATGAATAAACAAAGACCAAAATTAAAAATATGAATAAATGACATTGTCATTGAAGGTCTTGTAGACACAGGTGTGGATGTAACAATAATTGCACCAGAATCTTGGCATCCAAACTGGCCTCTTCAGGAGGTAAAAGTTCAGCTTTAGGGACTGGAACATTACTTCAAGTGAAACAGTGCAAGATTGGTAGAATGTACAGGGCCAGAAGGGCAGAGAGGAAAATTAAAGCCGTATGTGGCTAATATAGCTATGAATATATGGGGACGTGATTTATTACAACAATGGAATACCCAGATTAACATTCCTCCAATCTCAGAAACAAACCATAAACTAATATATGCTTCTGAGAAAAATATTAGAAGGTATTACAAAGAACAGTCACAGACCATCCAGATTGTACAAGACCAGAACACAACAGCTGCTAATCTTTCAAAGACACCAACAGTCCTACCTTTAAAATAGTTAACAGAAAGACTGTATGGGTTCAGTAATGGTCTTTAACAACAGAGAAACTGCAGGCTTTAGAACAGTTGGTAGAAGAGCAGTTAAATGCTCAGCATATTGAAGAATCAACCAGCCCTTGGAATTCTCCTGGATTTGTTATTAAAAAGAAATCTGGCCGGGCAGTGGTGGCGCACGCCTTTAATCCCAGCACTCCGGAGGCAGAGGCAGGAGGATCTCGTGAGTTCGAGGCCAGCCTGGGCTACCAAGCTGTCTCTTATACACATCTAGATGTGTATAAGAGACAGCTCCTATATTTAAAAAAAAAAAAAAAGAAATCTGGTAAGTGGAAAATGGTAACAGATCTAAGAGCTGTTAACAAGGTAATTCAGCCGATGGGTTCTCGACAATCTGGAATTCCTTTGCCTACTTCATTACCTAAAGGATGGCCTCTTATAGTTATTGATTTAAAAGACTGTTTCTTTTCAATACCCTTACAAGAAAAAGAGAGAAAAATCTGCCTTCATGGTGCTGACTTATAATAATTCTCAGCGTGTTAAGAGATATCAATGGNTTGGGCGGTGGTGGCGCACGCTTTTAATCCCAGCACTCAGGAGGTAGAGGTAGGCGGATCTCTGTGAGTTCCAGGCCAGCCTGGGCTACCAAGTGAGTTCCAGGAAAGGCGCAAAGCTACACAGAGAAACCCTGTCTCAAAAAAACAAAACAAAACAAAACAAAACAAAAAACAAACAACAACAACAAAAAAGAGATATCAATTGAAGGTTCTCCCACGAGGAATGTTAAATAGCCCAACCCTGTGCCAATATTTAGTAAAACAGCCTGTTCGAAGTAATACATAAAGAATTTCCTCAATCTATTGTTTATCATTACATGGACGATATTTTACTAGCTGATTCAAATGCAGATACTTTGGAAAAAATGTTAAGAAGAAAATTTTGCCTTGTTGGGGATTACAAATTATTCCTGAAAAGATACAAAGAGGAGATTCCATTAATTATTTATGATATAAAATAGGTCTACAAAAAATTAGACCCCAAAAAGTGCAAATTAGGAGAGATCAATTATGGACTCATAAAGACTTTCAAAGATTATTAGGAGACATTTCTAATCCATGGACCACTACAGGGGTGAAAAANGATGAACTGAGTAATTTGTTCAAAACCTTAGATGTGAAAAGGACTTAAATAATCCAAGAGAATTATCAGCTGAAGCTGAGAGAGAATTGGCTTTGGTGGAAAAGAAAGTACAGGATGCACATGTGGATCATTAGTATCCAAAGCTTGATTGCATTGCAGTTATTTTACCCTTGAAGCATTCTCCTACAGGAATTTTAATGCAGAGGAAAGATATTATATGGGAATGGATATTTCTACCAAATAAACAGAGTAAAAAATTAAAAACTTATGTGGAAAATATCTGAGTTTATTTTGAAAGGAAAACTGAGAATTTGTCAATTAGCAGGAATAGACCCAGCAGAAATTGTAGTACCTTTAACTAAGGATGACATTGACAAATTATGGGCAGAAAGTGAACCTTGGCAAAGAGTTTGCAATAATTTTCTGGGAGAGATTACCAACAAATATCCCAAAAGCAACAGAATTAAACTTATAAAGAGAACTAACTGATCCTGCCTCACATTGGATGGTAAACATCAATATCTGGAGCCCTACATTCTATACTAATGCAAACCAAAAATGAAAGGCAGGCTAAAAATCAGAAAATTTAAGTAATGTGGTTCAAAGTCCTTATAATTATGTCCAAAAATTGGAATTATATGCCATTCTGATAGTATTAATATATTTTAAGGAAACTCTCAACATAGTTACTGACTCTCAGTTTGCAGAAAGAGTGGTCTTACACATTTATCCCTGAGGAGTCAGAATTAACTTCCTTATTTATTCAGTTACAAGAAATAATTAGGAATAAGAATCATCCCTTATATATAACTCACATCTGATCCCATATGGGTCACCAAGCCCTCTAGCACAAGGTAATGACGAGACTGATCAACTATTGATAGAAATGTGCAGGAGGCCTCAGAATTTCATAAAAAACATCATGTCAATAGTAAGAGTTTGAAAAAGGATTTTTCCATAACCCTGNAACAAGCCAAGGAAATTATAAGGAAATGTCCTACTTGTTCTTTTTACAATCACACTCCACTACCAGCAGGATGTAACCCAAAGGGTACAGAGGAATGAAATCTGGCAGATGGATGTGTTTCATTTTGTAGAATTTGGAAAATTGAAATATATACATACACTACACCACAGATACCTATTCAGGATTTCAATGGGCAACTGCTCTGAGTTCTGAAAAGGCTGATTCTGTAATCACATATTTGCTAGAAGTTATGGCCATCATGGGTATACCTGCACAAATTAAAACTGACAATGCTCCAGCATATGTCTCTGGTAAAATGAAACAGTTTTTTGCTTATTACAATATAAAGTATATTACAGGAATACCACACAATCTTACAAGGCAAGCAGTCACAGAATCAAATCAAACTCTAAAGGATATGCTAAATAAACAGAAAGGGGTAACAAAACCCCCTAGAAATAGATTACATAATGATTTATTCACTTTGAATTTTCTCAATGCTAACGAGAAAGGAACAACAGCTGCAGAGAGACATTGGATAATAAAAAAAACTACAGAATTAAATCAGCCTGTATACTTTAAAGATGTGCTGACCTCAGAATGGAAATCAGGATTTGTCTTTAGTTGGGGAAGAAGTTTTGCTTTTGTTTCCACAGGAGAAGAAAAGCTATTGACACCATCAAAATTGATAAAGGTTTGATTTGAACGTGAGACTTCTTAATTAGAAGAGGTGATAGTTCNTCAAACAGCATGACCATTCAATTTAAACTAATTTATACCACTAACAAATGTTTTTCATTTGATCAGATATAACTTGCCAAAAGAGCACCTCCCCAAAGTTAGGCTTGGGGAAGGGTTTTTGTTTTTGTCTTTCATGAGAATGAAGGCTAAGGAATCTGAAGACCACTGGACAAATGAGACATCTGAAGAAAAAGGACAAATCATCCAGAAAAAATGTCCCAAGAAAAAGAGTAAATTGGCCTATTGGTATATCATATATCTAATAGGATAAAATTTCATAAGCCTTCCTAAATGTTTGTTTCTGCTGTTCTCTACATACACATAAAGCAAATCATCTTTATGTAGTCCCTGTTTAATTAAAAAATTAAAGCTGGCTTTAGATTTGAAGTGTGGCTCTCTCCGTCTCTAAACCCAAGCATGCTTGTTAAAAGAAAATGCAAAATCTCTGTATCATGTCAGAAGAACCACCTGATATGGGACAGAAGAAAAACCAAATTTAAGGGACTATTCTATTGCTATTAATCTCATGATCCTTAGGTTTTATTCTGACTCTTTAAAACTTTTAAGTTTTAAAGTTCAAAAAATTTAAGTTTAAAAATTCATACTTTTAAGGTATGAATTTTATATCAAAAATCTTAAGATTAATATATATATTTTAACCTTTTGTCATGATATTAATGGTCATATAGAGTACTAACTAATTCTAGAAAAAAGGCTTCATCTAGCTTCCTGTATATGATTTCGGGTTTGAGTCTATTGGTTTTCTTCAGTGAACCATGACCACACTAACAATGACTTTGAAGTCTCCAAAAGGATGATAGGACCCCACAAAGACAATCCATCAAGACTATGATAATGCCACCAAGCTGACAAACACCACCCGAAGACTGGCTTTGGACTATAAACTGCTCAGGACAATATCGAGATGGCTAGCTGAGATGATACAGCCTCACAGACTACTCTAGCCAGGACTTGAGACAAGCCCTATACTTTCAAATTATGCAGAGACTGGACAAAAAATGATACAGCTACCTNNCCCAGGACTTGACAAATAACCCAAAATTTTTCTTTCAAGGATCCCCTAAAGTGCCTTTGCCTCCAGACAACAGAAAGTAATTTTAAGAACATGACGCCCACATTCCCAAGAAATAGGGTGGGTAGTTTTCTGGTCATTCAATGAGTTATGGATATTTGTCATTGCTCTGCGTAGCTGATTACAAGTTGTTATTGATAATGGTCAGGAAAAAGGCTAAACAAAGGAGATTAGATTCAGAGTTCTTGTTTGAAAAAAAAAGAAAAAGAAAAAAGAGGATATAGATAAGAGGTAGATTATTGAATCTGAAAAAAAGGTAGAAATGATAGGATAAAAGGGTAGATTATTGAATCTATTCTGAAAAGAAAAAGGGGAGGATATGGAGAGTGATAAGATAAAAAGGTAGATTATTGTCTACATTTAAAAAGTAACTACTAGTTTAAACATTTTACAATGGTTTGGATTTTTTATATTGTACACAAATTATGTATATTGATACAAATTTGAGATCAATTTTGTTAGAAAATACAGAACATATATTTCTAATCTTGTGTAACATATTGTACCTATACAGTTCATTTAACAATGTAATGCAAATTTCTAGTCCTTGAAAGTTATTATTACCAACTAATTAGGATATAAAGAAATGCAGGTTAGTAGTTAGTCACCTATTACAATCAAAATTGTAGGCAGGTTAGGTATGTTTTCAAGGTCAAACAGAGATATATTTTAGATAGACAAGTCATCTTCAAACACTTCAGAGATCTACAGAATATGGTACTTAAGATGTTTTAATAATATAATTTTTTTGTTATAACTATGAGACATATCTGTTCCTGGCAGCACCAATCTACTTCAGGGAAGATGATGGGCATCAAAGAAACTCCATACGGAGTTTACTTTCTCTGTGGCAAAAGTTAAAGCCACTGGGCAAGAAACTGCCCTTTCCCTTGACTGCTGACAGTATGCTGTCCAAATGGAACAACCAAAACACAAAATAAAGGACTCCCAAACTTTGCCATGACAAAGTTTGCCTTTAGAATAGCCTGCTTCACAGAAAAGTCTGTCAGATATGCTAAGCCTGTAGGCTGAAGATGGATGCCCCAATATTGCAGAGGAGCTTGGGTGACTGTCCAGGCAGCCAGCTGTTTGTGTCATTTCGAACACTTTTTGGAAGTCACTTGTTTGCACTTCCTGCTTACTTAGGTAATATTTCCTTCTCGGGTCTCTGGGAGAGTTGAACACTAGATAGTTATAGTTTTCCTTGTTAACAAATNCAGAAAAGAAACTCACTAAAGAGGTGTAAAGTGCATAAGTTTGAAAGACATCAAAACATAGTTTTGGGCTGGTAATACAAGTTAGGATAGAAAGTGAGTTAGGTGCAACATTTTGGACTCACTAAAGTACGATAAATAATGGACTATTTTCTCTGAATTTCTCAAGTGTTTATGGACTTGACACTGTTAATGTAATTCTTGACTGTATATATTGTATATACTTATTATACTTATTGTATATAGTTTTTCTTATATTAGTTATTACCTTCTTTTATTATTTTAGACAAAAAAGGGGAAATGTGATGATATATTGTGTACCCTAACAATATTTACCTGAAGATCAGAGGACAGAACAAGCCACTAGATTAAACATAGAGGCCAGGCAGTAGTGGCACACACCTTTAATCCTAGTACTCGGGAGGCAGAGATCTGTCTGGATCTCTGTGAGTTCAAAGCCACCCTAGACTACATGAGATTGACTCAGTCTAGGAGAGAAAATAGAGCCAGGCAGTGGTGGCACACAATTTTAATCCCAGTCCTGGGAAGCACACATGCCTTTAATCCCAGGAAGTGATGGTTGGGCAGAGAAAGGTATAGAAGGCATGAGGAGACAGGAACTAAAGGCTATTCAGCAGAAGCGTCCCTTCAGCTAGAGGCTTTTCAGCTGGAGTTCGTTTGGCTGAGGACACAGATGCAAACAGTCAGAGGATTCATGGAGCTGGTGAGGTGAGACGTGGCAGTGGCTTGTTCCTTTGTCTCTCTGATCTTTCAGCACTTACCCCAATATCTGGTTCCCGGTTTTTTATTATAAGACCTTTAGAAATCCAAACAACATTATTAAGCCTGGCCTCAAACTCAAATGATCTTCCTGCTTCAGCCTCCTGATTGGCTGGGACTACAGGCAAGGGCCACCTCATCTGTACATGTTAAATTTATATTACCAGGTGCTGAGTAATTTTTAATTAAAAATCTATTTTTGTGTACGGGTGTTTTGCCTTGTATATTGTTTGTCATGAGTGCCCAGTACTAGAGGAGGACAGAAGAGACATCTGATTCCCGGGAAGTGTTGTTACAGATGGTTCTGAGCTATCATTTGGGTGCTGAGACCTAAACCTGAGTCCTCTGCAAGAACAATCAGTGCTCCCAACCACTAAGCCATCTCTCTCCAGGCCCAGGTGCTGGAAAGAGATACATGTACCTAAGTATATGTATGTATATATGTATATTGATATAAACATATATATTATATCCATACATATATTTTTTGGTCTTGCATATAATAATTTACTTAAAAACATTTTGATTCTTAATTTTTTGTTTTGTTTTTGTCTTTTATGACAGGGTCCTGGAACTCAGAATCTCTTGAACTCATAGAGATCCGCCTGCCTCTTCTTCTAGAGTGCTGGGATTAAAGGTGTGTGCCACCATGCCTGACTGCATTTACATTTTTTAACCATATGTGTCCATGATGTATGTAGTCATGTGTAGGCCATGGCATATATGTAGAGGTCAGAAGATAACTTTGCAGAAGTCGGTTCACTCCTTGCACTTGTCTGTGGGTTCTGGGGATCAATCTTAGGTCTTCAGGCTTGCACTGTTGATTGACAGGCACCTGNACCTGCTGAGCTATTTTCCCTCCCACCCCCAATGTTTTTAAAGGCCTCATGTAAACTAAGGTGGCCTTGAATTTGCTATGAAGCTGAGGATGGTCTTGATTTCCTGATCTTGGTGCCTCTACCTCCNAAGTGTGGGGTTACAGCTGTGTGCCTCCACATCTGGTTTACATGGNGCTGGGGAGCCAGCCCAGGGTTTTACCTATGCTAGTCTGTCACTGTCCTGAGTCAC
>LZPO01087245.1:88818-107665 GCA_001675575.1 Neotoma lepida | reverse complement strand
GGTATGGTTCGGAAAAGACAGGATTAAGTACATTGGAAGCAGTCATAGGCGGCCTGATAGTTGTCAGGAAAACCTAGCCCATTCCTTTTAGTGACTTACCAGTGCCCAGTACCACTCTGGTACCAGGCTCCTCAAGCTCGTATAAACTCACTAACAGGTGTGTCAGCCCAGACCCAGCAGGGTCACTGGTAAAGACAGAACCAGGGACTTTCTTCTTCAATGGTGTGGTGGAGTTAGACACCAGCCTTGTGTGATCTGGGTGAGGGCTTTTAACAGAGTCACATCCCAACCCAGACTTCTGTTTGAGAATGGGTCCTTGTAACCCACGTTGGTCTGGAACTTGCTATATAGACCAGGCTAGCCTCAAACTCAGCCTGTGTAATCCTGATTGGCTTGGAACTTTCTACGTAGACCAGGCTGGCCTTGAATTCACAGAGATCCGCCAGCCTCTGCCTCCTGAGTGTTGAGATTGAAGGCATGCATCACTATTATCTTGACCTAGCCTTCTATTTTCTTTTTAAATTACTTTTATTTCATATGCACCCATTTGCCTGCATGTATATCTGTGTGAAGGTGTCAGATCACCTGAAACTGGAGTTACAGGCAGTTATGAGCTGCCATCTGGGTGCTGGGAGTTGAACCCAAGTCCTCTGGAAGAGCAGCCAGTGCTCTTAATGGCTGAGCCATCTCTTTAGCATCCCCCCCCCCTTTTTTTTGCCCAGCCTTCTATTTTCAAAATATTCTCTAGTGAAGTAACAGTTAGTGGCTTCTTGTGCTGAACACCCAAAGAAGCAGGAATCCTGGGAGTTTGTAGTCTCAGCTCAAGTAAGAACCCTTTAGCGTGCTTTAAGCTCAAGACTAAGCTATCAACAATAAACCCCAAGTAACCTCAATATGGGCTAATAAGATTAGCTAGCTTCTGCTCAGCAAGCTCCCAGCCCTTATCATCTGGGCACCTGTTATGCTAGGCCAGCAGGTTTGCAGCTTAGCTGGAACAATTATGGCCTCTCACCAGTAGTGTGAAGAGTTCTTGGTGTGTTAGTGGCAGAATTCTATCTGTGGGAGGTATGAAGTCCACGAGATGGTAGGATGGATGCCTTCCCACTTCTCAGTGGACATGGATTGGCTGCAGAGGAGTACAGCATGATGGAAGGAACAGCTCATAGCCATTCACTCAAAAAAATAAAAACCTGGGTCCATACGAGTGTTTGTAAACACAGGGTGGTCACCAACAGTCACCCGAGGTCGTTCAGTTGGTGACTGCGTTAACGTCTGCAGAATGTACCACTAGCACCCAGAGACATGTGTGACTCAAAATGCACTCTTCCTTTTAATACTTTTATTTTAGAAACTGTAGCTCATATATTCCAGGCCTCAAACTCACTGTGTACCTGAGATGACCTTGGACTCATCTTTCTGCCCAGGTGCTAGGGTTGTAGGTGTTACACACCACAGCAGTTTTTGTGGCATTGGGATGGAACCCAGCGCTTCATGCGTGTTAGGTAACTAACCTATGTCCTCCAGCTTTAAAATGCATTGGTAGGTAAAGAAGTAGGTTGGGGAGGCACCTGATATGACACCAATCACCTAACATTTTGGAAGGGGTGCAAGAAGGGGAGTGAGCCAGCATTCAGGATAGTGAGAGGAGGGGCATGAAGGAATATTCTGAGGAGACAGGATTGTTCTCTCAATTGTGGTGGTTGTCAAATAACTGTGTGCACCTGTCAAAACGTAAAAAACCCTGTATTTTAGAAGGGGTTAATCTGTTTGTAAAGTATATGTCAGTAGACAGACAAGTATATGCCAGTAGATAGGGGGTAGAGCAGCTGGGCAGTGGTGACCCACATCTTTAATCTCAGCACTTGGTGGGCAGAGGTAGGTCAATCTCCATGAGTTCAAGGACAGCCTGGTCTCTGTAGACCAGTTCTAGGGACAGCCCAGGTTACACAGAAAAACCCAGTAGCCAGTGAGAGGCAACTGGCCTGGGGCAGGAGTCAGCTAGAGGCAGCATTAATGACCAGGTGGGAAGCCCAATGTAGAGCCAGTTTGATATTTGACAGTGTCCCAGTGGAGAGCCTGAAGTTTGAGTGTCCTGGTCAGAGGATTCTGAGAACACAGAACTCTGCTGAGTAAATTTCCTTCTTGCACACATCTCAAGCACCAAGTGTCTGCTGAGTGTAAGAACACGGACCCGCAGAGAAGCAGACATGGCTAAGCAGGTTACACGTGGGAAGAGACCCACACAGACCTGCTTCCTATTGAGCTGAGATCTGAACAGCCCCGGAGAGTTCTAACAGGAAACTTAATCGGCTGAGATAATGTCCATGTTTTCCAGGAAGGTCAGTGTGGCTTGGCTAGTGGCCATAACTGACACTAATAGTTTAAGCCTCTTAAATTTCAGGCTAATATCAATGTCCCACTTTTGCAGCAAGGTGACATGGGGTGTTGTGTGTGTGAAACAAGAGAGAGAAGATGGAGGCAGCTGAAGTAATGTCAACACCTAAAGCCTTTATTTGAATATCTTTAAACTTTTTACATATGATACATTCCAAATTTTACAAGTTCTCCACAGATATTAAAATTATAGCCAATTTATTAAACATATGATTTTCCCTGATATGGAAAGCATGTTATATAAACATTTCTACAACAAAAAACATGCGAAACAAGTCAGATGTGTTGACAGGGATGAGAAACCATCTTAACATTGCCACACAGAGTGTGCAGGCTGCAGATCTGTGGGAATCCACAGATGCTGATTTTCTCAGGAGTGAGACACAAGGCTATCCTCCACTAATTCCAGGCTCCTGGGAGTTAGGCCTGAACCCTGGACGTGTCAGGGTGACCTTGAAGATATCTGTAGCCCACTTAGCTGAAACAAGCTGTGCTCATGATTTTTTTCCTTTGGGTTGGTACCAGGATTGAACCCAGGACCTGACTCATGCTAGGCAAGTGCTCTAGCACGAGGCTCATGCCCAGAGAGGTCTCATAATTCTAAATTTACAAATGGTGAATGGAAGGCAAAAAGCCAAGAGGAGCTGAACTTCAATCTGAAGAAACTGCATGTGTCAAAGGTCAAAATAAACATGAGTTATATCACCCCCAGCCCTTTCAGACCGTGTCAAAGAAAGGCTAGAGAAAGGGAGAGCACAAGATTTTAACTGGGGCTTCCTGTGCCAAGCAGAAGAGCTAAGTGAAGTCCATCCTTTGGAGGGGAGGTGATTCCCCACATGATCCTGGAGCTGTGCTGGCTGCACTTCCTTTAGCCTCTGGTCTGGATTTCTGACCCTCCTGGGATACTGTGGCATGGATGCAGCTGAGCGGAACAGAACTTGTGGTTGCAAGTTCAAAGGCTGAGTGTAAGGTTGTTAGATGGGTTAGAAAAGCCTTTCTGCTCATGTGGCCTCAGCCCACACGGAGACTGGAGTTCATCCCTTTGTTCAATCTGCTGTCACCGAGTGTATGTGAACTCTCTGCACGTCTGCCCAATGAGAAAGGGGGTGTGCAGCGCACCAGAGCTGTAACTGTGGCACCCAATGGCTATGGTTCTAAAAGGCACCACTCAGAATAATACATAGGAAGAACAGAAGCTGTGTGCACACTGAGCATGTCCTGAACAGCTGGCAGACACGCAGCAACACATCTAATCCATGAGATATGGGGTGGGGCAAGGAGTCTGAAAACAGTGCCTTCTCGATTTTGTTTGGTCTGAGACAAGGTCTCCAGTCATCCAGGCTAGCCTCAAGCTTGGAACATGGTTGACGCTAGCCTTGAACTCCTGGTCCTCCTGCCTCAGCCTCCCAGGTGCTGGGACTACAGGCTCGTAGCCTTTCACTAAGCTGTGCTCTCACCTGTCTGCTACTGTCTGGTTGAGGCTGCACACACGCTCTCCGTTTACCTCAGAGCAGGAAGGAATTGTCTGAAAAACTGGGAGGTCCTTTCTATTTTAAAAGCCCTTTAATTGAGTAAGCCAAAAGTCTTGACAAAAATAGAGAAAACCAACNGCACACAGCTGTGAAAAGCCAGCTGCTCTCCCCCTAGGTTCTCCTGTTAGCGTCCCCAGCCTTCTAGGCCATGCAGAGAAGAGAATACCAGCTTCAAATTCAACTGCTTTGCTCTTGGAGGTGAGGTCCAGTCCCAGAGGTGAACCACACCTCAGCGCTGAGGCACCAAGGTTGGAAAAGTCATCTTGATGGGCCCCAGGGTTCCTTTTGGCCTCTGCTGAATCATCAACAAGTTCAACACAATCAGTGATGTGGAATGGCTCAGGCTACTGGCAACTGAAGCAGGCAACTCCAAAGGAGCTAGGCTCTGGTCTAAAAAGGATCTCAGCCCAGGTAACATCTGAGGGACACAGCAATGAAATCTGGAGGAAAATGATTTTCATCAGTCCCTGGAGCCAGAAACTAGAAAAATAAAACTGGGAAGAAAAGCTTAAATAAAGAATTTATTTCAAAATAGATTCAGCCGAACTTATTTTCTGTTGTCTTTCTGGAAAAGCCAGCTGGGTTACAAAACTCCAAGTTCAAGTTTTTGATAGAGGATTGACTATAAATGCTGCCAGTCGATGCCGACCAGGGTCTGGTTAGCCTCCTGCGCGTGTCCGATTTCCTCTGTGATACTGTGCTGCTGCCATAGCTTCTGGATCTTGAGAAACCGCTCTTGGCATAGGTGTAAAGGGTTTCCTCGTCTAGAAAGAGACACGTGTCACTCACATGGTGTATCCATCCTTCACATCCCAACCTCCTGTGCTAGGCGAGGTGCATGGAACTAGTTTCAGATTCTGCCCTTTCTGCCCAGTGTGTGACTGTGGATGTGCACGCATGTACGCACACACGTATGTATGCANGCACGTGTGTGCACTCGCACGCACACACCATACACTCTCTGCAGGATTGCTGGGAATATGTGCTGAACAGAGAGAAGGTACCGCAGTGCCACACAGCCAGACAGAGGTCAGGGAATAGGGCTGCGGGCCCAGGAGGTCTGGGTTAAGAGGCTGTGGGTGATGTGTAAAAAGGGTAGTGAGGTAGAGGACAGGGTGGGAGAGAGACAGGAGTAAAGGTGGGAGCCGTCACCTAGAAGCCTCAGCAAAGCAACCAAATGTGTGTAACTGCTGGTTCCAAATTAACTGAGTGCAGGATTCCTGGGCTCCCAAGTGGGCCCAGAGTCCTGAGCTGGCTACCTCTACTGTGGAACTGGGGCCCTTCTTGTAGGGCCCTCACTCTTCAGGGCCATGGGATGAACTGTCACCAGGTGGCATATGATCCAACCTTGGTTAGTCAAGCCTGGGAAGTTCCATCTGTCTTAAGTCTTTCATCTTCTCTGGGCAAAGAGAAGGCTTGCAAGCTTTGCAGTAGGGCTTTGTGGGTGGGGGGCTCACAGCAGAAGCAACTGCCTCTCAAGGGCAGCTGTGTCTACTTGAGTCAAATCTGTTCTTCCGTCATCAGGATCTAAGCGGTCTCCCCTGTAGACAGGGCTGGGCCTGTGGTGCTGATGCTGGGGACGCTCTGTGGTAACTCAAACGTGATAAGCAGAACGAGGCCGCAAGCTCTTCCTTTCTCATATTTATCCCATGTTCCTCATGGCAATCTTTTAAAGTTATTTATTATCTACTTTCTTTGTTTTTTCAAGACAGGGTTTCTCTGGGTAGCCCTGGCTGTCCTGGAACTCACTCTGTAGACCAGGTGAGTTGCCCGGCAATAATAAATTTTTAAAAGTAGATAATATGAAGAAAAAAATTAGCCAAGCAGTGGTGGCGCACGCCTTTAATCCCAGCACTCAGGAGGCAGAGGCAGACGGATCTCTGAGTTCGAGGCCAGCCTGGCCTATAGAGCGAGTAACAGAACAGCCAGGGCTCTGTTACACAGAGAAACCCTGTTCTGAAAAAAAAAAAAGATTATTACTGTGTGTGCATGATGTGTATATGATGTGGCAGTCAGAGGACACTCTCTGGAGTGTCTTCCCCCTCAGCTACTCGCCAGTTCAATTCTGGTGCTCACCGACTGGCTGAGCTGGCTGTCCAGTGAGTCTTAGAACCCTCCTGTCTTCTCAGCACCCGGTCATGAGTGTGCAGCACACGCCTAGCTTTTTACACGGGTTCTGCAGATCAAGCCCAGGTCCTCAGGCTTTTGTGGCAGATGCTTTACCAGTGGAGCCATCTCCCCATCCTCTCACAGCATTGTCACAGGTAACAAAGCCACCTCTAGCAGAACTGGTGCCTGGGTGTCAGCACGGCTGACTTCAGGACCTCCCGACTCATCATGCTCTCCCTAAAGGGAAGGGCTTTGAGGCTCAGGGTCAGCCTCCCTAACTCCAGGCTGGGTCCTTACCTGAGTCAGCCTCCCTAACTAACTCCAGGCTGGGTCCTTACCTGAGTCCCTGGTCTGTCTCCCCGTAGTCATCAAGGTAGGGAGGAGAATAAAAACATCCTTTGGTTTTGCCAGCTAAAAATAGCACCTGACATTCCCGTACTCTGTGGAGAGAGCATTCATCATTGTGTGTTTCTATAAGGAACTGAGGTTTACGTAAGAAAATAAAGAAATCAATGAAAGTGCAGGGTTAGAAGAGAAAAGCAACCATAGCAGAAAGGCACCTGATATTAACAAGCTGCTGCCCAGGCCCTCAGTGGAACTAAGATGGATGCATGTACTTCATAAAGACACACTGCAAATGCATACAGTGACTTTGGAGTGAGAACCCAGGGCTCCAATAGCAGAATTTAAAACTGTTAAGTGTGAGAAAGACAGCTGAATTCTAAACATGAAATACTACGTTATCTTTCACCATAATTACGAGAAAAATACTTGTTTGGAAAACTACACACACCAGTTACTAAGTGTTTTTTGTTTGAGTTCATACAGCACCAGACAGCAGCCTGTAGCTGCAGGAAAATCTAACAGTACCCAGTGCAATAGAAGGAAGAGTTGATGTTGTTTCTTAAAGATTTACTAAGTTGTGTTTTACGTGTTAAGTGTTGTGAGCCCACAGAGACCAGAAGAGGCATCAGATGGAGTTACAGGCAGTTGTGCTGCCATGCGGATGCTAGAACCAAACCCAGGTATTCCACAGGAGCAGCCAGTGCTCTTGTGCCCTGTCTCCCCAGCCCCTGGAGGGGTATTCTTAACTGGGTTTGGGAAGGGCACTGGGACAGGGCAGCCTTGTATTTATGGAGACCAAAGAGGAGCAGAGCCATCAGCTGGGAGCTGGGCTGGCCATCTGGGATCTGGCACTTGTGGATGAACCAGAAGAGTTGGTAGGAGCCTTACAGGCAATGTGAGAGCCCTGGACCTTTATAGTCCTCATACAGTGAACACAGTGGCTTCAAAAGTCCCTGCAGTGCTATTTTCTTGTGCCTGCCCCAGGAGTAGCAGCCCTCTGACGGCCTTACCTCAGGAAGATGCCAGCCCCGGAGCCGCAGGAGTAGGTATGTGCTGTGCAAGCTCCGACGTCCTCCCCCTCCAGCTCGGCTTGGCAGCAGTAGCTCTGAGAGCAGAGGAGACTTCCACACACGAGGCACAGAGTTGGGGCTCTGCTTTTGTCGCCACCTGATTTGGGGCACCTCCAAGACAAAGACACAGTAACACGTCACTGCTACGGAGGAGTGTGGCTACAGCAGCCTGAAGAGAACTTCTCAATGTTAGCTCTCCTGTGTTAGGACACCCAGGGGAGCAAGAGCTGAGCAAAGTAAATGAGAGCATCATGTGACGAGTCAGACTGTGCTACTGCATGGCAGTGAAGTACTATGGAGCAGGGAAAAGGATGTGTCCAGTCATGGACATCTCAGACAGTGTACAAAACACTGCAGACACATAGAGCTGCTTAGGTGAAGACGTGTGAAGTAACGACAGTTGCTGCTTAGAAACAGCAGCCCATGTAGTCAGCATCTTAGACACACAGGGAAGGGGAGAGAAGAAACCTCAACTGAGAGATTCTTCCATCAGAATGGCCCGGGAGCAAGTCTGTGGGGGCGTTTTCTTGATTGTTAACTGATGTGGGAGGGCACACAGCCCACATGGGCACTGC
The DNA here is from genome assembly GCA_001675575.1 of Neotoma lepida. Classification (NCBI taxonomy): domain Eukaryota; kingdom Metazoa; phylum Chordata; class Mammalia; order Rodentia; family Cricetidae; genus Neotoma; species Neotoma lepida. The sequence continues at coordinate 99,640 of LZPO01087245.1, read as the reverse complement.
CATCTCCAGGGAGGTGGACCTGAGTTGTATAAGAAGCAGGCTGAGCAAGCCAGTAAGCAGCATTCTTCCGTGGTCTCTGATTTGGCTCCTGCTCGGACTTCCCTCAATGATGGAGTGTAACCTGGAGTCAGATAAATGCCCCTTTCTCCTCTCCACTTGCTTTGGTCGGTGTTTTATCAACAGAGTAAACTAGGGCAGAGGCTTGGCATGGCACTCAGAACAAAAAGGTCTACAGAGCAAGAAGGGGAGACACAGAGAGGAGACACCCAGGGCTTCAACTGTCCTGGCAATGCTTTATTTCTTATAAAAGCATATTTTTAAAAAGATTTATTTATTTAATTTATGCATGAGCACTCTATCTGCATATATGCCTTTATGCCAGAAGAAAGCATCATAATCCCACTAGAGATGGCTGTTGAGCCACCATGTGGCTGCTGGGAATTGAACTTGGGACCTCTGGAAGAGCAGTCAGTGCTCTTAACCCTGAGCCATCTCTCCAGTGTGAAAGTATACTCTTTATACTGCCTGTGCACCAAGTATTTAAAAATTCATCAAGAATCACAAAAGAGTCTTATTAAAGAACAATTATTACTCAGAAACCCTTTGTTCCTGCTGCCTCCTCTCATTGCATGCCCTCCTCTNAAACATGGCAAGGGACACTTACAATCACATTATGGAAAGCACTGCTGACTTCTCTTCCCCAAACACAACAAAGAGCCAGCACCAAACCCCCCGACTGTCTGTGGGAGGATCTGAGGGCACCAAGGGAAGAACTTACGAGAAATTGGACGCTTGGTTAATGAGGCTGCTGTAATCCTCCGGAAGGTCGATCAGTCTGTTAGATTCTCTTGGGTAGCTAAGAAATTAGAAATGTGCAGATCTCAGTGAATCCACGGTCATGAGATAAGGATGCGAGGTTAATTCTGGCAAAGTCAAAGTAAACCAAGGGAGGCTGAACTGAGCAACTGATGGCCTACCACAGTGTAAGCCAGAGAGGGCAACGAAAGACGCTCTCGCTTACTATCCAGTTGCTAGGAAGCCACCCACCCACAGGCCTGGGGGTCAGGGGTATGAATCCCTCCCTTGTAACCAGGGGCTTGAAGGACCAGGGCTCTAAACTGCAGGCCTCTCACTCCTACAAAAGTAGATCTGAGTGAATTTCTAGCTGTGGTGGAGACAGGACATTCTGAACCTGAAAGGCCATTAACAGAGAACCAGCTAAAGCACCCAAGACTGTGTTCTAGCTGGAGGCTTCCTAGTAAAGAAGGACACACTAGAGCCTCCTCTTAAAGGGTCTATCTACACGGGTCTATCACTCTTCTGGGCAAAAAAGGCCCATCCAGGGGAAGTTGTCTGCAGTGGAGATGTTCGAGTGTCAAGACTGCCTAAAGTGACTCTCACCCTTGAGAGTGTTCCCGTAACTCTACCCAACACCTGGAGAGGGCTCAGTGGGTAGAGGTGCTTGGTGCCAAGCCTGCGGACCTCACTTCAACCCCTGGAGCCCACATGGTGGAAGGAGAGCACAGATGCGTGCAAGGTGTCCTCTGACTTCCACACACATGCCGNGGCATGTGTGTACCCACATCGGCACACAAATAAAAAATGTAAAGTTAAAAAACCAAACAAGACAAACCACCTCTGTCTTCTATACTATGCTGTATGTGTCTTGTCTGGACTCTTTTACTGCAGCCCCCAGAACTGGGGCTGGCGGAGTGAGCCAGTGAAGGCAATCCTAGAGTTCCTGATGTGCTCAGCTTGAGTGATGAGGTCAACAGTGGCCTTCAGTTACCTGCCCCCTTTCCAGCAAAAGTTTGGTGGCTGCAGGAAGGAGGCAGGTNGGGGCACTCACTCTCGGCTTCTACCTGGGTGACACAGTACGGGAGCCCATCCACACAATGCGGGACTGATGTCAAAGGGGTATGCTTACGAGGGGTGATCTGAAGGCAATACAAGAATGTATCCTGTGGGGGCCCTCAGAGGCTTCCTAGTGAGACCTTACTCAAGGTCAGAGACTCTGGGCTTGCTTTACCCAGCAGGGCTGCATAATAGGATGATTTGGCCAGGGACATGGTTACCAGGTGTTTGGAAGGGTCTACACTTGGCTGTATGGTGTGCTTTGATCTTGCAAGGGCTAGCAGGTCTTCTGCCCTCTCCCTTTGGCATCGAACCAAAAAGCCCTTTCAAATAAAGCTCTGAGTGGCAGCTGGGTATTGACCCAGGGCCCTCCCGGAGCTATCCTGTGTCTCTCTTTCTTACCATCTCCTACTATCTTTCTAANANNTCCTCATTCCTCTCTCCTCCACCCAAGAACCCTTCAAAAGGTGGGAGCAGGTCAGAGCTGGATTCCCACAATATCCATTATTTTCTCTCAGCTACATTGGTTCTGTGACTCAAAGGAACTCAGAAAAAGTTGAGATTCAAATCCAGTCAGTGCTTCAGGGCCTCTTCCTCAGTGTGAGGCACCCCGACCTCTGTGGCAGCTCAGCTCAGGAATGCTGTATGGTTATCTACTTTCAGCCACTGCAAAGACAGTTGGGATTCCCCCACGGGTGCTTTGGACAGCACCTGCCAGTGACACCATCATCAACTGCAATTTTAAGGGGAGCACACATGCCAGAACCCTCTTGTCAGAAAACCACATCTTTGCCAATTACTCTGATGTGTACTTCAAGTTAAGAAGCACTGTGTCAGCCAGGCACTGGTGGCGCACACCTTTAAGCCCAGAACTTAAAGGCAGAGGCAGACAGATCTCTGTGAGTTCAAGGCCAGCCTGATCTACAAAGCAAGTTCCAGGACAGCCAGGGCTACACAGAGAAACCATGTTTCAACAAAACCAAACCAAACAAAAATAAAAAAAGCAGCAGCAGCAGCACCACCATGCCCCACAGGAATAATGCTGGCTAAGGGTGGAGGTGGTCACAGGCAACCACTTACAAACGTGAAAACTGGAATCACACAAGGTTCAAATTCATTAGACCAGGTATTCTCATTTCAGGATGTGTGTGAGCAAATAGGCAATCTCATCTGAATAACACGGTGGTGTGGATTTGAGAAGCAGCAGGCTTGAGCAATGAGACACTTGTGTGATGCAGAGGGATGTTTTACACAAGAGTTCAACTAATGCACAGAGGTAGATGAAATAAATGGAAAAAGAACTGGCCATAACTGGACAGTCACTAGGGGTGCTATGGTAGTGAGGCTGACATGGAGCTCCCAGCTGACACGGAGCAGGGAGATACCCAGGTGGCCCCATACTCAAATGTAAGAAGCACACAGTTGGTCTGTACATTGACGGGGATGAGAACATTCCTTCAGGAAAGAGAGGTGAGGTGACCAGAGGCCCCACCTGAGATCCAGCCACCACTCCCTGGCTCTAAGCGGCCTTTGGTCTTGAGGGCAGAGTTGTCTGGGGTTTTGACTCCAGTGACGCAAGTATCCTGAGCAGTTGCCAATGGTGGAGTGGAGCTTTCGGTCCCCCCTGCTCTTTCAGTGAGTAGTCACTCCTTACCCATGTTCTTACAAGTGACAAGTAATTCCGAAACTTATTGGCTAGAACTGTTTCTTTGGTTTGTTGGTGTCTCAGGAGAGACACCCAGCTCATGGAACCTCACACCATTCCTGATATTTGGATAAAGAAGAACAGTTAACAACACCCAGGATGAAGAGCTACATCTCTAAAAGCAGTTTCCCCAAACACAGCTACCTTTGTTTCTTTTCCCTACCAAGAATGCAGTATATTTCTGTTCTTGTCCAACTCCCAGCAGGAGACTGACATGTTGAGGCAAGATGCTCTATCTTGTGAAGTCCTGGATACCGAGGCCACGGTACTGAAGAAACACAGCACTCACATCCCATGTGGCTTCTTGCCCCACTCCACACCAAATACCCGAATTCCTCTAACTTACCTTATTGCACCTCTTTCACCGTTCAGATAGCTTTTGACTTCACTGTTCTGGCACCAACTTTAAGGCAAACAGAGGAGGGGAATTATTTTTGTGCAGCAGGGTCTCGCTATGTAGCCTAGCTGGTCTGTGTAGCTGTGTTGTTTTGTTTGCTGACAATGAGGTCCCCCTATGAAGTCCAGGCTGGCCTCAAACTTCAGATCCCCCTGCCTTGACCTCCTGAGTGCTAGGATTACAGGCATATGCCATCATACCTGGCTTTTTAGACATTAAAAAAAAATGTGATGAAACATAGATAAGACTGACCATTTTAGCCATTATTAATTTAACAGTTCTCCGGCATTAAGCACATTCAGACTGTTGTACAGGCATCACTACTACCCATCTCCAGATTCGTCTCATCTGCCCTAACTGAAATCTATCCCATACACACACACACACACACACACACACACACACACCCCGCAACACATATCCCAGGTTCTGATAACCTCTATTCAGATTCCTGCAGTCACATGCTATTGCCCTGTCTTTACTGTTTGAGATAGGGTCTCAGGATGTAANCCCTGGCTGGCCTTGAACTTATTAGATAGTGTAGGCTGGCCTTGATTTTACAGCAAGCCCTCCACCTCAGCCTCCCAAGTGCTGAGATTATAGGTGGGTGCCACCATCTTTATACTTCATCTTTAAAAATCTGTGAAGTGGGGGCTGGAGAGGTGGCTCAGAGGTTAAGAGCACTGGCTGTTCTTCCAGAGGTCCTGAGTTCAATTCCCAGCAACCACATGGTGGCTCACAACCATCTGTAACGAGATCTGGCGTCCTCTTCTGTATACATAATAAATAAATCTTTAAAAAAAAAATCTGTGAAGCAGGACTGGAGTGGTTGTGTTCACCTGTAATCCTGGCCCTCAGGAGACCAAAGCAGGAGGGTCTGTGTTCAAGGCCAGCCTGGACTTCTTAGGGAGACCCCGTATCAACAAACAAACAACAAAGACAACCATGGAAACCGAATCCATAATAAACCAGTTCCACTGAGGAAATAAACATTTCCTTACAGTACTTCCCCTTCCCTTCCACGCAAACTTACCTAGTAGGTTGTCAGCAATCTTACCCTGAAGCCAAATCCCTAGCTAAACTCCAATGCGGAGTTTCTTTCTCTTAAACATTTATTTATTTATTTTTGACACAGGGTCTCACTATGCAGCCCTGGGTAGTCAGGAACTCTCTATGTAGATCAGGCTGGTCTTACACTCACTGACACCTGCCTCTGCTTCCTGAGTGCTAGGGTTAAAGGCATGTGACACCACAATTGGCAAAACACCCTAATTCTTGAATTATGTGTTGAATTCTATCAGGTTCAGTAGTTTTCCCCTGAAGAACTTTGAAATGTGAAAAGCTAAGGCTTGGTTCATAAACCATTCTAGATAATGCAGAAAAATGTCCAAATATTACCTTTCAATCAGAGAGTTCATGATGTCACTGTTTTCTTGAAAAAGGCNAATGAGGTTGGTTGGTAGGGAAAGGTAGTTACATAAATGTTCAAAATGGCTTGTTCCAGAAACTGTAAATGGGGAAGAAAAGAGGCACAAACACCCAGATACATCCCATGCAGAAGTGAGAGAGAGCTATTTTCCTTTTTTTTTGAGAGAGTTTATCTGNGTAGCCCTGGCTGTCCAGGAACTATGTAGACCTAGCTGGTCTCGAACTCAAGAGATGCACCTGCCTCTGCCTCCTGCACCTAGTTTATGAGTAATATNTAAATTGAACCTTGCTATGCTATGAGTAACATACAAACTGACACAGAACAGATATTTCTGAGACCTAAAGTGCTATCTATGTAAATGCTCATTTAACAGAGGTTCTCACAGTCAGCAACTTCCTGGGATTCAGAGGCAGAGCATGTATGCAAAGATGCACATCAGCATTCACAGGCCAATGACCTGTGCTCTCATTAATCAGATGTACTTGTTTACTGTTTTGTTTTGTTAGCGTGCTGGGGTTGAGCCCAGGCTGAGCATGCCAGGTAAGCATCACCACTGAGCTCCGTCCCCAGCTATTTTACATTTTCTAACTCATCTTTATTCTACTTATTTTATTTTTATTATTAATTTTTTAATTTTTATTTTTGAGACAAGGTCTCTCTATGTAGCAATGGCTGTCTTGAAACGCACTATGTAGACTACACTGGCCTTGAACTCACAGAGCTACCTGCCTCTGCCTTCCAGTGCTGAGATCAGTGTGTGCCACCACCCCCAGCTTCATCTGTATTCTAAATGGCTGGAGCAGATGACTGTGAACATCTCCTACATTTGAAAGAAACGGAAAGTTACCTTGAAGGTCTGATGGGGCTGGAACTCCATTTAAGTAATGGAAAAACAAAGCAGAACACTTGAGGAAAGGCATGATGCCAGCCCGGACGCTCCTCCACAGGTGCCAGCCAGAGGGCGCTTCTTCCAAGGCACTGAGGAGAGCAAACAATTAAGAAAAACAGTAAGACAAGATGACTTCAGTAAAGCATGGTATGAAAACAAGACTGACATTTGGAACTGATGATGTTACAGTAGGAGGAGTAGGTCAAAGTAATACAGCCACACATACAGAAAAATTCGAAAATGAAAACCCAAACCGGGTGTGGTGGCGCACACCTATGATCCCTGCACTTGGGAGGCAGAGGCAGGCAGAACTCTGTGAGTTTGAGACTGGCCTGGTCTACAAAGCAGATGCCAGGACAGCTAGGACTGTTATACAGAGAAGAAACCCTACCTCGAAATACCATACACACAAAAAAGCAAAAACAAATAAAAAATAAACATGAAACCCCAGCAGTTCTTCCCGAATCTTACACCACCATGTATTATTCTGGTATACTGCTTCCACAGTGTGTCTTACACAGCTGCAACTATATAAAGTTTAAAACTACCATGCTATCTAGAACATGATACACACTGTAATTTTTAATTCAGCTGTTGTATTTTAGAACACACTGATCACAAGTGAGATCAAACTAGGCCCCTACACAAACATCTGGATCACTTTCAGCTCCTTGNTGACATTAATAACACCAGGATGTACCCTGTAAGTTTTTCTGTATGTTAGACNACTTCATTAGTGCGGACTCTCAGATGGGATAACTCAAAGAACTTTTCTTTAATGGTGTATATACATGTATGGTGTATCCAAATGTGTGTGTATTCAGGGGCCAGAAGAGGATGTTAGGTGCCTGCTCTCCTCCGTCACTTCTTTCATTACTTTGAAGCAGGGTCTTCTTCTGAGCCTGGAGTTGTGCTGGAGACCAGCAAGCCCCACTGATCCTCCTGTCTCCACTACCCACAGGGCTTTTCACACGGTGCTGGGATTCAAACAGCCCATAGTTTGTGCAGCAAGCACTTCCCCTCACTGTGTCCATCTCTCTAGCCCAGAACAAACATTCCTGTAGGCTCCTGACACATACTGTTAAGACCTAAGTGAGACTGCTATTCCAAGGCACAGTGACACCAGACTGTGCTTCTGTTGCTCCTGGATCATCTTGTAAACACACTATGCTCATCCGATTTGCATTTTGAAATCGCTGATCACTTATGTTTAGGAGAGCATCTACACGAGTGCGTCTGCTCACTAGGTGGCATCTGACTGAGCAAATACAGGGCTTGCCACCAAGTAAGCGTCCAAACATTATCACCTTCCCTCAGAGACTCAGTTGTGTCAGGCCTATGAGTGGTCGTTCACTCCTAGATCCTTAACAAAGCAATACACAGCAACTTCCCGCAGCTAACAAGCCAACTCCCTCCTCATGCTGACCCCTACTGACCCCCACTGGCATGTGGGAAGTACCTCCCATGGAAGACTGGAGTCTTACCTTCCAGTACACTGGTGAAGTGTTTTGTGCAAAGAGAGAACAGCTAATTCTTCTTCCCTAGTGGGATTTTCTTGATCCATGCCATTCTCTTCTGAAAGACAAAGATATACTAGTGGTTTCCATCCCTACTATGTGGCTGAAAGGGCTGATAAGTACACCAGCCACGCACCCAAACATACCCACACACTCACATAGAACAGGAAATATTCTTTTTTTAAAAAAGATTTATTTATTTATTTATTATGTATATAGTATTCTGCCTGCATGTGTTCTTACATGCCAGAAGAGGGCACCAGATCTCATTACAGGTGGTTGTGAGCCACCATGCTGGGAAGTGAACCCAGGACCTCTGGAAGAGCAGTCCATGCTCTTAACCACTGNGCCATCTCTCCAGCCCCTGAGATATTCTTATAAATACACAGGATTTTCATTTTCAAGTGTGCACACAGTACTNATCTCCATCTGACCACTGAGCTAGCCATTATAATGTGGGTAGGATTAACTAATATACTGTCTTGCAGCCACCATCCAGTGGGGATGATCAGCTAACACGCTGTCTTGCAATGTTTGAATAACAGGATGCTTGAATGGAGACATAGCTTAAGAATGAGCTCACAGGAGTACTAACAAAATTGGCATTCTGAAACAACATTCAGCTGGGCTTAATTTATGCCGTTNACAGATTAACGACTAAACTGAGAAAGGAAAACCGTTCATACAACAGGGGATTTTCACAGGACAAAGAAATTTAATTGAAGACTTTTTACAGGAAGACAAACAGAAAGAGCAAGGAACCTGATGTGAGTTATCTGTTGCTCTCTCCCAGACATGTTTGTTCTAAACCGAGAAAGCTCAAGTTGCAGAAGCTGACAAACAGGCGCTGGGAGTTACCTGTACATGTACATGAGGTAAGTAAGATCTGTACGATGTGTGCCATGGTGACCAGATGGAAAATGTGCAGGTCTCCAGTACCGAGGCTGCTTCCCGAGAAGTCCTGACACTGCAGAGCCGGGAACGCCAGCACCAAGCCCACCTGGACACCAACAGAACGTCAGCACAGGCCTCTCCTCAGGGCCACACACTTCTGTGCTCTTCTTGGGATCTTAGCCCTATGCTTAAACTTAAAAGGGAGGAGGGGCACCCCTGAGACCCACTAGGATCGGCTCAGTGAACTGACTGGAGCTGAAGGGGCCTGGAGGGTCAGTCACTATCATTTCATTTATCCAGTGTGTTCCCCTATGAACAGACTACTGGTAATGATAAAAAATAGTATGTGAAATTCTTTCATTTTCTTAACACTTATTTTTTTGTGTGTGCACCCTAGAGTGTGGAGATCAGAGGACATTAAGTATTGTGACCCCAGGGCTAGATCTGTTCAGATTTCCTAAAATGCATAAAACCACTGAATGGATTGTGCATAAACGTCAGTATCACTTATGCAGCCATTGCTATTTTTTCTCTGAGTGGGTTAAAAGACGAGAGCTGTATGACAGATCTCAGTCACAAAGCCTTACTAAATAAGAGAGGAAGGACACCCAGGCCTGAGACCTAGGCTCCTCAGAACCTAACGATATGGATGTGCAGACATCCATGATGACAGCACCTCCTGTGGGCCTCTCGGCTAGAGACTCGTCAGGCCCAAGGCAGCNGTGTGGAAGGTGGTGAAGAGGGCGCAAAGCAGCCTGCAAACACCCACCAGCAAGTGGAACATGTCGACGTCCAATATGCACGGGAGATCCTCATAGCTGTCATTAGGCACCACGGCTAGAGATGGAAGGAAACACATTAGCACACTTCAAAAGCCAGCGTCAGTGCAGAAGCACCATGTAGCAACACTTCATTTGTAACTGAGACATCAGATTCCTACAAAGAAAATTTCCAAAGACAAGAAGTTGCCAGAACATAGATGGTCACAGACATTGGAACACTCACATGCAAAGAGTTTACAGAAGTGTCCTTGTACCACGGGAAGTGACGCTACTGTCCAATGTGCTGCTGCAAATCGTGTTAAAGACCTGAGACAGTCGTCCTGAAATANAGAAGTCCTATAGTTACCAGAGAAAGAGAGTAGACTCCTTCTAAAGATATACTATGAAACAAACAAAAGCAAGTANTGNTAGCCCACAAATACAAGTTCTTTGGCATCTTTACAGAAAATGGGTTTGACTGAGAGGAGTGAGTGCTCTTACCAGTCTACAAGGCAGAGGCCCGAACAGGGGCTTCTCTTCATCACTCAAAATTCTTTCTAAAGATAAAGATGGTTAAGAAGGTAAATTGAATGCCATGTATATTTTATTATTTTCTTAAAAGTTACTTTCTTTGTATATTTTAAAATAAGTTCTATTATTTCTGAAGAGAATGAAATTTTGTCAGGTTTTAGCATCTTTTTTTGTTTTGGCTTTTCAAGACAATGTTTCTTTCTCTGTATAGCCCTGATTGTCCTGGAACTCGCTCCGAAGACCAGGCTGGCCTTGAACTCACAGAGATCTGCCTGTCTCAGCTTCCTGAGTGCTGGGATTAAAGGCACCATTATGCCCAGCAAGGTTTTACCATCTTTAAGTCATTTTGCAAGAATTCATTTGGATGAAAGAAAAAAAAGGACTCACTGTGTAGCCCAGGCTAGCCTCGAATTCAGAGATCCGCCTGCCTCTGCCTCTGCGTCGCGAGTGCTGGGATTAAAGGCNTGCACCACCACTGCCTGGTGCACTTGCTGTTCTTACAGAGGACCTGGGTTTGGTTCCCAGCACCCACTTGGTAGCTCACAACTATCTGTAACTCTAGTTCCAGGGGATCTGATGCCCAATTCTGGCCTCTGCAGGCATCAGGTTCACACATAGTACATAGACACACATGCAGGCAAACATTCATACACATAAAATTAAGAAAAACCCCTATGGGGTCCCTCTACTAGAAGTTCCCATAACCACCACCTCCGTTTGTCTTCTGTTGCTGTATTTATTTATATTGTCAAACAAACCAGCATTTTCCTGGTTTACAACTCTTTCCTGTTTTCTTTTCATTACTTCCTTATACTTCTTTACACGAAATATTCATTAAAAAAAAA
>LZPO01087245.1:53369-80144 GCA_001675575.1 Neotoma lepida | reverse complement strand
AAAAAGAATATAAATTACCTTTGCCAACAATGGGCATGCATAACGTGCCCACAGCTGCCAGTGTGTGTTCCGCAAGACAGATCAGGGTGCATGAATAATGGATCATATTTTTCTGCATTACAAAACAAACAAAAAAACCAAACAAAACTCTAAGCATTTAACTTTCCTATGATCAACGTTCATCCTTAGATCTGTAAAGACCTGGGTGAGGAAATGCTAATTTACTCTGACTTTAGATATCACTAATTTATGCAAGTCTCTGNTAACTTAGAAACTGAGACTCTTGTAATTCTCATCACCTGTGGAAGTCAAACGGCCCTGAACTGTAATGTGAGGGTGAAAGTGCATTAGGTAGCTGGCCCTCCATAGCCAGGAGCCCTGCATCTGTGGTGTCCACAGCAGGCAGACCAAACGTCCAGGGGAAACCTCTGTAGGTGCTGACACACCTGCCTTATCTTCATCATTCTCTCACCACACAGCCGCGAAACTGTAACCTAGAGCATCTAGGAAGATTCTCCAAGGTCACATGCAAATTCTCTGCATCTGAGCAGGGTTTCCCCACGTAGTGCTGTGGATAAAAGCCAGACCCCTACTCCCAGGAAACAAGTATTCAGCCCCTAAGCTCCTCCCCAGCACTACACCATCTTATGCAGGGACTTGAGCATCTGTGAGTTTTGATATACACTCCAGATAATAAAGGATCACGATCTATCTGAAGCTTTGGTTGCTGAGAGACTCTAATTCCCCATCATGCCTCACGCCCTGAGCTCAGAGAAGAAATGTTAAGGGATGAGTCAAGACACAGTCTCATATTAAAGCCCATCTGGCCTTGAACTCAGAACAGCCCTCTGGCTTCAGCCTCTGAGTGCAGGGATTACAGATGTGCACCATGATACCTGGCATGGAGGCTGCTTATATTTTGTCATTGATGCTGGGTTACAATCTAATAAAAAAGCTGNAACTTACCTGGATCCTGGATGAATTTAGTTCTGTCTTTTGATAGTACAGTTGATCTCTGAACAAATGCTGCCAAGACCATTGCCCTGCTTTCCACAGTAACTTCTTGCTCCTCTTGACACAATATACAAGTGACAAACTGTCTGTGTTCAGGGACCCGTGTCTGTGCTGGGCCCAATGCTGTAAGTGCTGCATCTGAGACCAGAGGGCTGCAATAACAAGGTTATGACTATACTGAATGAGCCTAAGAAGTTTCTCTATAACCATTAAATGACAGACTCTGGGTAGGTACATGTTGAACCCATGGTCTTTATAACATGAAGTGGTAGGAGTCTTTCATGTGCTTAAAACTATCTCTAATCTTTAGAGCAATCTGCCTGCAACACATACAGTGTGTTCTTTCTTTCGTGAATGTCAAAGGTTCTCTGTAGAAAATAACACTCTAGGAGCAAACTCAGATTNTTGTTTGTTTGGTACACAGTTTACTGGCTGACCTTGGGCTATTTCCCTGGCCTAGAAGTGAACGCCATTTAGCGGAGGTTACAAAGTTACCCGAACTTCTACTCAATTACATCAGGATTAAAATACTGAAGAACCAATGGTTAAGAGTCTTAAAAGCCATTATTTTGTCTACCTGTTGTCAAGAGCGGCAGAGGCAGAGGCATCCAGCTCTACGGTCTGCTGGAAGAGCTCTCTGTTCTCGTCAATGAAGTGCCGCTGCATCTCAGACATNTGGGCCATGATCTTCTCCCGGCGCAGTCTAGCAATCTCTGCTTTCCGTTTCCTCTCTGCTTTGTCTTTGTCTCTTGAGCTCTGGAATGATGCTCCATTCAGTTAGATTCTTAAAGGCCAGACAGTCTTTTCCCCCAAGCAAAGCCTCTGTATTGTAGGCATTAACTAAGACACACTCCACCATCTTCTTATTTAAATGCAAGAGGCAATTGAAGAGGCTAAGGGAAAGACAAACTAGAAAACTGCTGTAAGTTAATATGTGCATCTTTTGGGATTTAACCTTTGTGAGTAATGTCAACTGCTGACTTACTGCAGAGAAACTTAATTTGTTCATACTAATCTGCTGAAGTCTTTTGTATATTTAGTTTACTTTCTTTTTTTTGGAGACACAGTTTCAATATGTAACAGCCTTGGCTGGCCTGGATCAAGTTTTGTAGACCAGCTAGCCTCGAACTCAGAGATCTACCTGCTTCTGCTTCCGAGTGCTAGGGCTAATGGAATATGCTGGCTTGCCTGGATCTAGCTTGCTCTTTTGTTGTTATTTTTCGACACAGGGTTTCTCTGCATATCCCTGGCTGTCCTGGAACTCACTCTGTAGACCAGGCTAGCCTAGAACTCAGAGGTCCACCTGCCTCTGCTTCCCAAGTGTTGGGATTAAAGGCGTGCGCCACCACCATCGGCTTAGCTTGCTTTTTCTTACCTCTTCCATTATGGTTCCTTCTGTCTCTGCCACAGGACTGGTGGAGGAACTCTCTCTTATCTTCTTAATTGCATTAAACATCTGAAAAAAAAAATCTGTTATCCTGATGAAACGTTATTACAAATAACAAGTATTTAATGTTTCTCACAAGACACAAAGCAAAGTGGAAATGTTACCTTTAACAACCACCTAATCATGTCTTTGTGGACTTCTAGGGAGGGAGCGTTCTGCAACGTCTCCAGCATAGCTAGGATGCTTGGGGAGTTATTGGGTGCATCACCAGGTTCTAAGAAAGAGAAATAAAAGGCATAATAACAGCTGATACTGCATAGCACTTATTCCTGCAGAAGAGAAATGTAACTGCTTACAACACCTGCCGCCTGTCATTTGACTACACTTGGACTGTCTTGTATACGTGTTTGTGAGTGCCTTCCTCTGCTGTTCTTTCCCTTATTTTTTGAGACAGTATCTCTCACTGGGCCTGGAGTTCAGTGACTGGCTAGACTAGCTGGCTACCCAGCCCTTGGGACTCATCACCTGGAAACTGACACCTTACAGTGTTGAGAGAATGAATGGACTCAGGGAGATTTTTTTGCGTGGTTATTGGAAAGCAAAAGCACTGTAGCCACAGAACGCAGAAGGCAGGATGTGAACTCATGGGAAATGCCAGTAGAGAGAGGATGGAGAAAGGCTGGTGCCTATGAAGAGCAAAGCACATATGCAGTGGGCAGAGGCAGCTTCTCCCTCTGCTCTCATTTACATGATGAGAGCAAAGCAGGAAACTAGACACGTCATGACAAACAGGACTGCTGCTTATCTTCAGCACAGTGGCTGCACCTTAACCTACTGCTATTTCAGCTAGCAATTGGGACTCGGCAGTTACCAGCCTGCTTCTCTCTTGGCCACTCAGGTCGCAGCCCGGCAGGAATTCTGTTCCCACAGGCACCAGCTCTGATGCTGTCGCTAATGGTAGCTTTAACTAAATCTCTATTGTTCTATTTATAAATAAAACTCGAGATTCAAAGGCTGCTAGCTCAGAGAGGTTGAGTAGCACCTAGCTAACCTTCTCTCCTTGCTGGCATCTCCCAGAAAGCACATCCTTGCAGCTCTGCCAAAACAAAAAATGCCAGGCCACTCCAAATACCTCCCTACTACTTCCTGTGTGNCTCTCTATCTCTTCCAGATGTCCTCTGATGCTCTATAATTACTTTCTGTAAACTAATTGCTAACTCAAACTCCTGATCCAAAGTTAATTTTATTTAATTAACACAAATGCTAACTCGGGGTTCACAGTGTGATCAAATATCCAACACAGGCCACTTCTCTGTCCTACCCTTCTCTTGCAGGGGAATGAAATATTCTTCTCCCCATCACTTAAAAGAAATGAAGTTACAGAAATAACAATCCTTTCAGCCCAGGAATTCCTACATTCCTATTCCAGCACCACTTGAGTTCACCCATAAACCNCTTAGCATGCTGATGAGCTAGGCAGGAAAGGCACAGGTTGAGCCTGATCATCTTAGAAAACAGAGAGAAACACAGAAACTGAATGTGTGGGCTACCATGGGCAGAAAATGGTACAATCTGATCCAAAAAATATGAATGACTGTACAAAATCCACAAGATATATTTTAAAAAATCCTAAACAACAATAGATTCATAGTTGCAACCTTCAAGAGTAACAGAATGAGTGTTTATTCTAAAAATGAAACAAAAATTTTTCTTTAAGAAGTAAAGTATTGGTTGGGCAGTGGTGGCNCACGCCTTTGATCCCAGAACTAGGAAGGCAGTGGCGGGCAGATCTCTGTGAGTTCGAGGCCAGCTTGGTCTATTCCAGAACAGCCAAGAAACCCTGTCTGGGGGAAGGGGATGGGAAGAAAGGAGTGAAGTATTGCCAGGTGTGGTAGTGTATGTCTTTGATCCCAGTACTTGGGAGGCAGAGGCAGGAGGATCTCTGTAAGTTCAAGGCCAACCAGGTCTACATAGCAAGCTCCAGGACAGCTAGGACAAACTACATAGCCTGTCTAAAAAAACCAAACAACAAAACAAGTGAAATATTAAACCAGGCATGGTGGTGCACCCCTTTAACACCAGCACTCAGGATGCAAAAGCAGGCAGGGGTCTGTGAGTTTGAGGTCAGCCTGGTCTACACAAAGCCAGTCAAGTTTACATAGTGAGACCCTGTCTCCATAAATAAATAAATAGAAATATAAAAACAAACATACAAAGTACTAACTGGTGAACTCTGGGGGTATGTATATGGCCATTACTACATAAGTCTTTCAGCTTCTGATATATGTGTGTGTGTGTGTATATATATATATACACACACATATATATATACACATTATATATGTGTGTACATGTGCATCACACAACAGCTAATATGTAAACATATACACATCTTGAAAAAATTATTATTATATGTGTGTGTTACTGAGGGTTGAACTCAGGATTGCTGGAAAAATTCTAAACTAAAAAGTCATGAAAACAACTTTCCCCTGGCCCTTTAAAAAGTCATTATTACTCAAAAATAAACAGCAGCAACAAAAAAGTCAAATCTTTATATAAAGCTAGAATCCAATCCCCTCCAGCTAACCTTCTGATTCTGAACACTGCAGACATGACCCTCCCCTCCATGTTTTTGTAAGCTAAGGGCATTAACATAAAGGTGCAATGCTGACATTCTTGTGTTTATCCAAGTATAAGTACATCCTAGAGGTAAATACATGTGTGACATCAATTTCATATAGGGACCATACAGTGTGCGACTCCTCTGGGACCCTCTGGACCAAGTTCACTAGAACTTGAGATTCAGAGGCTGAGAAGGCTCTGAATCTCAGAAGGCTGAGAAGTGATGTCACACCAGTTTTCAAGCTAACAACTCCACATTATTGTCTGTTGTTTGTGAATTAACATTTGTGTACTCAAGCATGCACAGACCCTAAATAGTTTTGTTAGGACCTAGTGACACTACCATCCAACTGCAGTGTCTCTAATATACAGTCCCAAAGAGTTTTTTCTCCTGGGATCTAATACAGCATCATTTTACAGATGGACAAGGAAGCCTTCAACACCTGAATTCAGTACAAGCCATTCAGAACTGTCAAGTAATAGCAGTTATGAGCCACTATTTAAAATCACTCAGCAAGTGTAACGTGAATGGAGGGACTACACGTACTTGAAATCTTCTGAGTGAAGGTGAATGTCTCCACGTGCCCTTCCACGGCATTGTCCAGATGGTGCTTTTCCTCTTGGAGGGCCATCCCGATCAAATGCAGCACCTCAAGCAAAAAGTCTCATGTTTAGAAAATAAAAAATAGAAAAACCAAAATACAATATTTAAAAAAGAACAAAAATATTTACTATTGAAAAATGAGAAACCAGAGACTAAACATGATAAAAATAAATCTCAACTATTTACTCAGTCAAAGGGGTCAAGTTCGTATCCTAACAGAGAATTCCTGGCCAAGAAAAACAAAACTTCCCATTTCAGCTAGGAAGAGATTTCAAGTGTGAATTCTTAGGGTTCTCTCCAGCTACTGCTATGACAAGCAATGTATGCATATACATAATTTCCAGCTTTGTCTCATACCTACAATACAACCTTGAAAAAAAAATCTATCCAGGTGGCCAAATCCAAGACTTTAAGCATCTAACACACATTTACTCACCCTGATAATATCTAGTTCTCACCTCCAAGGACTAAATTTTCTTTCCAAAATATTTTAATGTAATTTAATTTCATGTGTTTGAGTGTTTGACTTCATGTATGTCTGTATACCACATGCCTGGTACTCAAGGAGCCCAGAAGAAGGTTGTCAGATCCCCTGAAACTGGAGTTCTAGATAGTTGTGAGCCACCATATGGGTGGTGGGAATCTTCCAAGATCAGCCAGGGCTCTTAACCACTGAGCCATCTCTCCAGCCTGTCTAAGGACTAAATCTCAACCATTTGAAATAGAGATACTTTTATCTTGAAAGCCACAGTTTATGAAATGTTTANAGTTTTTCCCACTGTCTCATATCCTTATCATGTGTCCTGAGAAACCAGAGCGCACTGAACCTGCTGCTTTTTAGCTCACCAGTCTTATCTTGCTTCCAANGTTTGAAGGGGATGAGTGAGCTCCTCTAGCTTCCCCTCCACAGAGGGCAACTGGCTGCCAGGGAATTACAAGAACCTGATAGCCTGAGTGACAGATCTGTATATAGGATGAACACCGTTCATTCTTGCTTCATCCGTCCCCACNGATGTTTTCTCCCATAACAGCGGCAGTCCCAGGATACCACAGCTGCCGCATTTACATCTCAAATGCGTGCTTATAAAGGGGAGGGGGTGAAGTGTACACAAGCCTTAAACCAACGATACACGTCAGACTGCTGAAACAGTTCAAGAATGGCAGCTGTTAGAGGAAGGCTTGCCTTCATTTGAATTCTTGGCCTTCCTGCTTTTACATGATATTCTTGCAGGGAAGCCCTCAGAGACAGTGCCTGCATCTATTTAGCCTAGAAACAGACAGCTTTGCTCTAGAGTTCTGAGGCTATACGTACTGGCTGTACAGAGACTGATATAAGGCATGGCACAGAGTGGGCATTCTACTGACTGAACAATAATGATGTCACCAGTAGAGGAACAGGAAGTTAGATGAACCTCGCTGAGACTCAGCTTCCCCACTGATAGAATGGACAAAGCAATAGCTGCTCATGTAGCGTGTGGGGATCTGAGAACTGAAGACTGACAGTAAAGCTGTCAAGTAGAACTGGCTCTGCACTGACCACCATTTAGTTACAGGACCTAAGCGTCCATGTCCCAGTGTCTTTAATTGTAAAATAGGGACACTGATGAGCTTGAGGTTCTTCAAATGAGGAACATGTGTGAAAGCGTCTACATTCTGTCAGTATCCCAGACTTTGCAAAGGCTGGGGTCAAGAGACTGAGACAGGCTGGCTAATGGGACCCAGTTAACTATAATCACCTGGTATAAAAATATCAGCAGGCAAATGGTTGATCAGAGACAAGAGAAGTTAATAAAATATCACGCGGTCTCATTTTTCTGTTTATTGAGATAGACTTTTTCAGCTACAGAAAACTGAAATCTATATAAACCTACCCTTTGTAGCATAGACTCTGACCAGGCAGATCCATGGTGCTCTACAGCCCACTGCAGTATTGTTCCCATGATGTATAACATGACATCAGACTGCAAAAGGTTAACCAGACTTGCAAATAAGGGGCAGAACGGAGGCAAAGCCGGAGGAGGAAGTGCTAGGAATAAAGTAGAACATGTTTAAAGAAATCATTCCTCTCTGTGTAGTCCTGGCTGTCCTGGAACTCACTATGCAGACCAGGCTGGCCTTGAACTCAGAGATTCTCTGGGCCTCTGCCTCCTCTGTATGGGATAAAGGTGTGAACTACCACACCTGGCTTGTTAGGTACTTTCGATGGTCTTCATTAAAGAACATTTATTAACAAATATCTTTTAGCTGTATTTTACATTCTCAATGTCAACCAAATGTACAAGGACAGCTGTATATTAAAAAAGAAAGAAAAACCCAACCCCAGCTATACATAGAGACTCTCTTACCTCTAGGAATGTCTCAAGATCTCCTTTAAACCGTTGACTACACAGTGACTTGNCACAGACTTCCGTCTCTCCTGTTGTGTATGTGTGGTGTATGTGTACACATGTGTAGTATATGTGCGAGTGTGGGTGTACAAGTGTGTGGAGGCCAGAGGTTGATGTTGGGTGTTTTCCCTGATTTCTTTGTGAAAATGTTATATACCGAGGCAGGATCTATTGATGTTTAGCTAGTCTAGCTAGCTGGTTTGCTCTGGGGCATCCCTGTCTTTGTGGGCCTCCTGCTTGCTGAGATATAAAGGGGGACACCAAAACCTACCCAGTTTTTCTCCTTTTTATTTATTTATTTATTTTTATGTGGATTGGTGTTTTGCTTGCACAAATGTCTGTGTGAGGGTGTTAGATTCTCTGGAACTGGAGTTACAGACAGTTGTGAGCTGCCATGAGGGTGCTGGGAATTGAACCATGGTCCTTGGAAGAGCAGCCAATGCTCTTAACCTCTGAGCCATCTCTCCAACCCTATTCAATCCATTGTTATTTATTTATTTATTTATTTATTTATTTATTTATTTATTTATTTATTATTTGTCTTCTGGAGATAGGAACTCTAGTCTTCAAGCTTGTGCAGTAAACGCTGTCTGGTGAGGGATCTCTCTAGCCTGCTGTCTCATGTGCTATGCTTTCCTGAGTCTTTCATTCCTGTCTGTGAGATGGTGGGAAGGCAGACAAGCTGGTAAAGGGATTGGATTGAAGACGCTAAAAAACTGTTCTTTGGCCCACCTTCCCTATGCTGAAACCCTCATCAAAATGCAAGCAGCACTACGTGGAATAAAAGGAGCAGAGAGGAAATACGAGACATCTGCAGGCACAGATGGGATATCCTAGGTCAATTCAGAGCCGTCTCCAGATGTTTGGGGAGGGAGTAACATCTTCCAAAGTGCAGAACATCTTAATGCACTGTATTCATTATTCCTCTGAGCAGGAGAAAGTGCACACGAAAAGCTTATTCTTAAATCTCCCACCCTCCCGAGAGTGATCATTGTGGCCAATAGGAAGCAATGTTTTGTCAGTAAGAGACTGGTGTGGACTTTTGGAAAGAAGATTAAATACCTGTATCTTCCCTGTTTTGTCTTTTCAATTTCCGTTGGGCTTCTTCTGCCTAATAAAAGACAACGTAATAGGGACAAGAATCACAATCAGAACACATAGCATTAGCATGTGCTTTTCTAACCCCCTCCCCTTAAGGACAGGGACCCATAGCCCAGGCTGCCTTGAACTGATNCTTCTGCCTGGATTCTAGGCAGGAGCCAATGTGTGTGGCTTGGGGAGATGGTTTCTACCTCCTTAATGTTAGTCCTCACCCCACCATTCATGTATCAAGGTTAATTCTTCTGTTCTGTAAGATTCGGGAAAACAGGGACAAACTTGAAACTTAACTTAGGCTTGAATGCTATGAATGTATCAAAACAAAATAAAAACTTCACAATAATTTTTATTTTTAATACCATTTATTGAAAAAGTACGTTAAAAGAAGACTGCAAAAATGTAAGTCTCAAAACCCTTATCAAATAGTACCAGTTTGAATGTGTATCAAATGGGCTATTTGATCCTGATATAAGCTGAAAATCTGTTTTCAGAAGCCAAGAAAAATGAACTGGGGATGTACTNTAGTGGCAGAGTGCTTGCTAGCACATGCTTGCTAGTCCTGGATTTGATCCCAGCACAGATAAATAAATAAGCAAATAAAGTCAGGTGTGTGTATACGCATTTGATATTCTTCACCTATACACAGACAATCTGGTGAAGGCCCTGCCATGTTAGACCAACTGGTGGCTATGTTATTTGTGTCCTCCAGGATCCATTTCCAGTGTATGAAAGGCAGCACAAGCTTGCTCTTAATAGGGAAAACATACTTAGCACTTCCTACTACATTGAGCTCCCCCTTACCTTGGACTGCTCTGCCCTGGAGAAGTGATAGAAATACAGGTTGAACTCCCTGGTACACTCTGGCTTCAGCTCATACATGCCTCGTCCTGTCAGCCCAGGTTTCCTATGTGGGAAGAATATTAGTAACAAAGTCACACATACCAAGAGCCTTAAATGCTCGAGTAAGACTGACGCTGTCCCATCTACTGTTTTAGGGCGTCCAGCTGAGACTGTGCTGTGGGTCAACAGGACACTACACATCCAAAGTCCTTGCTAGAGTCATGGTACCCAGCACCTCCACTTTGAATTAGTTCCAACTACAAAAGTGAATGCGATGGAGATGCAGCTCAGAAGATCAACAGAACAGGCTTCAACTGCAGCATTTCTAAGCCTGTGTACCCAATATGCATGGTACTAACTCTTCTGTTTTAACATGTAATGTCCTAAAACACTTATACGACAGATTACGTTAAAACACCTTGTGAAATAACACTACAGTTAAAAATCAAGCAACAGCGAGAAAGTATTTGCCATATATTTAATATAGCGAGAATCAATGTTTCTAATATATAAAAAAAATGCTACAACAGTAAGATGGGGATGAATGGCTGGGAAGGAAATTATACAAAGGTGTCATAATCTACAAATGGTCAATAAACATGACAAGATAATCTACCTCATTGGCTGCATAATGTAAATGGAAGTAAGGCAACAAGTCCACCCATTTACTATACACAGAACTATAAACGTGTACCAGGCTAGGAGCTCAGTGGTAGAGAGGTCATTAACTCCTGAGTTCAGTTCATAGCAGCAACATCTCCTTCCCCCAGCGTGAGTAAGTGCATGCACAGTCAAGTGTGGACAAGTGCAGGGACCAGTGGGAGTGTAAGCTGATGTACTGCTGGGGAGGCAACACGGAGGCATTCGTCAGGACATAAACCTTGCTTTCCTTTGGATNTAGCAGGTCTTCAAAGAAATGCTCGGCTAGTCAAGATAAAGATGCCCACGATGCACATTACCTGCTGTTGACACTAGGAACATCCGGGCATTAAACATCCTATCAGCAGAGGAGGCAAACCATGCAGCGCATGATGAGGAAGACACCNAAAGAATGAAAAGGCACACTACATACAAAACCGAACAAGGCCACCACACCCCATTACGCTTACATTTAAATGAGGCAACAGAGGGTGGTGGTGGAGCGCAAGCACCAGGCCCTGAATTACAGAATAATAAACACAGAGCAAACCCATTTTTGCTCAAAGTGTGTACCTTCCTAGCTACTTAGAAACAGAGATCAAACATTCTACAAATACAGAAAAACTAAGACTAAGACTCAGATGGAGCTGGATGGCTGGAGTCAGTAATAACCCCCTTTCCTGTAATCTCTCTAAAAAAGCATACTGAATATTTGTTTTATATATACTATCTTTAGAATATTTCAGTGAAGACATTGCAGCTGGAGTGTGGAGCAAGAAAAAGCAGGACGAAAACACTGCCCTGGGGCTGGAGATAGATGAGCAGTAAGAACACTTGCTGCTCTTCCAGAGAACAGTTCCTAACACCCACATCAAGTGGCTCATGACTGCCTGTGACTGGTTCCACAGAATCTGATGTCTCTGGCCTCTACAGGTGCATACATGCAGGCACGCACACTCACCCACATACCCACCCACCTCTTCCGAAAAGATAAACTGCCTCAACAAAAACAAAAAAGCAGCTGGCCTGGGGAGCACATGGACACAGGGAGGCATCCCTCAGCGGCGGCTACGACCCTCACTCAGATAGCACCTTCATGGCAACAAAGCCACTTTAATGAACCCCCTTAAATCACTGCCTAAGCTTACTTCCTATTGTTTGAAACCAACAGCTCTGAATACCTAGTCTGAGACAAGGAGGAGACCCCTCTGTAGCTATTGAGTGGCCGAGTGAGGCCTGATTTTAAGAAACACCAATGAGAAGCATCCTTTAGAAGGAAAACTTGAAAGGGCCTGTCATTCTCCAAGTGATAGCTTCACCCTTAGTTTTATCAAAAGAAACATATTAANAAAAGTGATTATGGAGGCCAGAATGATGGCTCAGTGGGAAAAGGCATTTGCTGCCAAGCCTGATGACCTGAGTTCAATGCCCGGAACGCCTATCCTAGAAGAGAACTGACTGCCTCAAGTTGTCCTTTGACTTCTGTTATGTTATGTTGCAATGAGTGTGGGTGCAGACAAAATAAACGTTTAAAAAATTAAAACTTGATAAAATGACATAAACTCACTTGAAATGGGCAACGGTTTCGATGACGCTCTCCATGCCAGTCTCCTTGTTCTCCTAAAGTAACAAGAAACAAGCATGCTCAGCGGTATGGACGGCAACTGCAGCACTCCGAGCGGTGTGCTAGACAGCCTGGTCCAGAACGCATCCCGAACACCACCATCAGAGAGAGCTGAGGCACTTCCTGCTCAACTACTAGTGCCAACAACCAAAGGTGTCAGGATGATGTGACTGAGCAAGCCAATCAAATTTATCAAGACCTGGAACTGCAGAGCCCTGGGCTTTGTAAAAAAGTTCAAAGGTTTGATCTATTTTAACTCTGGCAGAACGTGTTGAAGAGGGGGCTAAATCGACAGCTTGGCAGTTAGGAGTATTTGTTGTTCTTCCAGAAGACCTGAGTTCAATTCCCAGAACCCACATTAGGTGGTTCACAAGCATCTACAACTCCAGCTCCAGGGGATCCAACACCTTCTTCTGGGCTCTTTGGGCACCTGTGCTCACAGGTAGACACACCCCCACACAAACACACATATACATAATTTAAAACAAACAAACACATTGAAGAGCCTTAATGAAAATAAAGGCCTTTCTCAGCTATAGGAGCTGAAGTTCTGAAAAGCCCCATGGCTGAAAATTAGGTGGCTGAGAGACTAATGGCACTAGGAGAAAAAAGTTATAATTCAACCTATGAATGTCCTTCTATAGATGACTTTGGTCACCTCAATAAGACAATCGCTCATTGGTAAAAAAAAGATGCTTCCACCAGAGTGTGGTGGTGCACACCTCTGACTCCAGCACTTTGGAGGCGGCGGTAGGGGACTTTGAGGCCNGCCTGGGCTACGTAGAGAAACTGTCTCAAAATAACCAAAAGCAGGAAANAAAAAAAAAAAAAGGACTCTTCTGGTACCTGAGAAGGAAAAAGCTCTGAAAACTTGAGTCTACTCAACTCAAGTGAGTGGGTAGTTCACTTCCTCCCTTAATAAATACACTAGGTTGAAAGTACTCTGTGCAAGCATGGGAAGTTCAGAAAGACCTTAAAATGCCCTCTCTCTAGTGGACAAAAAACTTAGCTCTAAGAACCATGTTCTTAGTGTTCTCTGTCTCTATTCAGAGTTTCCAATATTTTCTTTTTCAAATTACTCATAGTAATTCCACTAATTGCAACTACCCACATCTTAGAACTGTAGCTTGTACGAACTCGGGAAGTGCACAGAGCTTAACTTGCACACACTTGTGGGGAAGCTGACTAGTTTTCTTTTAAAAACTGTAGGTACTTACATCTTCAGGTAGAGACTTTACCAGTTCACTGTGAGCCATAGGTTTGATGCTCAGCTGATGGATAATCTCCCGCTTAATTTCATCTGTGGCGCTCACCTGTCCAACCCCAGGACTNAATCTTTCTCCTGTCCAAAATGAAAAGGTAGAGGCACTCATTTTACAGACCCATGATACTCATGTGATACATCCTTCTAGTTCCTGCAACAGAATACATTCCTCTGTCTGAGCCACTCTGCTGGGGGAAAGTAATGATTGGTTTGGTAGGGAGCAAGGTCGAGAGCAGTTCCCAGCACACTCAAATGTGACGCCAACTTGAGGGTTACTGGCTGCTTTGGAGAAGGATGAGAAGGGAGAGAGCCTTAGTAGTCAAGGCTTTTGCCTTATGCTCCTCTGGTGGCAAGGAGGGGGACTTCTCCAATTCTGTCTCGGGGCAGGCAAGATCTCGCCTTGAGACCCTCTTCGTGAGCGTCACTCCTGCCAGCTGGATTTGCTACTTCATGGCCACAGAGGGTCTGAAAACAGCAGGGCGAATGGCAGAGCAGGAGCATAAAAGAACTGGGAAAAGAGGGTCAGGGTTCTGGAGACAGGTAATGAACAGACACCGTGAGCCAAGGGCTTTAGGAACCGCAATTATCACCTTTGGGGTCAAGAATCATTTATACCAAGAAGCAGAGAAAGAAGAAACGCAGTGAAGATCGAAGCACCAGCAGCTCTGCTCACTATATAGTGCAAGTGCAAGGCTCCCACTGCCCTTCCTTCCCCAAATAGTCTTTCAGTTCATTCTGCTTTAGCCACTGCATCCTTTCCTCTTCCAAAGTGGAGGGAAGGAGTGTGTCCTCTAGTTCCTTCCAGGACTAATGGAGCCCAGCTCAGAAACCCTCCCTGTCCATCATCTACAGACACGCCTGCACTCACCCAGCTCAGAAACCCTCCCCATCCATCATCTACAGACATGCCTGCACTCAGCCTGCACTCACCGCCTGCACTCAGCCTGCACTCACCGACAAGCATGATGAGGAGGTACAGCATCTCTTCTATTAGCGTGTTGTTCTGCTGAACAACGTCCTGCAGGAAGGGGAAGTTGAGAGGTGAGAACATGAGCACGCTGTCTCTTTATGACGACCATGTCCTAACAGCAGAGGCTTCTTCAGCACTCAGGTCTGTGACACAGGCTCTTACCTTCTGGGTAACCTCAGAACTGAATCTTTTCCCATAGTCAGGCGTGCTGAAGATCTGATAGAGTTCAAAGCGGCTGAGCATGATCATCAGGAAATGGTTTGGATCCATCATGGAGACACCTGTCTTTTTTTGGTTGTTTGAGAGGAAGGAGAAGAGGAACGTAAGAAGGGACATTCANTGCTAGTGAGAGATGTTTTCATCTGCGCAAGAAAACACAGCAAATTTGGCCACAAATTCTAAGAAAAGATGGACACCTGCTTAGTCATAAACCCTACATGGTGCGGATGACAAGAGGGGACAGGAATGAATCTAAGCTCGTCNAACAATCCACACAATGTCCCCTAAACCTAANCCCCCACGAAAACTGCACGGGCTATNCCAGCCTCCGCTCCTGTCAGCTCACATGAGTTTGGTTGCACTTTCCTATCAGGGCTCACTGTCTGCTAGGAACGGAGAGAAGTACCAACTAAGCTTCTAGTTTGTAAATACATATACTTTTATTGAGATCTCCTGTTGTGGAATATTCCTTTACACTATGTGAAGATGTGTCACTATTATTGGTTTAATTTTAATTAAAAGCTAAACAACCAATAGTGAGGCAGGAAGTGTATCAGGGACTTCTGGACAGAGAGAGCTATGGGAAGAGAAAGGCGGGGTTGCTAGCAGATGCAGAGAGAGAGTAAGACATACAGGAATAGAGGTAAAAGCCACATATCACATGGCAACATGTAGATGAAGAGAAATGGGTTAATTTAAGTTATAAGAGGTAGTGGGACAAGCCTAAACTACAGGCTGAGTTTTCATAATTAATAATAAGTCTCCATTGTTTTTTGTGAGCTAGTGGCCCAAAGAAAAATCCGTCTACAATCTCCTACGTTCTCTTTTTGTGATAAGTACTTTATTATATAAAAATGAAAGCTTTTAATGTTTAATTTTCCCTTAATACCATTTAAAAAATTCTAAATCAAACTGGATTTCAATAGCTGGGAACGTAAGTAGAGTCCTCTGGAAGAGCAGCCAGTGCTGGACCATCTCCACAGCCCCTGTCATATTCCTGTTGTTGCTATTACTATTATTAGTCTTTTTGAGACAGTCTCACTATGTAATCAGGCTGGCCTTGAACTCACAAGGATCTGCCTGTCTCTGCCTCCCAAGTGTTGGGATTAAAGGTGCGAACCACCACGCCAGTCTATTTTATTTTAAAAAATGTATGTTTACGTGTGTGTCTGCCATGTGAGTGTTGTGCCTATCGTAGAAAGGTATCAGATCCAGTTGGTTGTGAGGTGCCTGATGTGGGTGTTGGGAACACAATTCTGGTTCTTTGGAAGAGCATCAAAAGCTCTTCAGCACTGAGCTGTCCTCCCAGCCAGGGTTCTGATTTTAGCAACTGGGTAGATTCCCCAAGGCAGTGGGCCTGACAGGCAGGAGGCTATGAAACAAACAAGCCATATCTGGCATAGCTCTGGAATCAGGTGGAAGCATTGCACAGGCTGCTGGCCTTGAGTGGGGAGTGTTAGCAGACAGGGCAGGCCAGAGTCCGACATCTGGGAATGAGTTTTAAGTGACTGGCTCAGTGGCAGTGAGACCAAGACTCCCTTAGCACCTCAAGTCAGGGCTTTTAATCCATTACCTGAAGCATCACTATGTCCTTGTCGAACATCTCCCGTCTGCATTTCACATTGTGGTAGTAATAGATCTACAAACAAGAATTCATTACATTAGCTAATAAACTTTCGTGGGTATGGCTTCCTGATCATTCCCTGATTCCAGGAAAAAGCATATGGGTTTGTGTAAGCACAAGTATGTGCCTCTCCGTTCACATGTATCTGGCGTCAGTTTTAGTTAACACTATCTTAGCGCAAATAAACCAACTAGAGATATCCATTAATAATCATTANAGTTTTCCGGGTCTCCCAACAACAAAAGACTGCTTCAGGAAAGTTTAGGGCTTCTGAAATTGGGGATGAGGGGAGCAGGGATGGCTGAGACGGTAAAGCCCTCGCTGTGATGGACGATGACCTGGGTTAAGGTCAAATGGGAAGAGGAAAACTAAACTGAGAAAATGTCTGGGTAAGACTGGCCTATAGGCAAGTCTGCAGGGTATTTTCTCTATCTATGATTGATGTGGCAAGGCCCGGCCACTGTGAGCAGTGCCCCTGTTGGGCACTGGCTGTATAATAAGAAGCTATGCAGTGTTCCTCCATGGTCACTGATTCAGCTTCTGTCCTGACTTAACTCTATGATGAACTGTAAGATGAAATAACACCCACCCCAAAGCTACTTTTGGTTATGGTGTTTATCATGGCAGTAAAAAGCAAACCAGGCCAAGGTGGATGTCAGGGACTGAACTCAGGTCATCAAGTTTAGGGGAAGTGCTCTTACCCACTGAGCCATCTCACTGCCCACACACCCAGTGTTTAACCTAATTTAAGTATGTGAAACAATTTTTAGTTTTTACTATCCAACTTTGTCCTAAAAATTGTTTCAAATAAATGTTAAGACCACTGCTGCTCATTTCCACTTTCCCTGATGAAATATAAAATAAAAGAACTAAGAAACCTTAGCTCATCTTGCATTTAATTTTTCTAACAAATTAACACAGATATTAAACCCTTTTTAAAAAAAGACTTATTTGTGTGTCTGTCTGTCTGTGCCACATGTGTGTGGGTATCCTCTAGGTCAAAAGAGGAGGTCAGGTCCCTTGGAGCTGGAGTTTTAGAGGTAGTGGATAACCTGACATGGGTGCTGGGAATTGAACCAGGGTCCTCTGCAAGAAAAGCAAGCACTCTTCACTGCTGAGCCATTTCTCAAAACTATAAAAGGTTTCTCATAAAAGCTAATGAATGCAATCAAAGCATCACAGAATTAAAAAACAAACAAAACCCACTTACCTGGTTTACTAATGAGAAGCCATTTCTTCTCCACATCCCAGCATGCACTTGGGCACATAAGACAAGACATCTAAGAGGATGCTCTATCAACATGGGTGGGCTCAGTTCACTCTGTATATTTAAAAAAAACTGTTAAAATTTGCATAAGGAAAGGTGGTTGATGGGAAAGCTTACAAAATAATATGTTGAATCTACTCTAAGANGTATTTGTNTGACAATTAACTTTGTGTCAATTTAGCTAGGTTATTTATGGCCAGCCCAATCTAGCTGTGGCTGAGAGGTATTCTTTATGATATGAGTACTATCTTAGCAAAGTTTGAAAATGGCAAATTATCCTCTATAAAGTGGGTGGGCCTCATCAACTCAGATGGAGGCTGTAAAGGTTTCTTTGTGTGGGGTGTACACGTGGTGTGGTGCATGTGTGGAGGTCAGAGGAAAACCTCGGCTATTAGTTCTTGCCTTCCACCTTGTTTAGGACAGGCTCTCATGGCAGTTGTGACTGTGAGTGTTCCTGGATTCTCCTGTCTTTATCAGGACTATAGATACATGAGGTGCTGCAAAGAGCTNGTCCTGGTTCTGCTGATACAAACCATTTCACCCACTGAGCCACCTCCCCAGCCCCACAAGTGTGGCCTCTGAAGAAGGAATTCTGCCTCCATGATAGACTCTGCACTTGTGACTACAAGGCCAACCGTCCTCTGGGCTCTCCAGTGTGCCAGGATGCTCTGCAGACTGACTGCCAACCCCGTAAGCGCAGGAGGCAGGACTAAAACAGCTCCTTGCCCCTGCTCCGGCCATGTGCTCACACACACAAAACCCACACACCCCNGCTGGTTCTGTTTCTCTGNAGAACCCACACTAGTAAGTTTGTTTCAATTTGGTTTCAAACACAACAAACATAATGACTCTATGTTCTTTTTAATGTCAAAGCCACTTACTAGAGGTAGGAGCTCAGGAAATTTATATGCCACTTCACTTTTGCTTAATAATACATGCAAACCTGCATGGGAGAACAAACAAAAATGTATTTCTATAGGTAAAACTAATGTTTATTTGACTCAATGATCACACAATTTTACTATTTAACTTTTAAAAAAAATCTTTGGAAATGTACTGGATTACAAATTAAGTTATAAAATGCAATATATCTATAAACAAAGCTTTTCAACAAATGTACATTAGAGTCAGTTAGAACTCATCTTCATTAATACTGCTGACATTTTAGAAGTAAGTGCTGGATGTACAGACACAGCCAAAACAGCTTGACAGCAATCAAACCAATTTATACACATTATGCCAGTGTGGAGGTATCTCCTGGGCCATGGGCTTCCTTCCTGATGGAAGTTGAGATCCATCTGGCAACTGAACAGAGAAACTGGCCCTATGAGGTCTATGCTGACCCTGACCTCAGAATTAAGTTCCCTAGAATTTCCAGTTTAGAGTCAAAACCAATTTACTTCCTACCCATGAGAGGAACATTTTTAGCTCAACCAGAGGCCACTCGAAAGGCTACTGTGTAGGATATTCCCTTATCATTATCCACTGATAGGCAGACAATGCTTATCAGTACTTACCAGCCCCTGTTGAAGCCTTCAAGAGGCTTCCTTCACTGATGGCCATTCCTAGTAACCTGTTAACAGTCACTACTGAAGTACCACCAGCACCGTCTCCACCTTGAGTGTGAACTGTTTTGTTTTGAGACAGGCTCTTGCTTTGTAGCCCTGGCTGGTCTCAAACTTGTGCTCAGTCCGCTTGCCTCTGCTGGGTTACAAGCATGTGCCACCCCACCANGGCCAGCTAAATGGACTGTTTGTGTTTCNTGTGCTTACTCTGCTCTCTGACTACAAACACCTANGGCAGGGCTCATCTAGTACTGGGAGATGAATGCTCTCAGATGTTCACAGCACGGACTTGAGGGAGGTGAAGATGTAGGCAGAAATTATTATACTTCTGGAGTAGCTTTTTCACTGTGGATAATTATCAGCCTCAGCTTCTACCCAGATAATCAGGTTGTGGAAGGATAAAGCAGTAAGTCGCTGAGTTGAAGGGACTCACTTTTTTGCCCTCTAGTCTAACACTCGACCAACAGTTTTCTGTTGCTGAAAACAAACCTAGGATAAACAAGTCATAGGAAGGAGAAAAATTTCTCTTACAACAGAACTTTATCTCCTCTGTCCTTCCTTACTTCTTTATTCATTCCTCCCCTTTCTCTCTCGTTACTTAGGGACAGGGTCTCACTCCGTAGTGCAGGTTGGCCTTGAACTCACTGTAGGCCAGCCTAGACTGAAACTCATGGCAACTCTTCTGAGTCCTGGGACCACAGGTGTCAGCCAGTGTCCACAACTTGTTGGTACTAGTTCACTGGTCAAATGTTTACAGATCAAAGCCTCACAAGCCTCAGTGTCAGTGATCTCAGACTACAACCTCATGAACATGCCCAGGAGACTGGGGACGTGGAGGGCTACCAGCCAGAGAATGTGATGACGCTCAAAACANGCACGCTCAGAATGAAAGGAGTCACTACTACTTGATCCCATGACATCAAAGTCATCAACAACTCAACTCATANTTTAATAATTTAGATGAAATGGACCAATTCCTTGGAAGACACAAACTGTTAATACTCGTATGAGGAATGGATAATCTCAACAAGGCCATCAAAGGACTTGAATCAGTAATTAATAACCTCTTCACCATATACTTAAGGAGGCCATGGTATGAATTCTCCATAGTCTCTCCTTCATAAATACAAAAATAAAACAAAGCATACCTTCATATCACATTAAAAAAGTTACCAAGCCACAATCATTTATTACAGGCTCTGTGATGGGTAACAGGAAGTCATTATTTTCTGANTTAAGAATGAACTAAAGGAGACATGGCTCAGTGGTTAAGAGCACCAGCTGCTTCCAGAGGACCTGGGTTCAATCCCCAGCACCCACATGGCAGCTCACAACTGTCTGTAACTCCAGTTCCAAGAGATCTGGCATCTTCACACAGACATACATTCAGGCAAAACACCAATGCACATAAAATAAAAACAAATAAATTATTTTAAAAAAAGGTTGCTAAAAAAAAAAAAAGATGAACTAAAGGGAACATAGTTTAAGTAGGTTAAGATATCCAGCAGAATCAAGAGATCTTGAAGCAATGCTGTGAAGGACCCGCCAGGAGAATTAGGTGCATACGCACAGCCTCTGGCTGCTGCAAGGTGTCTGTCTTAGGTAGTGCAGTGATTGGAAGTGGCTTATGAAACAGCCTGAGATCAATAAGGCATTCACTTGTAACCTTTTGCTTAAAAGGTTATTGATCAATGAGCAAGAAAGAGTTTAGAGAGAAAAGCTATGGTGGCTTTGATTTATTAGGAGTAGCTTAAAAGTGAGGATTAGTGTGACTTGTCACAGACTGTGAGCTCAATCACTAAGATGTGTATGTGCAGTGATGTAAGACTAAGGCCTGAGTACAGTGTTCTCAGATTCGAAGCCCAAACACCTCAAGATGCCAGCTTGGCTCTTGCTCCAACACTAAGGACTCTCTATGCCCGAGTCCTCACATCTGGGGACCAAATTTAGTGACTTATACTTCATAGCAGAATGACCGGATCAGTGAACACATGTAAAACCCTCAGGATAACGGCTAACACACAGTAGGTATTTATAAACACCACAAACAGTTACTTGAGAGAACTTTAGGGGTCTTTTTTTAGGGGAGATGCTTTACCTGCAAGCAAGCGAGAAATTGGGAGGTGAATGCTAACTTTTTCTTGGGAAACACAGTATCTGATAGTCTCCACTGAGTGTCCACAAATACTTAGTGTAATTGGCTGTTCACCATCAGTAAAACCACCATGACACTGCATCAACACAGCGAGGCATTTCTTGTAAGCTTCAATTAATACTTTTTCCTAAAAAAGAGGGTTTATAACGTAAGTTACTCAAAAGACTGAGTTGCTACAACATTGACTTAGCACTTCAAGTTCTACAACAAATAAGTACCTCAAGTAATAATATGGACCAAACCAAACTCAGTCCTCCCTCCCAGAATGGGTCCTTTTCTGCCACTGTCTTCTGTCCAGTGGATGACATCACTTATCAACAAAGCTGTGGAAATTTAGAAGTTACAGTAATGTCCTTTACCTCAGTCCATGNTGTCTAGTCTATTTTCAAAGTGACAATGTTCTCTTTTCAATTTCTCTCAAAACTAGCTATTCTTCATTCTCCAGTAACTCAAAGGCATTGGCAACCATCTCTCTGTTAAACTCCCTGCTTCAACTCTTGTCCCATCCATCCATTCTCCACAGAGTAATTTTACAAGCACAAACTGGACCATGTCCCTGTTAGGTTGACCCTAACAGCAGCCTCCCACTTCAACTAGACTATGACTGAGATGACCCCAAGGTCCTGTGACATCAGGTAGTCCTGCTCATCCGTGTCCTCCATCTCCAGGCTCCAAGCAGCTTCTCAAAGCCTCTCATCACACAAAATGATGCAGTCAGAAATCCTTTTTTTCCTACCTAGCAGGTTTTTATACACTGTTCAAGTCTCATGAACGCTTCTCTGGTCCCCGATTTCTATAGGTTCCTTTTGATGAAGGAAGGCCGAAATTATTTTAAGTTGCAAGATAAATATAGCAAAATCAAGTTTATTCTTGGATAAACGTATCCACTATTTTCATAGGCTTAATGTCTAAGGATTATGGGGAAAATGAGCAGAATTACATAAGAGTNTACATGATTTCCTCCTTGACTTTTTAAAATTACACTTCAGAATTTGAGCTTCTGAATCTTTATTGAATGTACAGGTGGAAGAGGAAGCATGCTGTTTCTGAGCTAAGCTGTACAAATATTTCCTCAAATCTCTTATTTTCACTTAAGCTTCTGTCTACCCACTCTTTTCCTCACAGCTCCCACCACAAGAAGGAACTCACATCCAAAGCACACCAATCCTGCACCATTGAAATCACATGTGTTAGCTTCATTTGCAGCGTGAAGGCTGCTTCCCATTCGGGCTCCATTTCAATATGCTGTCCTACTTGACGAGTGATCGGGTCCATTCCCTGAGAAATTGGAAAGAGTTTATAAGAATAAAAACCAGTTTATTTTCCCCCCCAACAGAAACCCAAGGAGTAATGTGTAAGAAATATAAATTGATTACAGAGACTACTCAAAACAATGTAAATTTTTTTTTTTTAAATTTTGTTTTTCGAGACAGGGTTTCTGTGTGTAGCTTTGGAGCCTGTCCTGTCCTGGAACTCACTCTGTAGATCAGGCTAGCCTCAAACTCACAGAGATCTATCTGTCTCTGCCTCCTGAGTGCTGGGACTAAAGGCGTGTGCCACCACCACCTGGCACTCACACTACTTTTAGTGATGAACTGTTACTATGGAACTGTGAGTGAAATAAACCTTTTCTTCCCAGTAATGGCTATTCTTGGTTGTCACCTTGACTAAGCACTTGCTTCAGCAGAGTTCCATCCTCAGCCCCTTGACAGTCTTGTAAATTGCTACTCAACTTACAAATATACCCGCACAATTACCTTAGAAGACCAGCTTTATACTTATTCACTAATATGTAGATCAAAGCGTTCAGAGTGCCAGAATGAAAACAGATAAACAAAAGAATTGTTTTTAGAAACTAGCTATGCTGGTGTGTAAGAACCATTTACTAACAGAGAATACAGAACACCTCCGACATTTTTAAAACAGCTCNTGCCTAAGTATTTTGGAGAGGTCTCCTGTCTTCCGTGTTCGAACTCTTCCATGCTGATTTGGTTCTACTTCTAGACTGTG
Organism: Neotoma lepida; assembly: GCA_001675575.1. Classification (NCBI taxonomy): domain Eukaryota; kingdom Metazoa; phylum Chordata; class Mammalia; order Rodentia; family Cricetidae; genus Neotoma; species Neotoma lepida. Next base: position 56,855 of record LZPO01087245.1, on the reverse strand, counting down.
ATTTGCATGGAGGTATGCTTCACAAGGGGACTAATCAGGAAAATGGTCTAGCCTGTACTAGGTACAGATCCCACCAAGAGGAAAAGGAACTGTGGAAACACTAAAGATAAAACAAGGCCAGTGAGATGGCTCAGTGGGCAGCAGAGCCTGATGTCAGCCTGAAGACCAGAGTCACTCTGAGACTACACTGTGCAAGGAGAACTGACTGCCATGAGCTGTCTGTTGACCTTCACAGGTGTACTATGATATCATTCATCAGCAAGTGCGTGCGTGTGCGCGCGCGCACACACACACACACATACACAAATACAACAAAAAAACCCCTTCTCTTTGCAACACAAAAAAACCCAGAGGNTGGGAGTTTATCAGGGGATAGGCTTAGTGACAGAGTGCCTGCCTACTGTCTGGGCACAGGGTCCTGAGCTTATCACCAAGCATCTGAAAACAAGTATAGTTTTTCAAACGAACTTAAGTATATTTCCAAGGAAGTACATTAACAAAACAACCACAGAAAAGGACTTGCAAACTCTCAAAAGGCAGTACTAATGAGAACCCAAATATCTTTTTTTTAACTAAAAAAAAANTTTTTTCTTTATGGATGTTTTGCTTGNACACATCGGTATATCATGCACATGCAGTGCCTGTGGAGACCAGAAGAGGGCACTGGAACCCCTGGAACTGGAGTTCCAGATGGTTTAGAGCTGTCAAGTGGATGGATGGTAGGAACTGAACTGGGTCCTCTGGAATGGTAGCCAGTGCATTTAACTGCTGAGCCATCTCTCCAGGCCCAAACAAAATATCTTTAAGGAAAAAAAAAAAATAATCATGGTATGTCACCCAGTCTACCCTTTCGCCCAAAAGCTTTACTTGCAAATGTTCGTTGTAATGAGTCATTGGTCAGGAACAAGTGCATGCCACCACTCCTGGCTTACACTGTTCTCCTTTAAGGAAAAAAAAAAAATCTTATTTTTGTCGTGGGTTCTTGGGACAGAATTCACATCATTTGGCTTCTGCAATAAGCACTTTTCTATACAGAGCCACCTCACTGGCCCACTGAAACATCTTTTGCTGGGATCTCATTTAATCTACTCTCAAGGAGCCTCAATAACAGAAGAATTTCTTGATCCAACTGATCTTTTGGAAATGTGTCCAAACTGGGGGGTCGGGAAGCATACAGACATGTGTTCACACAGAAATGTGTTTGTTCAGTTTATACAGACCTGCATGCATCTCAGTAATTCCAGAAAAGCATCGAACCCTTCTAAGAACTTCTGCCTCAGCTCGTCTGACCACTCAGTTGGTTTGCTAATCAACACATACCTACACAGACAGACAACAGTGGCCGTGAACACAGGAATACTGGCGTTTTACAGGCTATAATTTATTTGGAAATTGAGGAAACACTCACTTGAGATCTAAGATAAGGCTCTGAACTCTCTTGAACTTGAAGGCTTGGAGGGAAGTGTAGCGTTCAAATTGGAATCTGCCCTGGGCATCTCGTTGTTTCAAATGGTCCATGAAAGCCTTAATGATAACAGTCATCAGGTTCTCTTCTGTGATGAGCATTCGGGCCTAAAACAGTAATCACAAAGTCTGGAAATCAAAACCTGTGCCCCAGGGAACCAAGAGCCATGACCACTAGTTTAGCACTCACACTTTAAACTTTCTCAACACAAGTATCTCAGCTCACAAGTGCACCACCAGATCCTTCTAAAATTTATCTATATTTTACGTGTATAAGCATTTGTCCACATGCATGTATGTGCAGCATGGGTGTGCACTGTCCACAAGGCCGTGTATACACACTATACAGTAAGTATGGTACTCACTACAGGGTCCAGGCTTACATCACTGACTTTCTAAAGTTCAGTGTGAAACTGTACCTCCTTTGCTTTCCCAGCTGACCTTTATTTTTGCTTTTCTGACTCTAGGAAGAGAAGGGTCTCATAGCTCCTGAGGTCTGCCATCCAAACACAAACTGTTACAAGATTTTTGCATTCTTCCAGAGCTGCTGTTCATTACCCACCTACCTGCAAGTATGTACATGCAACAGAAGACTCAGTGTACACTGACTGTGTTAGTATGGATGTACACAACCACAGTTATCTCTTTCCCCCACAGAGAGCATACCATCAACTATCATTCTGCTTTTTAGTTTTTACTTGATATAGAAACTCTTACATACAGATTGTAGAAAAGATGGAGGCAGAAGTCAGAAGCTTATGTTATTTATTCGTGGGAATGCTATGTCAGGAGCTCCAATTATTAAAAGGACTAACCAGTTCCCCAAACCACCAATTATTGGTATTACTATGAAGAAAATTATGACGAATGCATCTTGTAGCAGTTCATACAATTTCTCTCATTCTTTGTAACCATCATCAGGCATACTTTGCNACCATATTTAGCCAGGTCTGGACTGCTGTCATTTGCATTGTTTTTAGGTCTGTGTTATTACAAAAGATGTCACAAATATCCACTATGTAAAACGGCAAAAATAACTTCCTGCAAACAGAATCACTGAGAGGAAGTACAGTCTAAGTTTTGACAATATCACTAACCTCCTCCCATAAAAGAGGNTTAATAATCCCGCTGCCCATCCAGAGAGCCGTCTCACTCCACTCTATGGCAACACAAGTTCATTTTGATCTTCTGTATTAAAGTAAAAATGTGGTGGTGAAAGTAAATTTAGACTCCTAACTTAACTAGGGAAAATGAAAGGTGTGAGAATGGCAAAGAATTCTCCAGGGAAGATTGTGGCTGAGTGTGGCGAGCAACAAGTACAGACAGGTTACCAGAAAGGGTTCTCCTCCCTCTTTGTTGTGTGGATAGGAAGTTAAGGAAAGCTGAAGCAATCCCACTGGGCTAGGACAGCTGTGCAGCAGCAGCTTAGCATAGAGGGAGGAACGGAAGCTTAGTGGGCACAGCAATACCTGGGGTAGGCAGCCTCACAGCCAAGGCACTGGTGGTTCAGGTTAATGTTAGAGACCGCTGGGTCTAAAATGGTAGGAGGCACATTCTCCCAGGTTACCCAGAATGCTTTTGGTCCTCGAATTGGAACTTTNTCTAAATTGTTGCTAACCTTTCAAGACAACTGTGACCATTAAACACTGTTAAATAGCCGTTGCAACTGTTACCACAGACCCCACCACTTGATGCAAAGGCCTACAATCCAACTTGCTTTATAAAACATTATTACTCCCTAACTCAGTTTTTTTTTCTTAATTCATATTAAAATTTGCACCGCCAGACTCCGTATACATTTTACAACATTTTCACAATAGGTTAAAGTCCCTGGTAAGACTAAATAAAAGTAATGTTTTGGGGACATGCTCTGGTTAAATTCAATGCTACAGGGTCCAATCAAGACAATGTTGATTGGGGCAGTGAAGAAAATAAACTGAAGGCCGGGCGGTGGTGGCACACGCCTTTAATCCCAGCAGTTGGAGGCAGAGGCAGGCAGATCTATCTGTGAGTTCGAGGCCA
>LZPO01087245.1:0-14377 GCA_001675575.1 Neotoma lepida | reverse complement strand
GAAAAAAAAAACAAAAAACAAAAAAACCAAAAAAACCCAACAGAAACCCTGTAAAACATTTTAAAAAGGAAAGTTCACCCACACTGCACACACATGACTACCTGCACACAGGTGCACTACATGGAAGCAGAAGGGGTAAAGGGAGAGTGTTTGGGGAACAGAAGAAGAATCTTGGGGAGAAGAAACAATAGTGGTACAGTGGCTGCACCTTAATCTGCTGCTATTTCAGCCAGCAGTTGCGACTCTGCAGTTACTGGCCTGCTTCTCTGGCAGCAGCCCGGCCGCCCAGGCCGCAGCCTGGTGTGAATTCTGTTCCTGCAGGCACAGGCTCTGTCACTGCNGCTAAAGGGAGCTTTAACTAAAGCTCTATTGTTCTGTTTATAAGTAAAACTCAAGATTCAAAGGCTGGGGTGAAAACCTGCTTGTTCAGAGAGGTTGAGTAGCAACTAGCTAACCTTCTCTCCTTGCTAGTGTCTCCTAAACAGAGCGTCCTTCCACTCTGCCAAAACAATAAAAGCCAGACCACCCCAAATCCCTCCCTACCACTTCTGGTGCAGCTCTCCATTTCTTCCAGATGCCCTCTGATGCTCTATAATTACTTTCTGTCAACTAGTTGCTAACTCAGCCTCCTGACCCAAGGTGAATTTTATTTAATTAATGCACATGCTAACTCAGGACTCACAGTGTGAGCAAATATCCACCAAGAGGGGAACCGTATGAGCAGAGTACAGTGATATATATGTATGAATATGTCATAATGAGGCTGTGGGGTCAGAGGGTAAAAACACTTGCCTCCAAGCCTGATAACCTGAGTTCAGTTCTCTAGTCTCACATGGTGGAAGGAGAGAACCAATGCCCACAAGCTTCCCTCTGACATTTACATGTGTGATGTGATACACACATACAAATAGATAGATAGATAGATAGATAGATAGATAGATAGATAGATAGATAGATAATAGATGATAGATGGATAGATAGATAGATGATAGATAATATAAATAAATGTAAAACTGAAATATATATATGCATATAATTCTAAATCAATAAGAATACCTTTTAAAAGGAAGATTGAATACGCCCATTCCTCTTACTCTAAGTGTCTCTCTAAGACTCCGTGTAGTGGATAGCTATTTTGGCTTTTAGCTGCAAGGCGGCCCCTTTAGCCACGTAGCTAAGACCTCCCTTTTAAGGCGTGGTCAAANCTGAGCCCCTTAAAAAATCTGGGATGCTACATGACCTCTCTGTCGCTCCACTCCGCCTTTAGGGATCGCTGCGGTCTTGAAAGGCAGACTGAAGAAGACCAAGATAGAATTCTCCACTGGATCCTGTCGCTCCCTTGTTCAACCTGTACTAGCTCCCTCCCCTTGTTCCGTAAGTTGTTTCTAAAATAAAGCTATCTTGATAAAATATATAAATACTTGAGCTGGCCGTCTAGTTGCCATAGTAACTCCGTGTTGCATTTTCCTGAACTGTGGTGTGGACTGTCCATAGTGCTTCTTCATGTCCAGTTGGACCTGACGCAAAAACCACGATTGTGCAGTCTAGAAGCAAAGACAATGTCTCTTCAGGGTTCCAATATCAATTCTGGGCACTGAAATAGTTTCTGAAGAAATTTTTTATGGTATTCTTGTTAGTTTTGTTGTTGCTTGTTTTTTGAAAAATGTTTTTGTTAATTTTTTAATAATTTACTTATATATATTTTGATAATATTCACCTTAACTCCTGCAAGATCCACCCCCACCTCCCTACACCCCCTTCTTTAAATACCTTGTTGCCTCTAATTTTATTTCCGCATATTCCCAGGCTGCTTGTTTTGTTTTNAACAGGATCTCCTTATGTAGTCTAGCCTGGCTTGGACAGGGATCTCGTCTCAGCCTCCTGAATGCTGTAACAACAGGCATATACCATCATGCCTGGCAAAGTTTTTATTTATTTATATATTTTTCATTTTCTTTTTTCCTTGAAACAGGATCTCACTATGTAGCCCTGGCTATCTTGGAACTCACTATGTAGACCAGGCTGGCATCAAACTCACAGAAAGCCACTTGCCTATGCATCCCTGAGGACTGGAATTAAAGGCATGAGCCACCACACCCAGCTTTTCCCTCCCATTTTTATATATGTGTGTATGTATGTTTGCATGTATGTGTGCATGCACAGGGAGGCCTGAGGCTAATATTGGAAATCATCCTTATTCCATGAGGTAGAGTGTGTCAATCGAATCCATGGCTACATATATGGCTAGTCTTGCTACCTTGCTTGGGGATCCCTTGTCTTCTTATGGGGGACCACACCCACCTGGCATTTATGTGGGTTCTGGAGATCTGAATTCTGGGACTCATGTTTGTGTGACAAATGCTTTAACCACTGAGCACTCTCTCCAGCCCTCCAAAATTTGTCCCTAACACTATCATGTCCTTCTTTCTAATTACTTTGCAATTTCTGATGTCTTTTTAAAAATTCTTGAGTTGGATGGGTTATCAATTGTCTTAATTAGGGTTTCTATTTCTGTGATGAAACACCATGACCCAAAAGCAAGTTGAGGAGGAAAGGGTTTATTAGGCTTACACTTCGACATTGCTGTTCATTACTGAGGGAAGTAAGGACAGGAACTCAAACAGGGCAGGATCCCAGGAGCAGGAGCTGATGCAGAGGCCATGGAGGGGTGATACTTACTAGCTTACTTCCGTGGCTTGCTCAGCCTGCTTTCTTATAGAACCCAGGGCTGGGCCCTCCCCCATTGATCACTAAATGAGAAAATGCCTTGCAGCTGGATCTCAAGGAGGCAGTTCCTCAGCTGAGGCTCCTTCCTCTTACAACTTTATAGCTTGTGTCAAATTGACACACAAAACCACCCAGTCCATCAATATTTCCCTTTTCATTTTGAATATCTTAAGACAGTTGTTCTGAAGCTTATCCATGAGCCATGTCTTGTTTAATAACATGGATTTCTAGAGCCTGGAAATAAGATATCAGAACTTCTGATCCAGTGGGTCTTGAGTTGAACTTGTAGTTTTCATTTCTACGGCTCTAGCTATTTCCTAGCCTAGGGACAAATATTGAGACCCACAGATTTATGAAAGCAACACATATTAATATATAATTTCATATATGTTATATATATAATTCATATATAATTTTGTTTGTTTGAGACAGGGTCTCTATGAAGCCTGAGCATTGGCTATGAAGACCAGGCTGGCCTTGACCTGGCAACAGTCCTCTCCCTCTGCTTCTTGAGTGCTGGGAATCCACCAGGCACCGCCAGGACCTGCCCATCATCCTGCACGTATTGTTTTAACAACATTCCACACATTTGGCTGGCAGAATTTTCCTTATCATTCATTTATGAACATTCTCCAATCTTATCATTATTTGTTCTTTGAAATATGCTTAAGTCTCCAAATATGTGTAGCTCTGTGGATGCCTTTTGTTGTTGATTTCTCCTTGCATTGTACTGTGGGCAGAGCAGCCGACCCGTATGACATCATTTCTTTAGTGCTTGCTGACATTTGCCATTTGGATTAGGAGGTGTATGGCCAAGGAACACTTCAAAGCCATTATTTCTTCTAATGTCATCTTTGATTCTATTTCCTCTTGCAACTTCTATGTTTGAGTTCTGTTTCTCTTCTGCAGGACCACCACCACCGCTGCTACCATCNTCATCATCATCTTGTGTGTGCACGTGCATGCTGTGGGGGTATGGGTGCATGCTAAGCACATGGGTGAAGATCAGAGAATAAGTCTGTGAAATTGGTTCTCTTCTTCTACCTTTTAATAAAAATTTTATTTTATTATTTGGATTATATATGTGTGTATATATGTGTGTGGGTTATGCCACATGTGTGAGGATGTCCTTGGAGAGCAGAGGAGGGCATCGGATCCCCAAGACTTAGATACAGATGGTTGTGAGCTACCCAATGTGGGTTCTGAAAACTAACCTCTGGTCCCCTGCAGGAGCGGCAAGCAGTCTGAGTCATCTCTCTAGCCCCTCTTCTTTCGTCTTTATGTGGGTTGGAAGCATCAGATTGAGGTCATTATGTTTGTCTTTCTGCTGTTGTAAATATTCCTGCACGGTTATAATTCTAGTCCTCTTAGAAGAGCTGCCCTTTGAGTCTGAGGACTCAGTTTGGCACTGTCTTGTCTTTAACCCTGGCTCTTTCACTTGGTTCTGTCAGAGTACTACACAATTTGTGTGTGCCACCAGCATTGTTGTTCTGATCTTGTTTTTCATATTTCNACATCTTTTCTTTCTTTTTTTCAAAATATTTAAGCTACAGGCTTTGAATTTTAATTTTTTCTTTCCTGGTGACACTGACTGTACCAAAAAGCTATTCCTCCTGCATGGGTCTTTATTTGGCAAAAGTCCTGCACATGCTTTTCCTGGACCTGAGTCTTGGGATCTGTGTTTTTTTCTGAAGTTTCCTGAGAAGTTGTTTAGAAAACACTGGCATGTTTTTATCAGAGTTGGAAGTTACCACATGAACTATTTCAGGGGTGGCTATTTTATTGCTTTTTAAGGGATTTGGTCTGTCACGTTTAGATGAAACATTTTTTATTTTTTGCTCCATTTTCAATGAGCTATCATGTTTGTTTTAGATTTATCTCTCTTATAACAATTAATTGGAAAATGCTATCTTTNGGGTGTTTTTTACCTTTTCACCATGTATTTTGGAAAAATGGCCTTTCTCAGCTTCTTGGATCAGAGGACTTTTAGGGTTATTAGAGATAGGATTAATTTCAAAAATAGTGATTCCACTATTGCAGGACTGTTATCTCCAGGGAACACTGGTCTTTCTCTTCTGTGGAACTGCAGTGACACTGTGGCATACCTTCGTAAACCATTGAGAGCCAACCCAAGGCACAGTGATGGATTTTGTCCTTCTCCAGNTCTAACATTCTAGGGTCTTGACTTTCTTCTCTGGGGACCTGTGATCACACGGGCTCTTCTGCAACGACTTTTCTTTAAGACAGATTTTCTAAACAGTCTTGTTAAATAAAACACAGAGGCAGAGATGGGGTGAAAGTATGACNGAGATCAGAGGAATTAGGAATAGCTACCAGACTCACCTTAGACTGCCGCGGCTGCTTCCAAAATGGAGAGAGAGTTCCACACCCTTATGCCTCCATTTTTATATCCCTTTCTGTTCTGTTCTCCCATTGGCTCTTTCAGCCTAGCTACATCACTTCCTCCTATGGCCCACTTCTGTCATTTCCTGCCTGTCTGTATAGACCTCCAGAATTCTATGGTTGATGCTGGGATTAAAGGCGTGTGTCTCCACACTTGACTGTTCCTAGTGTGACCTAGAACTCACAGGGATCCAGACAGAGCCTGCTTGCTAAGTGATAGGATTAAGGGCGTGTGCTAATTTCGCAAGGCTAGTGGCTGACCTTGTTCCTCTGATCTTCAGATAAATTTTATTGGGGGACATAGATAAAATACCACCACACTTTTCTATTCTCAGGTTCTGCCAATTTGTCTAAGTCACGGGACTGATCCTCTTCAGGAATTAATTCTTTGATTTGTTCTGAGTTTAATACTGTAATTTTTATGCAGTCTGTGCTAGCCCCAGACACATTATCAGTTCTTCTACCAGTATGATTTTCTGAGATTTCATTTGTCTTTTGTTGGCCAACAGAAACTTCAGGTCTGATAATAGTTTCAATGCCCTAAGGGAACTCTTTTAGAAGTTCTGACAGCTGGTCATGTAGGTATGAGACAGGTTCATTTTCATCATTAATCTCATTTATTGCAGGAAGACTGTGGCCTGGCTTATTGCTGACCATATCAGTTTCCTGAGGGTGAGGATCTGAACAGCAGCTGGTGAACACACGTCCTTAGTTGTTTCTTTTCCCCCAGTGTTCTCCTCACTGCGTTCCTCTAGAATTTCTCTGTTTGCTCCAACATACTCACTAGATGCTGCCTCTAAAGGCTGCAGTGGCTCTGGCTGCTCAGTGACTTCATGAGGAACATCTGTACACTGCACACACTTATCTATCTGAAAACCAAAGTCTTTATTTTCAGTGGTGTCACCTACTTGTTCTTCTTGTTGACTATTAATTACCTGCTGATTAGGTGAAGGTTTTTGGGGCTCATTTTGTACAGAGCTGACTATCTCTGTATCTGGGAATTGTAAGACACATCACCTTCTGTAGGAGAACAGATACTTTCAATCTGTAACATGGGCCCAATCACAATGGTTCTGTCCCTAGGGTCAGGCAGAGCTTCAGCTCCCAGGGGAGAGTGTTTTCCTAGGCTGCCATCAGCTATGTCTAGATTCCCCTGTATTGGTTTGTGATGCTTCTCCTTATGCACAGGCAGGGAAAGCTCAGCTGATATAGTAGTACTGGCTGCTGCTCCCATAACATCAAAGGGCAAAGCAGAATTACTGTTGTATTTTCTGCCTGCTGGTTTTGTAAGCTACAAACACTGCCTTCCTTAACAACTGGATCAGTCCCTAGATAGGGCCACCCTCCTGCCAGACTTGTGCCAAGGCCAACCCACAGGGGGCCTTCCAGATACATCAGCCTCTGCACCAGTTTGAGGACACAAACCAGGCAAATACTGGCAGGTTGACTTCACACACATGCCCACTCATAAAAAGCTCCGTTATCTCTTAACTCTTATTGACCCTTTTATAGGATGGATGAAGGCATGCCCCACCTCCAGAAAAACAACAGATGTGATGGGTCAGGTACTCCTGGAATGCATCATCCCCTGCTTTGGTGTGCCACCCACCCTTCAAGCATCTGGGACATCAGTGCTGGTACCACCTCTCCAGACTCAAGGGCATATCTGCTCTTGAGTCTGGCTCAATCACCCTTGTTTCTTTTGTACTACCAGGGCACATCTCTGTTCCACTCTTTCTGGCAGTCTTCACTCTTCCCACGGCTAACTCTGTTCATAGGGCCGATGTTAATATTCTATTTTTTCTCCTAGCAACTTGCCTTCTGCACTTTCTCAAGAAACAGATCCCTGAGGTCTCCATGATAGCAGTTAACTGAATATTTCTTCACCCAAACCTCCCACTGAGTGTGAGTCCACTAACTCCCGACTCCCCCCTCTCCACGTTGTCCCTTGCCAGCAAGAAGTAGCCAGACTTGAACTGGCACCCATATATACCCAAAAAGGTTGGGATGTTGGGAATCTCCAGCTCAGACCCCGTTCCAAACCCTGGCCAGATGTTTGGCTGGGAACTTGGCCCCACTCCTCCGGTTCCAAACCCCACCATCAGAAAGTGAGACAAGTAGAAGCTCCTCCCCCAGAGCTGCCCTCTCCAGAGCCCCCAAAGAAAGCCCTCCAAGCAGTGGCTCCTCCCCCAGAGCTCCTCAAGACCATGCCCACAGGGTATTTAAGGACCAGTCCATAGACTTCCCACGTGATTTCTCTCCTGCTTCCTTTTCCTGAGAGTCACCCAGGAATTGCTTTGCTCAGATTAAACTTGGTCTTATTAATTTGGTTTGATTTGGATTACTGCTTCAGTGGAGAGACTTAATATTGGGGTACAGAAACCTCTCACACTAGGCTTGCTTGGCAGCTTTACCCACTGAGCCTTGAAAGGATCTTCTAGAGAGTAAATTCTCTCTTCAGGTGTGCCTGATCCAAAACTGAGCTACATTTTGAGTTTTGATTTTCAATGACTCCATGTCTCCTTTCTAAGAAGTGTATTTAGTTTGGCAATGCTTGGAAACTTGTTTTCATAGCATGTACCTTCAAATTAGTTTTCTCTTTGCTTTTCAAGGACATTATGGACAAATTATGGGCTGAGGATCTACCTTGGCACCCTCAGAGAACCATATACTCTAGACCAATTCTGATGTCAGTTTCCTGGCTTGTGTTTTCCCTCACAGCATTAATTCAATTGAACAGCATTGCTCTCCTCAATTTATTTTAATATTTTTCTAAATTATTTTATTTATGTGCATATATCCAGGTCTCTGTGTATGTATGATGTATGCGTGGGTGCCCTTGGAGGCCAGAGAGGGTTCTGAACCTCCTGGGTTATGAGGCACCTGATAGGGGTTTTTGGAAATGAACCTGGATCCTCTAAAAGAGCAGGAATTACTCTCAGTCATGGAGACATCTCTGTAGAAGGACTTTCTTTTCTGCCGTCAGCCCCAAATAATGAAACAGAGACTTCTTATGAAAGCTTGGCCTATGCTTAAGCCTGTTCCTAATTAGCTCTTATAACTTAACTCATTTATATTAATCTACATTCTGTCATGTGGTGTTACCTCTCTTTCATCTTGCACTTCCTGCTTCCTCTCTGTCTGGCTGGTGACTCCGCCCTTCTTCCCAGAGACCTCTCTGTCCCTGAAGTCCCACCTAACCTCTTTCTAGCTATTGGCTGTTCAGCTCTTTATTAAACCAATCACAGCAATATATTTCACACAGTGTACAAATATCCCANATCTCTCCAGTCCCAGGAAGAAATTTGTAAAGGAATCCTTCATGTTCAGAGTCAGTGAACAATTTTCTCCAGTGTTGCCTCATCCCTCTGCTAGCTGAGCTTTGTGTGGGAGGTCAGCTTCAGTCTCGGTGTTTCTTTGACCCATGAGGGGTGAGGGAGGGGCTAGAGTTCTACATCAAAATTTTGGGAGGTGGAAAGCAGATGGATGAAAAGTAGCCAATTTAGCAGTCAGAATCCTGAAATCACAGCCCCAAGTAGAAAAACTCAGCTCAGATGAGGAATATAGCTCTGTCAGCTGGAGATCCCATGCCTCACAAACTGGGCATGATGGTACACTTGGACATGGAGACACACAGATCAGAAGTTCAAGGTCATTCTCAGATACGTAGTGAGTTTGAAGCCAGCCTGGGATACATGAGACCCTGTCTCAAAATAAGTAAATAAAAATAAAACATGTTTCAGTAAACCAGAAACCCATGTTGACTTTTTTTTAACTAACAATGCTCTTTATATTTGCATAGTATTCTATGACAGAACATACCATTATGTAGTTATCTTTTTTTTTCCAAGACAGGGTTTCTCTGTGTAGCTCTGGCTGTCATTGAACTTGTTTTGTAGACCAGGGTGCCCTCAAACTCACAGAGATTCGCCTGCCTCTGCCCCCCGAGTGCTGGGATCAAAGGCGTGTGCCACCATCGCCAGGCTCTATGTATTTATCTTGATTGTGGAATTCATCAACTCTTTCTGGTGTTTTATGTGATAAGCATAATATTGAATAAAATTCCTTTCTCAGATAATTACCACATTCATGTATAGCAAAGGGTAAAAGCAAGAGATTACTCTGGAATGCTCTGCCTCCACACCTTTAGGAAAAGTCCTGGGTTTGATTCCCAGCACCCACATGGTGGCTCAAATCCACCTGTAACTCNAGTCCCAGGGGATTAGCACTCTCTTCTGGTCTGGAAGCACATGATGCACAGACATAAATGCAGGCAAAACACTCAGAATTTTTTTAAATTAACAATTAAATAAAAAGAAATTCCCTCTTGTGTTGGAGCTATTTATCAGTTATCTATCTCCAATATTGTGTTCATTCTTGGATCCACCCTAATTTTGTTAATTCGTGTATTGCAGTAGTTTCCCAAGAAAGGCTGTGTGAAAAAGCATTCCAGGATTCTCATAGCTTCTGGTACTACTATCAAGAAATCCACAGCAATTTTGATGTCTGATGTTTTGTTGCTGACCTGGTTTTCTACCTCAGGAAACCGACAGGTTCTTCTTTTCATCCTGACAATTCTGGGTTTTCACAATGATGTGATTTAGTAAGCGTTAATTTCTGTGCGTTGGTGCTGGAACCGAGTAGAACCTCCTTCCCACCATCCCTTGTTCCCTCCTCCCTCCCTTCCTCTCATCCTTTCTTTATGCATGTATATATATNTGGCCTATGTGCATGTGTGTATGTGTGGGGTGTGAGTGTGCATGTGTGTGGGGAGGCCAGGGGTTGATCTCAAGTGTCTTCCTTGATCCTTTTTGAAGGATGATTCTAATTAGTCTTAATAATAAAAACCTGGAGTCAGATATCGAGGTTGAAAGCAGAAAAATCAGAGAAGCAGAGCAGCAGCCACCAGAGACTTCGTACCCTATGAAATCTCAGACCGAATAGGGCATCCTGTCTCTATGAATCCTCAGACTGAATGGGAGCCAAGATCCTGTCTCCACCCACCTTTCATTCCTGTCTCCACCTCTCAAGTGCTGGGATTAAAGGCGTGTGCCACNACTGCCTGGCATCTGTTTCTCTTTTAGACTGATTCAATCTCGTGAAGCCCAGGATGACCTTGAACTCCTGATAGTCCTGCTTCCTCCTCCCAAGACTGGTATTAAATGTGTGTACCACCACTGCCTGGCCTCTATGGTTAACTAGTGGCTAGCTCCACCTTCTGATCTCCAGGCAAGCTTTATTTGTCAGAACACAAACAAAATATCACACAACACCTTCTCCACTCTACTGAGACAGGCTCTCCAATTCCACTAATTTCACTAGGCACCTTGCACTATGGATTCTGCCATCTCCACATCAGCAGTGCTGGATTACAGGCAGGNTGGGGATCTGAATTCTGATCCTCACATTTGCAAAGCAAGCATTTTATCCACTGAGCCATCTCCCCAACCCCTGCTAAGTGGACCATTTCTACCTGAAAATATATCTTCAAGGTTTGGGAAATATTATATGATAAATTAAAAAAAACCAACATTCTCCTTTATCAGTTAAAATTGACATTTAATTCAATCCATTAATTACTTAGAGTTTAGGTCTGAACTGAATGTGACTCTCTTTCTCTCTCTCACGTATATATATATATACACACACATATATACATACATATATATATTTTTTTCCTCCATGAATCTTATGTGTTCAGTCTGCCACAGCTGACACATGAAAAGCCACTTTGTTTATGCTCTGTGTTGCCTCCCACTGGAGGGAATAATACCTCACTGTTGAGGGCTGGGCTTTGACCAGCTGAAGCCATCATGAAAGCCTCAGGATGAAGCCAGATGTGGTGGCACATGCTGGTAATCCTGGCAATTAGGAGGTGGAGGCAGTAGGACCAGGAGTTCATGGTCATCCTTGGATACATAGTGGCTCTGAGGTCAGCCTGGGCTACATGAGAAGGGAACGCAGGGGGTGGGAGCAGAGGAGAGGACAGCTGGCAGCCTGGACAGTCACCTAAAGTTTCTCAGCATTGTTGGGGCATCCAATTTGGCTATAGGCCTAGAATATCTGACAGACCATTTTCAGAAGCAGGAATTTTGGAAGACCATCTTACACTGTCTTGGCAAGGTTCAGTAGTTGTTTTTTCTTGTGTTCTGTTCATCCNGAAAGGACAGCATTCATACTGTCAGCAGTCAAGGTAAGAGCAGTTCTTTGCCCAGCAGGCCATTTTGTGCCAAGACGAAGACAAACTTCCAAATGGAAATGTCTTAGAAGCCCAACATTCTCTCAGGATCAGATCAATGGTGCCAGGAGCAATCGTGTCTCACATCAACAGAATTCTAAGTTATTTAATGCCATATTCTCTAGGTTTATGAAATGTTTGAAAATTATCTNTCCATCTGACACATATATCTATAAATCTGGACAATCTAACTAACATAACTATAGAAATGACAAGCATGGGTGACTATAATTCTGTAAGTCTTATCTACCTAAATAACCTAATGACTAAGGCTTCACATTAACAAGGTAAACAGTCTGTAAACAGATGTACAGTATAAAGACAATGACCTCAAAATTGTGACAATACATAAAATATCTTAAACAGAGATAGAAATGCATAGTGCAATAATGATAACAATATCCTTAATATGCATCAATATACAAAATACATACATACAGAATGACAAATATAATTTTACATTTGTATCACTATAAAAATATTTCAAACAGGAGTAGGAATATATGTACAAAACAAATATAGTTTTGTATTTGTATCAATATACAAATTATCCTAAATAGGAATATAAGAATAGTTTACATTTGTATCAAATATACAAGAATCCATATCAATGCAAATTATCCAATGCTGATAGTTTGCTAAAACAGTTTACTAGTAGATATAATAATCTACCTTAATATACTATTCCTATCCATTCCCCTTTTTCTTTTCTAAAGGAGAATACCAAGTCTAAGTTTTATTGTTCCACCCTCAACCCTATAACCATCCATTCACAACCCTGAGAAAAATGAAACCTTTGGGAGAGGGGCATCATTTTCTTAGAATTGCTTCCTGCTGTTTAGGGGGTGACAGTATCTCTGTGAGATCCTGTAAGAAAGCTTAGATAGTTAGGTATCAGCAGAACTAGCTGTAGAGTTTGCAGCCAGACTCAGTCAGAGTAATGGATAAGATTGTCTGAGATTCTGGCTAGAAGTGTAGTGTGATGGACCATCTCATCTTGGAACTTTCCTCTTAGCACTGCTTTCATAGTGTTCCCGTAAGTTTGGGTATGTTATACTTTCATTTTCATTGAATTCTAGGAAATCTTTAATTTCTTTCTTCCTTCCTTCCTTCCTTCCTTCCTTCCTTCCTTCCTTCCTTCCTTCCTTCCTTCCTTCCTTCCTTGACCCACTGGTGCTTCAGTTGGGCATTATTCAGTTTCCATGAGATTGTAGGCTTTCTATAATTTTTGTTGTTATTGAAATCTAATTTTAAGGCATGGTGGGCCGATAAAATACAGGAGGTTATTCCAATGTTTTTGTGTAGTGCCTGCACTACAAATTATCTTCCAAGTTTCGAGTGAGGGGCTGAAGATTGAACAGAGACAAGACAGCGGGTCATCCGTCTCAAGAGAATGCTGTTTATTACAGGAGAGGGCTGGGTATATATAGGGCAGCAACACAGGCTCATAGCACNATGGAAAATCCCCAGTGGTCAAAAGTTCAGGTTGTCTGGCCTCAGCTTGTTTACTCAAACAGCTCCAGTACATGGGAAGAAGAACTTGCAATTAACTAGCTCAAGAGGAAGGAGTCAACAACAAAAATATCCTGTGCAAGGTAAGCAGGTCAACAGTTCAAACCAGATTGGGGGCCCAGGGCCCAACAGGTCCCCCCTTTTTATTTAAAAANGAGCTTCTGTCTTAGGTTGCCTAGGCATCGGCAATACCCCTTACCCGTCATTGGAGAACCTGCCCAGGCCCTGCAGGCTTCCTGTCTTAGGTTGGAGTATGCCCTCCCAAGCATTACCCGTCTCTGAATACTCATTTATCATACAGACTAATGCCATACCTGAACTGTAGGGTTTTCTGTTGCCATAGATAGAAGTACTTGCTTAGTTTGAAAATGGCACTGGGCTTGCACTCTGCACATACGGCAAGGACATACCAACAAAAGTCCACAGCCACCCAAAGCAATAAGGCTAAGGGCTAGCGAACCACTCCACTTTTTGAGCAACTGTCCCACGAGTTGCAGCCCTTTTAACAGGGTCTTCCCCAGAGGTAGCTGGCACCCGAGTTTCACTAATCTTAATTATCTCCATGGCAAATTGATATGTAAAATTTGTAAAAGAGGAAAATTCAAAATGCTCAATTGAATCAAATAATTTAAATTATTTTGAATACTGAGGGCAGTAGCCACTTCCCCTGCGAGGGTATCCACCATGCTTGCTGTAACCACCAATTGAGAAAGAGCANTTCCAAACACTGTGNCTGCAGTAGCTGCCACAGCTATAGCAGCCACAACAGCAGCTGCGATGCCAAAGTCTCTCTTCTGCCTGGTAAGAATCATCACGGTCTGTCCATCATGAGATACCGGCATAGACATAACTGCAGGAACCTGGACTATCACGGCCCATCTTTCACCACTCTAACAAGTCTTCAAGCTGTAATTCTGTGAAGAACAATTCAAGATGCCTCCCAAGGGAGTTTCATTAAATGCAACAAAGAAAAAGGAAGCAAGCAGGCAAGGTGAAGAATGTAAGGATTCATTACAGCTAAAAGAAGTATTCTGAAATTTCAAGGACCCCTCAAAGCTTGAAGAGGCATTGCACAAAAACANAATGGATTATGAAAATGAAANGGTTTAGGACTCATGGAAGCATTGGCAAAGGGTGGCCTATGTCCATACCACCACAAATTGGGGCCTCCCTTCAGCTTCCAAAGTNGTTGGAACACACAATTCCCCCACATTAGCGGCAGGAAACAATCATAAGATAACGGTCCAGGCCANCAATGAAATCCTGGGCAAGCCGCTTCTGCTGAACGTGTCTTGTTGTTACCTGCCTTACTTATGTGTCCCCAAATATTCAGCACTCCAAACACTGAAGAATTAGTGACATTGGCCTGAAAATCAGNTATAGACCAGGGAGACAAAACTACAAATCCCTGGGAAAAGCTAATATTGGGTAAAGTAGATTGATTCTTCACAACCACAAAACACAAACTCCCATGTCCGAATCATCAGGTCTCATGGC
>LZPO01087244.1:272859-283532 GCA_001675575.1 Neotoma lepida | reverse complement strand
GTGTGTGTGTGTTACGTGCATGTGCACACGCGTATGCATGCACTAGCACTTTACCACTGAGCTGTATTTCTGGCCCTGTTGTTTTGTTTCCTGAGGCAAGGAAGTTTCACTATATAGCCATAGCTAGATTTGAACTATCCTGCTACCTCAGCTTCCCAGTTCTGAGAATATTAGTATTTGTCACCATACCTAGCTAGACTATATTTTTAAAATGATAAGTGGAAAGTTGCTAGAGGGAAACACAGGAATATACCTTCAAAAATCTGTAGAAAAAGATTTCTTAAGCTAAGGGAAGCAATAACTATTTTGGTGGGGAGATAAATTGATTCTGGGCTACAGCCACTGCTTGCCTTTCCATGAGAGCCTAGCCTCATGTCCACTGGTACTGGCAGGTAGCCGTGCCTACCTGCCCCAGGTTGCTGGGTCTTCACTGCAGTAGGCGTTTCTACCTAGTCTTCCACCACTGAGTAGCATGCCAGATGCTCTCAGGCCCTATGCTTGGATATACATGCCTCCATGTTGGATGCCAGATGTAGTTGGACTTTCTTTGCACTGCCAGTTCCTGAATAATGATACAGAGACCTTTTATTAAGTATGAAAGTTTGGTCTTAGCTTAGGCTTGTTCCCAGATAGCTCTTAAAATTTAAATTAATCTGTTTATATTATTCTAGGTTCACCATGTGGCTCGTTGCCTCTCCTCCATACTACTGTACATTCGACTTCCTGCACATCTCGCCAGTGAATCCCACCTCTCAGATTCCTTCCCAGAGTTTCTATCTCTGCCCAGAAGTCCTGCCTATCCTCCACCACCACCTAGCTATTGGCTATTCAGCTCTTTACTAAACCAATCAGAAGGCACCTTAAGCAAGTGAGGTAAAACAGAGGCACATCTTCACAGTGTACAAAAATATTATCCCATAACAAATTGTATTACAAGGCTGTAATCCCAGCATTCAAGATATTGAGGCAGGAGGATCTCAAGTTTGAGGCCAGTCCAGGCAAGCTTAGGATGTAGATTAGTGGTAGAATACTTGCCTAGCATCCATAAGGCACTGAGTGGATTCAGCTTCCAATATGGTGTAGGAATGGGAGCAACTGTGAAAATTAAAGTTACTGTTAAAGTAGGCCAGTTATAAAAAAATAGAAGATTATATATTTAATAAAGGACTTCTGTCCAAAATATATGAATAACTTCCATAATTCAATAAGAAGAAGATAACCTAATTTTTATAAAATTAAACTCTTTTCTTTTTCCATTTTTTTGTGTGGTTTGCGTTTGTGTGAGTATGCAAGTGTCTGGTTGATTGTGCATTGTTGTGGAGGCCTGAGGTTGATGTGGGGAATCGTCCTCTTCCACCTATTCATTGAGGCAGGGTCTCTCAATCAAATCCAAAGCTTGCCAATATGGGTAGTCTAGCTAGCCATCTTGCTTCTGGGATCTCCTACTTCCAAGGCTGGAATTACAGGTGGGCTAACACACCCACCTGACATGTTCATTTCTGTGAATGTGAACTCTGGTCATTGCTTACTTTCATGGCAGACATGGCAAATGGTTATCCACTGAACCATCTTGCCAGCCCCAAAAGGGGGAACTATTTTAATGCATATTTCATGAAGGGAAAATTATTTGAATCTTGACATTGGCATTAGTGAAATGCAAATTACAACCACACTGAGATGCTACTGCACCCCCACTGGAATGGCCAAAATTAAAAACCGATAACAAGGGCTAGGGCTTTTGCTTAGTGGTAGAGTGTTGGCATGCTGGTCTGGCATGTGTGAGGCCACAGGTTTGATTCCCAAACAAATGAAAATCCCTGACAGCACCAAATGTTGATGATAATATATAATAGGACTGGCTAGGAAGGATGCCAGGGAACTTACCATTGCTGTGTTTATGTCTTGGTAAGAGTATGTGTTACACAGCTGCATGCACTTAGCAAAAGTCATCTATAGGCAGAGTTTCTCTGTGTCTCAGACAGCTGCTCCCAAATAACCACACAGAGGCTTAATATTAATTATAAATGCTCAGCTGAAAGCTTAGGCTTTTTTAGCTAGCTCTTTTAACTTAAATTAACCCATTCCTTAATCCCAGCACTTGGGAGGCAGAGGCAGGCGGATCTCTGTGAGTTCGAGGCCAGCCTGGGCTACCGAGTGAGTTCCAGGAAAGGTGCCAAAGCNAGCACCCGGGAGGCAGAGGCAGGCGGATCTCTGTGAGTTCGAGGCCAGCCTGGGCTACCGAGTGAGTTCCAGGAAAGGTGCCAAAGCTACACAGTGAAACCCTGTCTCGAAAAACACACACACAAAAAAAATTTAACCCATTCCTACATTCTGCCACGTGGCGTTACCTGTCTTTCATCTTTCACCTCCTGTTTCCTTTCCATGTCTGGATAGCGACTCCTCTGACCTCATCCTTCTTCCCAATGTCCTTAGTCTGGCTCTCTCACCTAACTTTATCCTGTCCAGCTATTGGCCAGTCAGCTTCTTTATTAAACTAGTCACAATGACATATATTTATACAATATAAAGGAATATTCCATATTTCCCCCTTTTGTCTAAATAAAAAAGGAAGGTTTTAACTTTAGCATAAGTAAAATTATATTCAACAAAAATAGTTATCAATAAGAATTACAGTTACAATATATTTGTATTTGGCAAATTTTTAGAGAAAATACTATCTATCTTTGTGAGTCTAAAGTTTTATATCTAATTTACCTTTTTATCATAACTAACTTTAAGCCTAATTATTTAGTCTTTAACTCCATCAAAGGCCTCAGAAGGATGTAATATTATCTAATGACAGGGACATCCTGCTGCCTGGACAGTCACCCATAGTTCTCCTGTAACATTGGGGCATCCATCTTTGGCCTATAGGCCTAGAATAAATATCTAGCAGACTTTTCTGTGAAGCAGGGAATTTTGAAGGATTGTCCTACCTTGTCTTGGCAAATTTGCTTTATTTTGCATCCTGCTGGTCCAGTTTGGACAGTAACTGTCAGCAGTTGAGGCAAGGGCAGTTTCTTTGCCCAAATGGCTACATTTTGCCATAAAGAAAACAAATTTCATTTAGAGTTTCTTCAGTGCCCATCATCTTCTCTGAAGTGGATTGGTGCTGCCAGGAGCAGATGTGTCTCACTGTCATGAAAAGCCTTAGGTTATTGAATATGTTAAATGCCATATTCTATAGGTCTTTGAGGTGTTTGAAGACCATCTATCTAAATATATCTGTGTATGACCTTGAAAACATACCTAATATGACTACAAGTATTTTTTAATTATACATTACATTTTTAAATAAGCTGCATAAGCACAATACCCTAAACAGGAATAAAAATATACATACAGTATAGCAAAAATAACTTTAAATTTGTGTCAGTAAATCAAAACCCATACCAGTGTAAAATATTGTGAGATTAATAGTTGTTTTTTGGATTAAAGTAGATTCAATAATCTACCCTTTTTTCCTACCATTCCTGTATCATACCCCCCTTTTTTTCCTTTAGAAAGAGATATTTGCATTTAACTCCTTTGTTTAGTCTTTTTTGACAAGACAAATAACAATTTGTAATCAATCCCCCTTAAATAATAATAAACATCCATAACCCATCTTTTGGGAATGTGGGTGTCATTCTTTATACTACTTCCTGTTGTTTTGGGGGTGTTGATATCTTTAGGGGAACCTTGAGAAAATCAAGATAATTGTTAAGGGTTGGCTGTGGTATTCTGTGAGGCTGGATCATCTCAGCCAGCAGCCTTGAAGCTGTTCTGGATGCTGGATCACCTGGGCCATCTCTTTTTATTGGTGTCTGGTCCCCTTGTTCTGAAAATACATAAACGTTTAAAGGTAACATACATATGTACATTAATACAAGTATAGACTATGCATTGTACACAAGTCAGCCACAGATGATTTTTGTTTTATGTTTGAGCAGGTAAAATACACATGTGTCTTGTAGTACTTCTAAGTTTATTTTCTTTATGTTTGTAGTCAGGATTTTCAGGGGCTCTTCCTTGACCAAACCTGATTATCTTTAACCCTGAACGAATCCCCAGTCTCTCATCTCCTGTGGAAATAAAAGCATAACCTCTTCCCCAAAGTAACACATCTTTTGACTTCTATTTTGAAGTCAAGACATTTTAAAAATAGATAGGTTGGTTTAATCCAGCAGTTTTCATAATCCAATGTGTCTTAGCAGCTGTTGTTTCTTTATTAGCAATCAGAAAATCTAAAGACAACACAATAACATACAAAATACAGACTGTCTGTGTATTCCCCATCTTTATGTGACTTACTATATTTTTTACTCTATTCCTTTTTTAAGGACTTTGTTATTTTTAAACTATTTTTTAATCTATGACTGTCTCTACTCTTTCTCTTTTCTATCCCAAGCCTATGTATATTTTTGAACACACTGTAACCATTTAGAGTTTTTTCCATCTGGATCTGTCTTTACTGAGCGTGTATATTGTTTTTTGATCACGAGATGAGTCTTAAACTGCTATGTCAGCCACCGGCAGTGTAACTTAGCTTAGTACATGGCAGCTGGTGCTTGGCTCCTCCCACAGGCAGCTTCTGGGAGATGCACCTCAGTACTTGTGTGTTTGGCTCTATTTTGTGTGTTTAGAACCTATTTTTAAGCTTTCTTGGCTTTTATGTGGATGTAGGTGCCAGACGTTTGGGTGCCACATGTAAGTGGAGTTTCTCTGTGTCCCGGCAGCCACTCCCAAGTAACCACACAGAGACTTAATATTAATTATAAATGCTTGGCTGATAGCTTAGGCTTTTTTAGCTAGCTCTAATAAATTAACCCATTTTTATTAATCTATATGCTGCCCCAAGGATTGTTCACCTCATTACGTACTTCCCATCCTGCTTGCTGTACGTCTTCTCAGGCTCTGTCCTTCTTCCCAGCATTCTCTCTGTCCCAAAAATTCTGCCTAGCTATAGGCCAATCAGCTTTTTATTAACAGTGAGAGCAATACATATTTACAGTGTACAAAGGTTGTTCTACAGGTACATTTAAGATTTATACACTTTAGTGGGTATAAGATTTTTCAGTTTAATGACATGAATTCTAAAGTGTTTGTGGATTGTCTTAGTTAGGGTTTCTGTTGCTGCAATGAAACACTGTGACCAAAAAGCAAGTTGGGGAAGAAAGGGTTTATTTGGCTTACATTTACACGTCATAGTCCATCATCAAAGGAAGTCAGGACAGGAACTCAAACAGGCCAGGAACCTGTAGGCAGGAACTGATGCAGAGGAGTGCTGTTTACTGGCTGGCTTCCCATAGCTTGCTCAGCCTGCTTTCCTATAGAACCCAAGATATCAACCCAGGGAATAGCACCACCCACAATGGGCTGTGCCCTGCCCCATTGGTCACTAATCGAGAAAATGCCTTACAGCTGGATCTCATGGAGGCATTTCCTCAACTGAGGCGGCTTCCTCTCTGATGACTGTAGCTTGTGTCAAGTTGACACACAAAACCAGCCAGGATAAGGATGAAGTGATTTTTGAGATGCATTAAAAACAAAGTAGAGCTGGGTGGTGGTGGTGCCCACCTTTAATTCCTAGTACTACAGAGGCAGAGGCCAGTGGATCTCTGTGAGTTTGAGGCCAGCCTGGTCTACAAAGTGAGTTCCAGGACAGGCTCAAAAAACTACACAGACAAACCCTGTCTCAAAAAAACAAACAAAAAATTGTGAATTGCATATATGAGACCCTGAGTTCAACCTCCAAAGCTACAGAAAAATAATCTGATGGATTGGTGGATGGGTGGATGCTGTTGACATTGGGACAATGGAGATAATGAATATACAGACATTTTTTGTATTATTTTTGGCTTTCTTACATATTTGAAGATTTTCTATGTAATGTGTTAGAAATCACTTGAAATAATGATTTTTTTTAAGTTTTGGTGGAGTTTATTTATTTTATTTTATTTTTTAACAGAATTTCCCTTCATAACCCAGGCTGATGTGGAGATTAGACGCTTCTTGTCTCAGCCTTCTGACGGTTGGGATTACAGGGGTATAATACCAACCCAGCTTTCTCTTTTTTAGATTAAAACATTTTGATGATTATGAAGTCAGGCCTGGACCAGGAAAGATGGCTTGGCAGTTAAGAACACTTGTTGCTCTTAGGGGGACCAGGATTTATTTCCCAGCACCCACATGGTGGCTCACAACCACCTGTCATTCCACTTCTAGGGGATCTGATGCCTTCTTTTGACCTCCAAGAGCACAAGGCATATATCTGGTACACATACATATATGCAGGCAAATCATTCATAAACATAAATTTCTTTTAAAGAGATCACTTCTAAATTATTCTGTCCTTCTGATCCATTTCCCTTGTTTATTATACAAAAGATTAGCATGTTGTACCCATGCTAGTTGCGGGCTCAGTATTTTTTTTTTCTTTTCAGTTTACTTTCACTTTCTCTTTCCCGGAGATCACACCCATCAGCATAGTGATCTTCTTTTCTTCAGGCTACATGGAGCTATGTCTTCGTTCTTCTTCCCATTGCTGACTCCCTTGTGTAGATGAACAATGCTTTTTCTGTCTGGCAGTTTCCTGTGAATGAACATTGGGTCATTACAGACTTCTCTTTTGGGAAATGATGCCATACTAGAAAACACTGTACAGTACATGTGTTGTTTTGTGTTTGTACTAACCTATTTTAATTTTAGAACTCTTATCATCTGTTTCATTATTGTTTATGGATGATTCTCTTGTAGGATTTCTCTGAAATACTGTCTACTTTCTCTAGGGACAAACTTGGAATCTATATGATACTGGTTCTCTGAGCCCCCATCCCCTGCCCTGAAGAGCCTCTGGGGTTGGGGTATGCAGTCTGCATGGTCTCTCTTCAGAGGGAGTCTGGAGGCAGGAGTTCTATGGAGGGTATGGAGGGTTGACAGGCAGACTCAACTTAAGGAGAATTTAGGAGGAAGCAGTCTAGTTGATCCTCAGAGGCCAAAAGAGGTGGGCTTCACATGGGGGAAAGAAAGGTTCTCTCTAAGCATTGATGTCTTGGGAAGGGAATAACTGACTAACTTCAGTAGTATCAGCCTCACAATTGACACTGTACACCAAACTTTATGAATTAGGACCCAACAAACAATAGGCCTGGCCTATTTATATGAGCATGAAAGTTTGAGAGACACTGCTTGCCCTATCTGTTCTAGTCTGGTCTGATCTGAGAGCCTCTGGGGTTTGGCAGGGGCACAGGTACCATTCATTTTATTTTATTTTATTTTACTGTTTTGTTTTGTTTTTTATTCAGACAGGGTTTCTCTGTGTAGCCTTGGCTGTCCTAGAACTCACTCTGTAGACCAGTGAGAGATCTGCCTACCTCTGCCTCCCAAGTGCTGGGATTAAAAGCATAGGCCACTACCACCCAATACCTCCCTGTAATATACTTTATTCTGTTACATTAGGTAGTCTTTCCTTCCTACTTGCAGTGTATGGAAGTTGGCTAAACATACCTTTCTTGATAGTTTGTAAGTCTCTTACTGTCTTTGTTGGAGGTTTCATCCTTTTGTGTGTCTGCACTTGTATTTCTTAGTGGTTTGAAGGACCGGGTTGTAAATGCACTTACACAGTTGGCTATCCTTTAGTGAAAGATTTTAAGGTTGAAACAACACAAATCTACTTACATATAAAAACTTGCAAGAACCCAACCTGTGGTACAGTAAATTTAGTTAGAGTTAGTGAAGTCAGAAGCTAGATTAGAGTATATGGGTGAGGGAGAAGAGGTCCAGTATAGACAACTCTGTTTAAGAAGTTTTGGTATTATCCAGACATGGTGGTGTATGCCTATAATCTCAGCACTTAGGAAGCTAAGGTAGGAAGACTGCTACAAGGTCATGGCCAGCCTGACCTACATGATGAGTTCCAGACCAGCCTGAGCTACAGATGAAACTGTCTCAAAAAATAAAGGGGGTAATTTTGGGTTGATTTCTCCAACACTACATACAAGAAAAGAAGTTTATTATAATGTCAAGACTGGGAAGACTGAGGCAGGAAGATTATGAGTTCAAGGCAATCTCCAAAAATAAAAGTTTTGTTGTGATGAGGTCCAAAGAACTAGGGATAGAGTGGTGTAGGATTTCAGAGGGTCTTTTGAGATGAATGGATATGAAAGTATGTCTAGATCACTCTGAATAACCCAGAATCAAAGGTTGCATAGAGAGGATGAAAAAGAAGAGACTGGGACCTGAAGGAGCAGAGGCATTATGTGAGAGGAGAAGTAGCATCCAGAGGAGCTAGCTAGAGTTGGTTTGAAGCAGACTCTCTTCTGTGTTCCTAAAGATGTAAATACAGGACCCAGACATTTGATGAGAATTAGAGTAGATACTGCTGCATTTGTGAGGCAGTCAAAGCAAAGCACTCCAAACTGTGTAGCTTGTGCCAACAGCAATACATTCTTGAATAGTCCAGGTGCCGGTCTGAAGCCAATGTGTGGCAGTGGCCCATTTGCTCTAGAAGCTCCAGCAAGGGAACTTTCCTGGCCTCTTTTAGCTTCTGGTGGTTGCCAAACAGTCCTAACTTTCCTTGGCTTATGATCATATCACTCTAGTCTTCTTTGTCACATGACCTTCTTGGCATCTGTGTCTTCTTTTCTGGATAGCTGTCATTGACTTAGGGCTCATTTTGACATCACTTACTCTCCAGGGCTTAACATATGCACATATCTTTTGCTGGTCACCACTGTAACTTGTCCATATCAAGGGCAGAAAGCTGTAAGCAAGGAGTAAGAAGACCCCCACAGGACAGGTTGTAAGCACATGGGCAGTGGCAGTCATTCTAGCTCCATATGACATGACCACACCACAATAGTTCATCCTAAAGGAATTTGTGATGAACTTAATGAGATACCTAGTTTGTCACAGTGACATGCATATAACTCCTGGCCTGAGGTGATGATATAGGGATCTCATGTGGTAGCCAGCATTTAGAAGCTATAAAACAGGACAACTATTCCCCAGAATGCTCTCATACTTCTCTGTACCATGGTCTGTGGCTGCAGAAGGGAACAGAACATTAAAAAGTAAAAGTACTTTATAGGCACACCCTTGAAGGCAGCTTTTTTAAAACTTATTTTACATTTGTGCTGAGTATTTCCTGCTTGTATATGTATGCAAGGGGGCACAGTACAGAAACTGCCTAAGTAGCTGCTCCATTAGGGTAAGGTTTTTGTTGTAGGTAAGAAAGAGAGAAGAGCCAGAAGCATCTGGAAGAGTTCAGAGTAGGAAGAAAAACAGACTTGAAATATGTAACAGTTACTTTTAAATGGGGACTGAGGAGCCTGGAGGTCAGCATGGGCTTTGATATGCAACCACAGGTATAAGCCAATAGAGAGCTATGTCCCTTCTGCCAAAGACAAGGTGTATTATTCATTGTTCTCTTGCTGTGAAGAGACACCATGACCAGGGCAACTCTTATATAGGAAAGCATCTAATTGGGGGCTTGCTTACAGTTTCAGAGTCTTATTGCATTATCATGGTGTCAGAGAGCATGGCTGCAGGCGGTTGTGCTAAAGAAGTAGCTAAGAGCTACATTCTGATCTGTAGGCCAAGAGACAGAATGGGCCTAGCCTGGGCTTTTTAAACCTCAAAGCCCACTCCTGGCAACACACTTCCTACAACAAGGCCACACCTCCTAATCCTTCTTAAATAGTGCCTCTCCGTGATGACTAAGCATTCAACTATATGAGCCTATAGGGGCCTTTCTTATTCAAACCATCACACAAGGGAAATGACTCCTTTTGGGGCATGGGAACCAATTTCACAAGTTCCTGAGGAGTGTTAGATTTTATCTAACCATCAGAAATTTGTCTGTAGTCCATTTGAACTCTTTCTACACGTGGACTGCCTGAGACCTAACAATATATATGTGAACCATGTCTGTGCCTGGTGCCTGTGGAGGTCAGAAGAAGGCATAGGATCTCCTGAAACTGGAGTTAATGGATGCTTGTGATCCACCATGTAAGTTCTGGGAATTGAACCCAGGTCCTCTGCAAAGAGCAATAAGTCCTCTTAACCAGTGAGCCATTCATCCAACCCTGTCAAAGACTTTTTAAAGCTATATTTGCTCTGAAGGTTAGCCATATCTTTTTATTTTTTCTCAAGCATTCATAGTGGCTAGTGCTAGTTCTATTACCAGAAAATTTAGCCCAGATCACGTTATTTTTTTTCCACATTGTTTTATTGTGTGTTCATATATGCACGTGTGTTACACCAAGTGCTTTGTTTACCTGTTGAGCCATTGTACTGGCCCTTAAATCTTGTATCTGCAAAAGCAGAAGTCTTCTTATGTTTCAAACTTAGGGCCTGTAGTGCCCAACACCAGTACTCTCATTACCTTGAGAGCACTTATAATCCATATTTGCTTCCATCTTTAATCTGGCTGTGCCTCCCACTCCTCTCCTTTCCAGTTTCAATGCCATGGCCAGTTGTTTGTACTCAGTCAACAAAGCACCAACTCTCATAAAATTCAGTCATCTGCCTTTCTCCAGTTTACTCCATACACACTGAATACAGTGCCTCTTTAATATGCCCTAGGTGAGCCATATGATGGTGGCAGTGGCTCACACCTTTAATCCCAGCACTCAGGAGACAGAGGCAGGAGGATCTCTGAGTTTCGAGGCCAACCTGGTCTACAGAGCTAG
>LZPO01087244.1:255482-272710 GCA_001675575.1 Neotoma lepida | reverse complement strand
TGGCACTGTGACAAATACCTGAAGAAAACTTAAAGGGGGAGGATTATTTTGGCTCAGTTTCCAAGGTCTCCCTTTATAGTCAGCTGGCTACATTGTTTCTGGACCTCTGCTGAGGAGAGCTGCTTACTTCATGGTGGCCAGGAAGCAGGGGAAAGCTCAGTAGGGGACAAAATACATCCCTCTAAGCCATGCCCTCAGTGACCTATTTATTCTAGCTAGATCATACCTGATAACATTTCTACCATCTCTCAGTAATGCCATTGTTATGAGTCCATCAGGGCCCTCATGGTTCAGTCACTTCTCAGTGATTGGATCCAACCAGCTGGGGATCAAGGTTTCAATATGTGATCCTTTGGCCAGAGGTGGAGAGGTGAGGATAGGAGAAAGGAATACTTGCTATCAATTATAATAGGCGGCCATACCTCATCTCACCTGGTAACTGTTCTGTTAGTTTCCAGAGAGCAGGGGAGCAGTTCAAAGAGAATGTCCACAGACCAGCATTGCCCTTCCCCAATCTCCCTAATTAGTGAGAGACCTAGCCCTGCACTTTTCTGTTTTCTGTTTCAGGACATGTCTCCAGAGCTCTCTGGTATCAGACTTTCCCCTCAATTCCCTAGAAACCTGTTTCTACTTCTTCCACTTCAGTGGCACTGCTTCTGGCTTGCTCCCTTCCAGCTTCACCACTTCCCATTCCCTTTTCCCTTTTCCTTTCCAGTGAGACTCTGTCTCACTCCATGCTTTCCTGACCTCTTTGCTGCCACAGCTAGGCCAGGCTATATTATTAGTAAGGTCACCCTGGTAATGGCCTTCATATTGTTCAATATAGGTCCAGTTGTTGCTTATCCTGTTCTAGGACATTTCAGCATCATTTGATCCTATTATCTATAGAAGTCAACCCCTTCCTTCTGTGAATATATGCACTAATGTCCACCTTCTCATGGAGACTACCCTGGCTATGCTTTTTTTTAACTCCAATGACAACTTTTGTCCCTTTTTAACAGTATATAGCTGACAGTGCTTATTTTTACAGTCAGCCCATTGTAGCATATGTTGTACAAGATAGGGTTGTTCGTTTGATTCATGATGTGGCCCAAGATAAAGCTAGAACAGTACCTGGTGTCCATGGGTCCTCCAGAAGCCCTGGGCAAGTGTATAAATATCCCTTCCTTCATCTTCCTCTGTCCCCTGTGTAACATGGAAGGGCTTTGGGCCCAGATCTCTCTACCCTCACTCGCAAACTTTGCCCAGATTCATGACTCCCCACCTGTTTGTAAACCATTGACTGCCAAATTTGTATCTCCAGGCTGACCAAGTCACAGAACCTCCCATTCCCATGACTTCTCTTTCCATGATCTCCTTTGTAGTCAGGAAACTCCATCCTCCTCCTCAGAGGAGAAATCTGGTGCTAGTTGTCTGTCCTATTTGTCCACAAGTCTCACTCATTCTATCTGACAACATAGTTGTAGAATCTGACAAGTTCTTCCCACTTCCACCACCTCTTCTTGGTCCAAGCATCCTGCCTCCTTGTCTCTGCTCAGTCCTTCAACACATGGATGGTCTTCTGTTTAAAAATCCTCCATAGGGTACCTTCTCACCCAGAAAGTCAGGCCAGAGTCCTTAAAATGGCTTGTAAGGCCTAGTGTCACAACACCATTCATCTGCCGCATTGGAGTCAGGGGAGTAACAGGGGCTTGGGCTTCCTATATCCACCATGACACACCCCAGTTTCAGGACATTGGCCCTTGTTCTGTTGGCCCCTGTTCTGTCATCTGTTCCTGGTATCACACAGCTAGCTCCCTTTGTGGTTTTCAAGTCTGCTCAAGGATAACTTTTCTACTATGACTCTCCGTAGCCACATCCTTCTAGGTCAAAGTCTTCTTCCTATACCCCTTCACTGCCAAGCCTAACTAACACTTGTCACCATCTGCCACAAACTGAATATTTTTGTTTGTGCACTCCTCCCCACACTACAGTCTGAACCCCATGAGGGCAGGAGGGTTGGGGTATATAGATAACTGCTATATCTCCAGTACCTAGAATCAGGAATAACTATTGAATGGATGAATAGTTCTGCATTGGGACCTTGCCCTAAGGTTTTTGTCTTAAAATAAGCAGGACAGAATAGAACACAGCCTGTACTGCTGTTAGTTCATCAACTTCAGTATGTCCAACAGGGACACTATTGTTCATGAGCTAATTAAACCTGTAGCTGTGAGTCAGAGGTACACAGAAAGGGAAGATATATGGATTTGGAGTTACTTTGGGGGAGTTGTAGTAGTAGTCACCCAAAACAGAATAAATTCAATGAGAGTCTAAATAGCACCCACATATTCTTCCTTCTTTTAAACATAAGTGTATGATTTAACAGCATAGTTTCTCAGCTCAACTTTGCAAAACAGGAGACATGAATTTTAAAGGCTGTCAGGTGCCTCTGCAATCTGTGGCTTCATATTTGTGTAACAATATTTGTGTTTTGCCAACAGATATACTACTTAAAGCACCCATGAGAATGGCCTCTATGATTTTCTGTTTCACTAGAGGGAACCTTGGAACTGATGAATGCACAGAGACTAGCACTACTCCCAGCTCCAGCCCCAGGGAATTTACCACTCTCCATCTGGGTCCTGGCCGACCCCTGTAAGCAACTGCCCCTGCCTGGCACATTGTTCTACCCTCATGGTTAATGAGTACCTCAAACACAGAAGACAACAGCTGAATTCCCTTTGCTTCTTCCCCCATATAGGAGGGCACCCTATGTGTTGAGGCACCCAACAACTGGTCAACAAAGAGAGTTTTCAATAGAGTCTTCCTGGATGTCTAGGAGAAAGGCTTATTCCCTAAAATCTAACCATTGCATCTAAGCAAGTGTGTCACCCATGCTTGGTGCCCAGGTTCACTCACAAGAGTGAACTCAGCTGCTTCCTTTACTGCTAGGTGACTGCTGTAGCTTGGGAATGTGTTTTCTTTACTGTGGCTGAGCTTTCTGGGTCTCAACAATTTAATCATGTTTAGTTTTTGTTCTGGTACGATTGAAAAGGAAGAGTCTGCTATTGTAGGAGGTGATGTGTTGTGTAATTACTTACCTTTTAAAGTTTTTTTATAGTTTTACAATAAGGTATGTTTTCTTTGCATAAATGATGCTGGGAGGTTACTACTTAGGAGACATAATTTGTATTCAGTACAGTCTGAATTATCTAAGTTTGTTTTGTTTCTCAAATTCACTTAGAACCAATTCAAATCCTAATTTTTTTTTGATAATACATAGGAAGGAAAACCCTTAGTTTTGTCATTTTTTCTTTTTTTGTTTTCATTTAAGTGTATGTGTCTATGTGAGTATATCCCACATGATTGTGGGTGCTCACAGAAGTCAAAGAGGCATCAGATCCCCTGGTGCTCTAGTTGCAGATATGAGCTATCCAACATGGATGCTGGGAACTGAACTCAGGTAGTTCAGTTCTGTAAGACAAATTGCTAAACGGTCTTATTAATAAAAAACCCAGAGCAAGATATTGGAGTGAAAGCCGAGAGATCAGAGGAATAGGACAAGCAACAGCCAACCTCACCTCACCAACTCCTCATTTTCCAGATAGAGAGCTACTTCCTGTATACTCACGCCTATATCCTTTCTGTGCCTGCCATCTCACTTCCTCTCTCCGCCCAGCTACATCACTTCTTCTTTCTGCCCAGCTCTATGACTTTCTGTCTGTCTGTACAGACCTCCAGACCTCCATGGTTAGTGCTGGGATTAAAGGCATGTACCACCATGCCTGGCTCTGTTCCCAGTGTAGCCTTGAACTCACAGAGATCCGATGGATCTCTGCCTCCCAAATGCTAGGATTAAAGGCATGTGCTACCATTGCCTGACTTCTATGTTTAATATAGTGGCTGGCTTTTTCCTCTGATCTTCAGATAAGCTTTATTGGGGTACACAAATAAAATATCACCACATTTTCCCCTTTTTGTCTAAAAATTTTAAAAAAGTTATAACCAATGTAAGGAAAACTATATACAGTAAGTACAATAACTTTATACAATATATACAGGCAATAAATACACCAACAATGTCTAGTCTGTTTGCATTTGACAAATTCAGAGAAAATATTCCATTATCTATCCTATCTTTGTGTATCCAAAGGGATTGTATCTAATATACCTTCTATCCTAATTTGCATTACCAAAACTGTCTTTTGATGTCTTTCAGATTTATACACTTTATACTTCTTTAGTGAGTTTCTTTCTTGAAATTGTTAACAAGGAAAACTGTAACTACAACTATCTAATCTTCAACTCCCTCAGAGACCTGAGAAGAAAATAATATTACCTAGTTAAACAGGAAGTCCAAACAAGTGACTTCCAAAAAATGTGAGTTATAACAGAAACAGCGAGGTTTCCCTGCAACGGTGGGGCATCCATTCTTCGGCCAACAGGCTTAGCATATCTGACAGACTCATCTGTGAAGCAAGATTTTCTAAAGAGCCTTCCTACCTTGTCTTGGCAAGAATCAGCAGTCCTTTCTTTTGTGTCCTGCTTGTCCATTTTGGATAGCATACTGTCAGCAGTCGATGCGAGGGCACTTGCTTGCCCAGTGGCTAACTTTTGCCACAATGAAAGTAAACTCCATATGGAGTTTCTTCAATGCCCATCATCTTCTCTGAAGTAGATTGGTGCTACCAGGAGCAGACATGTGTCATAGTCATAAAAAAAGAAAAAATAATCTATGTTATTAAAACATTGTAAATGCCATATTCTGCAGATCTCTGAAGTGTTTGAAGATGACCTGTCTATCTAAAATATATCTCTGCTTGACTTTGAAAGTATACCTAATATGACTACAAGTTTGATTGTAATAACTAACTACTAACTTACATTTCTTTATATCCTAATAGTTAGTAATAATAACTTTTAAGGATTAGCAAATTGCATTACATTGTTAAATGAACTGTATAGGTACAATACCTTGAACAAGATTAGAAATATATGTACAGTGTTTTCTAACAAAATCAATCTCAAATTTGTATACAGTACACAAAAATCAAATCCAATGTAAAATATTTTAAAACTAGTAGTTGCTTTTTAAAAGTAGATTCAATAATCTACGTTTTTATCTTATCATATCCATATTCTCTCTTTTTTCTTTTCAGAGTAGATATAGTAATCTACCCTTTATTCTATCATTTCTATATCTTTTTTTAGTAGATTCAATAATCTACCTCTTATCTATATCCTTTTTTTCCAAACAAGAACCTTAAATCTAATCTCCTTTGTTTAGCCTTTTTCTGACCATTAACAATAACAACTTGTAACCAACCATCCTAAACAATGACAGTTATCCAAAACCCATTGAAGGACCAAAAACCACCCACCCCACCTCTTGGGAATGTGGGTGTCATGTTCTTAAATTTACTTCCTGCTGTCTAGAGGTGAAGGCAGGGGATCCTAAGTCCTGGGAGAGGCAACTGTATCATTTGTTGTCCAGTCTCTGCATAATACAAAAGTGCAGGGCTTGTCTCAAGTCTTGGCTATAGTAGTCTGTGAGGATGGATCATCTCGAAATTGTCCTGAGCAGTTTGTAGTTCAAAGCTGATCTTTGGGTGGTGTTTTCAGCTTAGTGGTATTATTATTATCCTGATGGTAGTATTATTATCATCCTGATGGAATCATCATTGTGGGGCCCCATCATCATTTTGGAGACTTCAAAGTCTCTGTTAGGTGTGGTCATGATTCCCTGCAGAAAACTGATAAAGACTCAAACATGAAAACATGTACAGGCAACTAGATGAATCCTTTTTTCTAGAATTAGTTAGTATTCTATATGACCATTAATATCATGACAAGTGCTTTTAACCACTGAGCGAATCCCACTTGTTATTTTTTTCTGTGGGTTGAGTTACATGGTGCTTGTGATATCTTCGTGGAAAAGCAGTATCTCCAATAAACTTCACATATAGTATATCATGCACATCTTTGATTGTTTGTTTCTCTTCATCTTGGTATCCCATTTGTATTATAAGAATCTCCTTGAGGCTGGAGAGATGGCTCAGTGGTCAAGAGCTCTTGTGGAGGACCCGGGTTCAGTTCCTAGCACCCACATGGCATCTAACAACCATCTGCAACCCCAGTTCTAGAAGATTTTGTGCCCTCTTCTGGCCTCCTCAGGCACTGCATGCCCATGGTGCATAGACATACATGCAGGCAAAATGCCCCTACACATAAATTTTTAAAGAATTCCCTTACTGGGCATGGTAGTACATGCCTTTAATTCAGCACTCAAGAAGCTGAGGCAAGTAGATATTTATGAGTTCAAAGCCAGCCTAGTCTACATAGTTCTAGGCCAGCTAATGCTATGTACTGAGACCCTATCTCAAAAGGTGGGGAGGAGGGTGGCTAGAGAGATTGTGTCTTACTTTTCTATTGCTGTGTTAAAACACCAGGACCAAGGCAGCTTATAAAAGAAAGCATGTAATTTGGAACCTATGGATTTAGGGGGCTAGAGTCCTCTCTGCCTCCAATTTGTGGAATAAGATACTAGCACTCAGATGTTCCTGCCACTGTGTCCTGCTCCACCATCATGGACTCTAAACTAACTAAACTAAACACTTTATTTTATAAGTTGCATTGTTTATGGTGTTTTGCCATAGAAATATAAAAGTAGCTAAGACAGATGATGGCTCAGTCATGAAAGCACTTGCTGTTCGTTCAGAGGATCTGAGTTTGATTCCAAACACCATTCTGGGTGACTTACAACTTCCTATAACCCCAGCTAGAGGTGAGGGCAGTTGATGCCTCTGGCATCCATGAGTATCTGCACTCACTTGCACATACCCCACACAGATATACAGAATTGCCAATTGTGGTGGTGTATGCCTTTAATTCCAGCACTGGAGAGTCAGAGGCAGGTGGATCTCCATGAATTAGAGACCAGCCTGGTCTACATAAAAAGTTCCAGGATAGCTAGGGCTGTGTAGAGACCCTGTCTCAAAAAAAAAAGGGGTGGTGTGAGATTGTTTTGAGTCTCAGAAGAGACTTTGGGCTGACTTTCAAACAGTCTTGAAAGACCATGGGGACTTTTGAAGTNAAAAAAAAAAAAGAAAAAAGAAAAAAAAGAAAAACAACAATAACAAAAAGGTACATATAATTAAAAATAAATCTTTAAAGCACTTCTCATTATTTTCTTAGCCTAAAGACAGAATTAGGAGCTCATATTGTACTTGTCTTTCATGTACCATGATATCTGGAGGTAGATTTCCTAGGCCACTAAGTAACTCTTGTATGTATTTATGATCTAAGGCCCCTCAGTACGTGTATTCCATCCCTAGCATAATGTCATAGCTGTAAGATAGCCATCGGTATTGTAACTATTGCACCCATCTTTCTAGACAGGCAAAAGTGCCACATACACACACACACATACCATACCCTTACAGGTAGCAGCTGCTTCCAGAGTCTGACTTGTTTTTTGTGCTGTTACATGTATGTACAGACATATAGAAACATTTTTATTTTTCTTGCACCTGCTTGGATTAATGTGGGGAAAGTTTATTTTTACAAGAATTATCTATTTTGTCTGATTTACTAAATTGATTAAAGTTATTCACATCTTTTTTTAAGAACCTAAGACACTCCAGAAGAAATTGCCATTCTAATGAATTAACTCATTAAATCTCTAGCATACTTTTAAGAATTGTAATAAAAAAGGCATCTTACTCTTAACATTACAGTAACACAGTATAATAAACTTCAGCAGTAGAAACCACAACTATGACAAGTGTATAAGGAAGGATTCCTTTCTCCATATATTTTTACCAACACTTAGTAGCTCAATGGCATCATGGTCAGAGAACTTGGTGTAGTGACACCAGTCCTTGCTATTGGTTGATAACTGCTTTGTAACTTTACATAAAACAGGCATGGGCCTGGCTGCCATCCTCAGCCTCTTGTCAGAGTCAGTCCCTGGGTGAGGCTTGGATCTCAGCTGACATCCCATTAGGTGGTATGGAGAACACTAAGAGGAAATACAAAGGAAGTAAAACTTGTTTGGCTTTATGGTAGAATGAGACTTACATGAAAAATGCATTTATTTTACCAATATTTTTATTAGTGTATATTAATTTTACAAAATAAAAGGGTTTCTTTATGATGTTTTCATATCAGAATATGTTGTGTGCCTGTTCTCTCCCTCCCCTATTACCTTCTCTTTTCTTCCCTCCCCCTTGTGCCTTTCCTTGGCCCAAATTTTAGTCCCTGAAGGATTTTTGGTTTGGGGGTTGTTTTGTTTTGTACTCTTTCTTCCTCCTCTTCTCAGCTCACTGCCTGACCTACCACCCACGGGCCTTCTTTGAAACAAGCTGGGTAAATAAGAAGACCATACAGCCATGACATGTGCTCTGCTTACAGTCCCCCAAGCTGAGACTCAAGGGTCTTCTGTCCTTCCCTACAATACCAACATCCAGGAAGCTGCCAGGCTTTTTTTCCCACCTTTCCTTTGACTCCTACTACTGTCCTGGTGTCTTGAGGATTCCTGTGATCTTTTAAGCTTCCCTACAATTTCACACTGTCTCTATAGTCAGATCTCTCTCCCTTCCTTAACAAACCCAAGTGCTATATAGCTACCTGGCTTTGAATGACATCAAGACCCTTAATGTGACCCTTGCCTTTCTTTCTAGCCTTTTCCCTAATCCCTATCTTGTTAGAGTCCCCCATCTCTGTGCACCCACACCTCATACTCTTTCAACAGCTGCTCATTGATTGTCTCCTATCCCGTGTACCTTAGAGGCATGAAGGCTCTGACTCTAAATATATTTACACCCACAGCCTCTGTCTCTTTGTCTCAGTCCCTCTCATCCAGCAGGTGACTACATTGCACATGTTAACAGCCTTCCTAGTGTCTGACTATCTTCTTGACCACCTCCATTCCAGTGACCTCAGCCACATATCTCCATACTCCAGGACTGAACTTTGTCATGACTAGAAACTGCTCAACCCACAAAGCCTAACTCAGACCCCTTGATGACAAGGATTTCCTTCCTGTCTGTCCAGATTGTGGTATCTACTGCTGTTCCATGTCCCTGAGACTTCATTTGTCTTCCCTCCTTTCATGAGTCATGCTCATCACCATAAAAAATGTGTTTTAGAATTTCCTGTTTAGCCATGCACACCCTCTTCAGCCTCTGTCCAGTCTGTGCTTCCCCTTTTAGTCAAACGTGTTCCAGAGTTCTCTGCTCACAGACCCTTCCCTCACCTCCTGTATAGTCCACTGTATAAAGGCTTATTTCCCTGTGTTCCATGAAGTGGCCTTACCAGTCTGCAGTGGACCTTCACAGTGTTTTGGACAGTGGCAAATCCTCTTTCTTCTTGGCATTGTGTTCAGTCCTTTACAAAACTACTTCCTTATTCCTCTTCTGGGACTTCACAGTCTCCAGGTACCGTTATGTGTTTGGAGGACTTCTCACCCCACCTTAGGAGTTTGATGGGAGGCCAAGTAACATCTATAACCAATGAAAATACAAGTTGCTTGTTTACCTAGCTTTTCAATTAAGGCAGCAGCTGGTGAACCACATCCCAAGAGTTAGCTCTAGTTCACTGCTTGATTTGGTTTGGTTTATTTGTGACAAGGTCTTACTGTGTAGCCCAGATTGGCCTCCAACTTCTGATCCTGCTACTTCAGTCTCTAGCGTACAAGAGACTGGATTAGGCTCTGTCAGTGACCTTCACCTGATAGAGGAATGAATGGGCTGTCAGGGATGCACGACAGATGAGCTCCAGAGCCAAAGGGGCCACAATGGTGGTCAATGTTTTCTCTAGGCAGAGTTGCAGAGGCAATGCCAGCTGCCCTGGGCCAGATTGGCAGAAAGATTGAGAGTATTCTTGGCCAAGTGGACTCAAACCTGTTCCTCCAACCTCTAGGAATTCTCTGACCACCCAGTAGCCATTTTGAACCTCAAGTTACTTTTTCAGTTTAGGGGGTTGTTTGGATCTGGGAGGCATCCCAAGGTGGTTTTGTTTGTTTGGCTTGTTTTGATTTGATTTGGGGTGTGTGTGTGTGTGTGTGTTGATTTTTGAGACAAGATTTTATTCTTTACCCTGGCTGGCCTTAAACATGTAGTCCTCCTGCTTTAGCCTCCTCAGTGTTGGATTAAAGGGGTATACCACAATTGACTGGGTTTTTTTTTTATTGTGCCCAAATATACATAACAATGGAGTGTGCCTACGCTAGCACTTAGGAGGTAAATGCTTGAGGATCACAAATTCAAAACACCCAGAGCTGAATAGCAAGATCTTGTCTCAACTATCTTAACCACGTTTTTTTAAAAAGAATGTTAGCATTTAATGAACCTCCCTGTGTGTTTTCAAGGGACCTGGACAGAGGTACTCCTAACACCCTTGACCTCCTCAGCTCTGCTGAAGAATTTAGCCTTAAGCAGTGACAGGCTGATTAGGGAGCTTCCCCTTCCTCAGAACTTTGCAGTAGCCTGATTGCACCACATTGATGGTCTTGTTTTTTTCATCATTTGCCTGTGTCTGCTCAGTGACCAATTTTAGGATTAGTGTTAGGATGAGGGACAGTCTGTCTTAAAAATACCAAAAAGAAGGCTAGAGAGATGGCTTAGCAATTCAAAGAGCTTGCTGCTCTTGCAGAGGACCAGACTTCAATTTCTAGCACCCACATTGGGCAGTTTACAATCTCCTGTAACCCCAGGAGATACAGGTAATCCAGTGCCAGTTTCTGGCCTCTGCAGGCACCTGCACACACATGCGTAAACCCCAACACGACATACATAAATATATTTTTTAAATTAACTACCAGAAAAGGAGGAGGAGAAGAACCCTGCTAGAACACAGTCAAAAGTCCAAGGGAAAGTACAGAAACAAAAGTTGCTAAAGATACTTCTCAGAGGAAGAAATGAGACACTGAATGAAAATTTCTGTATTAAGCAGTGGGTCTGGCTTTTTCTCCCTTATCTCATTTATCCCCAGTCAATAGTAAAGACACCCTACCTGAATTCCTTGACTCTTACTAGGTTTGTGACCTTGACCTGGTTGTTTCTTCATCCCCAGTAGGTCCCAGAGTAGCCATTGTATCCTTGTTGTGGAGCTTTCCTGGGTACTTGATGACTCTTCCCTAGCTCCTGATATCGATCTTTTATGTTAATCAAAGCTGCTATTTTGGAACACCATCCATACCAGGAAAAAGCAGCAGCAGATACTTCATGCAGGTAGAGGACAAGGCATGTAGATGTTTGAGGGACACTGAATAATATATGAGCAAGTGAGTTAAGTGAAATGGAGCAACACATACCATTCCTGGCAGTCTTACTTTAATGGCATGTACCACAACTTCTATTTAAATCATCCACTAGCTACTAAGCATTCTAGAAGGATTTCTGCCACCCCACTTTACTTCTATCTAGTTCCAGAACATTTTAAGTGCCTTTAAAGGAAATCCCATGAAAAGCAGTCTGGCAGCTTCTCAGAAGGTTAAACATAGAGTAACCACATGCCCTAGCAATCACTCTTAGGTTTGTAGATGTAACAGAATGAAAATGTATGTTCACATAAAAACTTGTATGTGAGTGTTCATAGAAACACTATTCATAGTAGTCAAAGGATGATGAGAACCTGTATGTCCATCAGTGGATAGTCATGGAACTTTTTTAATGGTGTGTGTATGTATATGGTATATGAGTGTATATTCATGTAGGTGTGCATGTCTGTGCCCCTGAGTGCATGTGTGGAGGCTAGAAGAGAATGTCAAGTGTCCTGCTGTCTCTATCTGCCTTACTCCCTTGAAGCATGGTTTTTCAGTGAGCTTCCTGGGTCTGCCTACCACCATTCACTATCCCTGGAGTTACTCAAATGTACAGACATGTCCAGCGTTTTACATAGGTGCCAGAGTTTTGAACTCAGGTTCTCATGCTTGTCTTGTGGAGCAAGTGCTTTTACTCGCTGAGCTATCTTCCCAGCCCCACAAAATGGTATTTCTGTAAGAAATTATTGTGCCATAAAAAGGAATAAAAGTCTGATCCATGTTACTTTGAAGACATTATGCTATATGGAAGAAAAGAGCCACAAAAGGCCACAAAGTTTATGATGCCACTGATAGTAAAAATGTACATAATAGGCTGTCTTGGAGACAGAAAGAGATTAGCAGTTGTCAGGGGCTGAAAGTAATTGGAATAATTAGCAGCTGCTTATGGGTACAGGGTTTCTTTTGAGAGTTATCAAATGTTCAGAAACTGGATAGTAGTAATGATTGCTAAATGCCACTAATGGTAAACTTTATGTCTGTGTTTATTTTACTACAGTGTTTATGATGATGACCTGCCCTGAGGATATTTAGCTAATAATCTTCAACCTAATCAAAAGCCCTAGCTATTAAGCTTCTTGAACTAAATTCCTTTCTGAATTCTGCAGTTGTGGTGCATACCTATTTTATCAGCACTTGGGAGGCAGAAGCAGGAGAATTATAAATTTGAGGTTAGCCTGAACTACATAGCAAGAGTCTGTCTTTAAAAAAAATTGGCTGGGCAATGGTGGCACATGCTTTTAATCCCAGCACTCAGGAGGCAGAGGCAGGCAGGTGGATCTCTGAGTTCGAGGCCAGCTTGATCTACAGATGGAGTTCCAGAACAAGCCAGGGCTACACAGAGAAATCCTGTCTCAGAAAAAAAAGTGGGATTGGAAATACGGCACAGTTGGTGGAGTGCTTGCCTGGCATACATGAAGTCCTGAGTTCAATCCCCAGCACCGTATAAATGGGGCATGGAGGCAAGAGGATCAGAAATTTAGGGTCATCATATATTATATGCACACATACATAAAAGTATAATTTAATCTGAGCCTAGTAGCATAGGTCAGTAATCCCAGCTACTCTGGAGGCTGAGGCAGAAATGCACATTCAGGGCCTGCCTGGGCTACAGATTGCATTCAAAACCTGCATTCAAAAATTGTTTGTGGGGCTAGAGAGATGGCTCAGCAGTTAAGAGCACTGGCTACTCTTTCCAGAAGTCCTGAGTTCAATTCCCAGCACCCACATGGTGCCTCAACCATCTATAATGGTATCTGATGCCCTCTTCTGGCATGCAGGCATACAGGCATACAGAGCATTCATACATTTAAAAAAATGTGAGACCCTATCTCAAAATAAAATTTAAAAAAAGCTAGGGATATAGCTATTGGTGGAGAACTTACCTAACATGCATAAAGCCCTGGGTTCAATCCCCAGTATTGCAAAAAAAATGAATATAGTATACAATTCGATGGCATCAAGTATCTTCACAGCTTTTGGAGCCATCATCTATAGTA
Organism: Neotoma lepida; assembly: GCA_001675575.1. Classification (NCBI taxonomy): domain Eukaryota; kingdom Metazoa; phylum Chordata; class Mammalia; order Rodentia; family Cricetidae; genus Neotoma; species Neotoma lepida. The sequence continues at coordinate 259,408 of LZPO01087244.1, read as the reverse complement.
ATTACCAAACATTTTCATCACCCCACCCTACCCAGAAAAAACCCTCATATCCATTAGTAATCCTTATTACCCACAGCCCCTACAAGTGACTTTCTATTAATATGGATTTGCTTGTGCAGACATTTTATGTGAGTAGAATCACACCATGTAGCCTTTTGTGTCTGACTTCTTTTGCAGAATGTTTTCTCAAGGCTCATCCATGTTATACTGTGTGTCAGAATTCCCTTCCACTTTAAGGCTGAATAACATTGTGTTGTTTTAAGAGGTTATTCTCCATTCATCCATCAGCAGACACTTGGATTGCTTCCACCTTTTGGCTCTTAGGGGTCAGGCAGCTGCAAACATTAGCATATAAGTATCTGTGGGCCTATTCTCAGTTCTTTGGGATCTGTACTTCAAAATGGAATTGCTAGGTCATAGGAACTCCATATTTAATATTTTGAGGCATTGTCAAGACTTTTACTGCAGAAGCTTGTTTCATTTTTGTTTGTTTGAGATAGGCTGATCTCAAACTCACTGTTTAGCCAAGGATTGTCTTGAACTTCTGGTCCTTCCGCCTCTGCCCCCAGGTGCTGGAATTACATACAGGTGCATGTTGTCACTCACAGCTAGGATTGGGGTTTTGTTGTTGTTTTTTAACTGGTGTGGTGGATTTGTGTTCAGGTTTTCATTTTATACACCTCTAAAAATGAAATGTACTATAAGAATTGGTTACCTTTATTTGGGGAGGAACCTGCTTTTGTTTCACCAGAACTGTTTTTCCTTTTAGTGGTTTTCTTTTCCAGGTTCAAGTCCATCCTTTAGTATATAATGTCTATGTATACCAAATCATCACATCACATTTATCCAACTTGAATATAATAGACTTTATAGTTGAATATTTGAAATATATTTGAAAATATATATTTGAATATAATAGTCTTTAATAGTCACTTAAATATGTTTAAATAAAAACAACTCACTTAGACACATACCACACATCATATACACAAGGACTTCTGTCCACTCAACTCAGTTTCATCTGGCTAAATTTTACATTTCAAATGTGGGACGATTTAAATCTTTCATTGTATTTCTTTTGGCTTTTCAAGACATAGGTTGTTCCTTGAATCTTCTCAGTAGAAGAGACTTTAAAATGCATAGTGTATTTAGAGCAAGGTATCTGAAGCTTAAGCTCTACCATTGTAGCCTTCAAGCTGAAACTCTTCCCCTCCTCCTTAGAGACCAATAAGACACTCCCAGTGCCAGTTTGATTTCATGGATATTTAAACAGCTGAAGCTGTCATTTCAAATTGCTGCTGCCTTTATATTACTTCATGCAGAGAAGCCTCCATGAATCAGAGATTCTACAGCAGATACTGAGAGTGGAAAGGACCTGAGTGCAACAATTGAATCACACTGTAGGATGGAAGCAACTGGTGTAAGGAAACAAATCTTATTCTGAATCTTGTTCTCTGGCCCCAGACCGTTCTGTGGGGAAGTGGCCTCTACCCTGCCCTAAGTCTATGATGGCCTTGTGTGGTGTTTTAACTCTATGTCACTCCATGAGATAACTAGAAATAAAAAGTGCTGAGAAACACTCTCCTGAAATTAGCCTAGTGCACACATGAGTGAAATTGGAAAACCTAGAATGTTGCTAAGTTGCTGAAACTATCCTAGAGCTCATACAAGAGAGGACAGGAGTTATGCTGGGGTCCAATTCAAGTGAAAATATTTCAGATGCTGATTTCACTTAGCTTTTAGTACTCTTCTTAGTTAGGGTTTCTATTGCTGTGATAATACACTATGACCAAAAGCAACCTAGGGAGGAAAGGGTTTATTTTACCTTATAACTTAAAAGTTCATTACTGAGGGAAGCCAGGGCAAGAACTCAGAGCAAGTACCTGAAGGCAAGAGCTGATGCAGAGGCCATGGAGGAGTGCTGCTTACTGGCTTGCTCCTCATGGCTTACTCAGCCTGCTTTCTTAAACCATCCAGGACCACCAGCCCAGTGGTAGCTATACCCACAATGACCTGGGCCCTCCCAGATTAATCACTAATTAAGAAAATATTCTACAGACATGCCTATAAGGCCAGTCTTATGGAGGCATTTTCTCAGTAGAGAGTCCCTCTTCCCAAATGACTCTAGCTTGTGTCAAGTTGACACAAAACTAACCAGCATACCTTCCTTATTTTCTTTGAGACAGAGTCTCTCTGCATAATCCAAGTTAACCTTAAATTTGCAGTCTTTCTGTATCAGCCTCCTGACTACTGAAATTACAGATGTTCACCATACTCATCTCCCTTCTTTCTTGTAGTATTAGAGATAGAACCCAGAGCAGACAGATGAATGTTAGACAAGTACTCTACTAGGCTACTGAAACTTACCTCTAATCCAACCCTTAGCCCCCGTTTTGTTGTTGTTGTTGTTTGAAACGGTTTCTCTATATAACAGCCCTGGCTGTCCTGGAACTCTGTAGACCAGGCTGCTTGAACTCAGAGAGATCTACCTGCCTCTCTGAGTTTTGGAATCAAAGGTGTGCACTACCATGCCCAGCTTCCTCCCCTATTTTTAAATTTAAGAGCCTTAGAGATTATGAGTAGGACTGCCCTAATAACTTGCTGGGTGCAGAACAGAGCCTCCTGGTACTGCCTTCAGGGCCTCTAAATGGGGTTACTTGTCACTGTAAAAATGCAGGTAGTTCTCACCGCTCAACTCCTCTGGATATAATGATTTGGCCTCCTAGTGCAACAAGATTTCTCTAATTCTTAATTTTCCTTTATTGCATCTGGTGAAGGCTTTGACCTAATGTTTACATCCTAGCTGTGGAATCATTGAATGTTGTTTTATTATCCAAGAACACTGCCTTGTGCTTTAATAGATATTTAAGATCTGTGATGGCCTTCCTGTTCCTATGTGGTATGTACATTGGGGGGGGGTAGTTCTTTTTATTTCAGTGCTGGAAACTAAACCAGGGACATCACACATAAAAGGCAAATACTTTACCACTGAGTGTAGGAGAATGTTTTGTCCAGGTCCCGCCAGGCCCCACGGTCCCACAACCGCTTATAAAGTAATTACTCAGAGGCTTACATTAATTATAACTGCTTGGCCATTAGCTGAGGCTTATTACTGACTAGCTCTTACACTTAAATTAACCCATTTCTATTCATCTATATGTTTTGCCACATGTTCCATGGCTTACCGGTCTGCTGGCATGTTGTTCCTTCAGCGGCAGCTGGCGTCTGCTGCTCCTCAGCCTTTCTCTTCCCAGAATTCTCCTTGTCTGCTTATCCCGCCTATACTTCCTGCCTGGCTACTGGCCAATCAGCATTTTATTTATCAACCAATCAGAGCAACACATTTACAGAGTATAGAAAGACGTCCCCATCAACTGAGCTACATCCCCAGCTCAAAAAGATAAGTTCTTAAAGGAAAAGCTAGGGTAAAACCACTGCAAATATATGTGGCTTGGTAACCAGAGCTCACTAGTGAAACCATTAAAAATGCTGTTTACAGAGACTAGGAGATAGCTTGGTCTGTAAAGTAATTGCCTTACAATTATGAGAACCTGAGTTTGATTCTCAAGAAGCCATGTACAAAGCTGGATGTGATGGCACACACTTGAAATCCCAGCACTAGGGAGATGAAGACAAGACGATCCCTGGGGCTCAATGGCTAGCCAGAGTAACCTGACAAGTATCAGGCCAGTAAGTGAGCCTGCTTCAAATGAGGTGGGTGACATTCTTGATGATGACACTCAAGATTATCTTCTGGCCTCCACATTCATGTGCATACACATATACCAGCACATACAAGCATAAAATAATAAAACTCTAGCCAGGCATTGATGGTGTACACCTTTAGTCCCAGTACTCGGGAGGCAGAGGCAGGTAGATCTCTGTGAGTTGGAGGCCAGCCTGGGCTACCGAGTGAGTTCCAGGAC
>LZPO01087244.1:216236-232000 GCA_001675575.1 Neotoma lepida | reverse complement strand
GCCTGACGTTCCCCCGCCCCGCAGCGGCCTTGATTGTGCGCGACCAGACAGAGCTGCGGCTGTGCGAACGCGCCGAGCAGCGCACAGCTAGCGTCCTGTGGCCCTGGATCAACCGCAACGCCCGTGTGGCTGACCTCGTTCACATCCTCACGCACCTGCAGCTGCTGCGTGCGCGGGACATCATCACAGCCTGTGAGCGAGCGTGACCCCAGGGACCCTAGGGATGGGAACCCACGGGAGGTGACGGGCACAGAGCCTCCCGAGACAAAGGATCATATGGGAACCCCTCCCTACACACACACACACACACACACACACACACACACATACACACACCACACACACACACACACCCCTGAGTTACAACCCTTCTTTCCTTCCTTGTTATTTCAGGGCACCCTCCTGCCCCTGTTTTGCCCCCAAGCACCGCTGCTCCAAGGCCCAGTAGCATCTCTGCAGGCTCCGGGGCCGAGGACTGGAGCCGCCAGAAACTGCAGTCCTCTGCCTCCACCTTCCTCTCCCCAGGTAAAAAGAACCTGGGTGTTGGGCTTGATAGGCCTGAGGAAAAGGCCACCATGACTGTTGATATGGCTGTAGACTGCTTCTGGTCTCTGCCTCTCACTGGCATCTTTATGAAGCTTTTCCAGGCTCCCAGACCTGTTCTGAGCCAGAGCTCCTCCCGGTTCCAATCCCTGCTTCCCTCAAGCCACCACTGCCATCTTCAGCCCCTTCCGCTACGAAGGTAGGTATCCTTTAACCCCCAGGGAAAATTCCAGACAAGGAGGAAGAAACTCACCCTTTGGTGTACCACAGAGCTCACAACCGCACAGCCAGGTCATCTGAGAGACAACCAGGGTTTGAGGGGAGCTTGCAGCCTGGACCAAGGGGAATAGACAAGGTCCTCACCTGATCCATGGTTTCTTCTAACAGCCAAGCCCAGAGAGCCCAGTGTCTGGCCTCCAAAGGACATATCCCTCCCCATTTTGCTGGCCCTTCTGTGAGATTTCCCAAGGCACCTGCAACTTCTCTGAAGAGCTCAGGATTGGAGAGGGTGGTTTTGGGTGTGTGTACCGGGCAGTAATGAGAAATACCACATATGCTGTGAAGAGACTGAAGGAGGTAGGTGTTACAGTGGGGTAGCCACCTAGAAGACAATCCATCAGTCTTTGTTTGTCCAGTTCCTCCCTCCATCCACCCTCACTTCTGCAGTCCCCTGCCTCCAGCCTCCCCAAGCAATTCCTTCAGTCCTCTGATTCCAGTTCAAAGACCCCAAGCCTTCCATTGTTATGGGCCTGGAAACAACTGGCAAGCTTGGCTCATGCTGCCTACTTTCCCTGCCTCTTACCCCACCATGTCTGGGGCTGCAGGAGGCTGACCTAGAGTGGACTGTGGTGAAACAGAGCTTCCTAACAGAGGTGGAGCAGCTGTCAAGGTGAGCCTTGGGGGTCCCTCCTATCTGGGGGCACAAGGAGAGAGACACACCAGGGCCTCATCAGTCTCTAAGACTGTACAGCACAACACCTGGCTCCCTTGGGCCCTCAAGGCCTTGCCAGGCACAGGTGAGGGAACATCAAAGGCTGCCTACTCAGTCTGTCCTGATGAAAAGTGGGGCCCAGAGAACTAAAGAACTCAGACTCTGCCTAGTGGTGGTGGCACACACCTTTAATCCCAGCACTCAGGAGGCAGAAGCAGGTGGATCTCTGAGTTCGAGGCCAGCCTGGTCTACAGAGTGAGTTCCAGGACAGCCAAGGCGGTTACATAGAGAAATCCTGTCTTGAAAAACCAACAACAAAAAAGAACTCAGACTCCACTCTTTGTAACAGGTTTCGTCACCCAAATATCGTAGACTTTGCTGGCTACTGTGCAGAAAGTGGCTTCTACTGCCTTGTTTATGGCTTCCTGCCCAATGGCTCCTTGGAGGATCGACTCCACCTTCAGGTAGTCCCAACTACCTTACCCAACTACTGGCCTGGCCCCTTAGCCTATGTCAGGCAGGACCTGGGCTTCTGGCTCCCCCTCAAATTCAAGGTTTGGCCCAAGGGTTTCTTTCTTCCTCTTTATTTGCTTGTTTGTTTGAAACACTGCCTCACTACCCACCCCAGGCTGGCCTCAAACTGGCAATTCTGCCTCAACCCCCTCTGTGCTAGAATTATAGGAATGTACCATTATACCCATCTTGGCCCAGGATTTTCCATACAACTCTTCCCTCTGGCCTCTCCCTGGCTGCTCCTCTAAAGAGGGAATATTGGCTTTGCAAGCAGAATAGATAGAGAATTTAGTCCACATAGCTCTTGAGGAATGGGGATGAATAGTGACAGAGTGTCTAACTGAACCCTAGGTTGAGCCATGCCTGAGTATCATACATACAGGAAAAGAGCTTCCTTACTTCTCAGTTGAGCTGTGTTAGGGAAGGATAGAGAGAAGGGCATTAGTACTTTCTGTGCACTCAGGTGAACCTGAGCCCATCAGATTCTGTCCTGAGTCCTGAGAAATGTTCCCTAGCTATTATTCCAGCTGTAGAGTGCTTGCCAAAGCCTTGTGAATAGCTTTAGTTACCACTTGCTCATGAGTTAGGTCATGGACAGTCTTGCTCCTCATTCTCCAGAAAGGAAAACTAAGGCTCAGAGAATAAAGTGGATAGTTTGCTCCAAGCCACAGAGTGACAGGTGAGGGGAAGGTTGGGAGTCAAAGAACAGCTGCCCCCAGCTGCCCCTGTGCCTCCATCTTTGCCACTCCAGACCCAGGCCTGCTCCCTGCTTTCCTGGCCTCAACGACTGGACATTCTTCTGGGCACAGCCCGGGCTATTCAGTTTTTACATCAAGATAGCCCCAGCCTCATCCATGGAGACATCAAGAGGTGAGGAGGGGCTCAAAAGAGCTGTAGGTATAGCTAGGAGAACAGTGACCCCTGCTCAATGAGCAGTCCTATTCTGAGTGCCCCATGAGATTCCTCCTGCCCAGTCCTGTGGATAAGGGGACAAATGCTGCCTGAAACCTCAGAGCTGAGAGTACTTAGGGCTCTGAGTACCCCTGCATGATGCAGGTACGGAAATGAAGCCAGTATAGGCCTCAGTGGTGAGCAGAAGCCAAACTATGTGCTGGGACCCTGGGACAGCTAGCCCTTAGACAGCTGGGATGCAGTGTCAGCCACTTTCAATATTCAGTGTGCCAGGCTGGTAGCCTTTAGTCTAGTTTATCAAGGCCACTCAGGTGTGGGGGACAGAGAAGGCTAGGACCATCCTAAATCAGTGCCATTCTTCTCTCTCCAAGTTCTAATGTGCTTCTGGATGAAAGACTGATACCCAAGCTGGGAGACTTTGGCCTGGCTCGTTTCAGCCGCTTTGCAGGGGCCAACCCAAGCCAGAGCAGTACTGTAGCCCGGACTTGCACAGTACGGGGCACCCTCGCCTACCTGCCTGAGGAGTACATCAAGACAGGCCGGCTGGCTGTGGACACCGATACCTTCAGCTTTGGGGTGGTGAGCCACCAGCCTTTCTGTTGGCTTGGGGAGGGAAAACCACCAGTAAGTAAAGGCAGAAAAGCCTAGAGAATTCTAGACATAGGTCAATGAGAAGCTAGTATAACTTTGGCCCCAGGGCCTACCTGCCTCATACAGCTCCCTCCTCCCTAGCACTGAAATTGTATTTGTAACTTTGCATCCTTTTGCTTCATATAGCCACTCTTAATTGCTTAAACCTTGGTCCCATAACATAATTCTATCCTTGCTGGGAGGTAGTCTTCACCTGCCTGTCCCAGGGTTGCTCTCCTGTCAGCTCTGATCCATCCCCACTCTACAGTTCTCTTCTCTGCACATAATACCTCCCTGCTAAGACCTAGGGTGATGCTCTCCATCCCACCCTCTCTAGGTAATACTGGAGACCCTTGCTGGCCAGAGGGCTGTGAGGACACAAGGTACCAGGACCAAGTATCTGGTGAGACTCCTGAGATGGTGCATGGAGGGAGGGACAGCACACCAGTGGGTACAGCTCCAGAGGGTGGAATGATACCGATCCTTTGTAGTGCCCCACAGCAGCCTGTCACTGCCACTGCTGACTCGTCTTTGGAAGTGGGTGAGTCTCCAAGCAGTTTCTTTTACTTTGCTTGGAAAAACCTGTCTTTCTTCTGTACATGGGCCTTGGGGTTAGGGATGTAACTTCAGTGGTAGAGTTATTACCTTATGTGCAAGGCCCTGGGTTCTATCCCCATCAAAGGGAAAAAAAAGAACCTTAACAGGCCCCCCTCTGCCCTGAGCTGGGGACAAAGAAAGGGACATTCCTGATACCCTGGGACCAAAGCTGCAATGGAACTCAGAAAAGGCAGGGCCTAGGAAAGGCAATGAGAAAGAGTTAGTCAGGCTTTTGTACAGGCAGCTCCAAGCCATCCTGACCCATACCCCTACATTCCTGTCTGCCTTGCTGTGCACTGATATGAGGCTAAGAAATAAGAGACTTAAAGCCTAGCATCTGAGTACATGCTTTTAGTCCCAACATGCAAGAGTCTAAGGCAGAAGGATTGCTGGGAGCTGGAGCTGTATAGCAAGACCCTCTATCAAAAACAACAACAAAATTAGTTGATTATGGTGGCACATGCCTATAATCTTAGTACTTGGGAGGCAGAAGCAAGGGGATCAGGAATTCAAAGTTATCCTCAGTTACGTAGTAACTGAGCTACATGGGACCCTGTCTCAGACAAACAAACATACAAAGAAGAGACAAGAAACCTGGGTTTTAGTCCCATCTTGATAGTGGCTATGGATCAAAGTCTGCTCTTCATTGAGCCTGTTTCCCATATAGAAAACAGACATGAACACATAAGCACTATTTCAGCAATTCCTGGGCCCAGAACATGCTTGGCTAATGCTGGGTCTTCACCTTTTACAGAGTTGTACATCTCCCGTTGCTTCTCCTGGATGGCTTATTTTTGTCCACTCTTGGGCTCAGTGGGGATTTAACCCAACCAACAAACTGAACCAGACTCTACCCATCCCTCCTTCCTTTAATCTTTTGCATCCATTAACACATCTCAGCTCAAGTGCCACTTCTCAGGCCCCATGGGCCTTGCTAACAGACTAATAGGTTTGTTGGCATCTATTTCCCCCACTGCAGTGGAATGTCAGGTCTGTAAAACAAGGCCCAGAGTGTTTGGTTTGTGGCCAGTTTTCAGTAAATCCCTAGACAGCATTGGGCACACAGTGGGTGTTTAATGAACCCAGTGAAAGAAGACCATAGGACTGAGTGACAGTGGTCTGGAAGATTTGGCAGAGCCATGCTCACAGTATTTGTCCTACAGAAAGACCTGGTTGAAGATGAGGCTGAAGAGGCTGGAGTGGCCCTGAAAAGCACCCACCCCACTCTGCAGGTGGATGTGGCCATGGATGCTTGGGCTGCTCCAATCGCTGCCCAGATCTATAAGAAGCACCTGGACCCCAGACCTGGACCCTGCCCACCGCAATTGGGCCTGGCCCTGGCTCAACTAGCTTGTTGCTGCATGCACCGTCGGGCCAAGAAGAGGCCCCCCATGACCCAGGTAGCCCTGGGGAAGCCAGCTATCCATTGGGACATAGTGGCCAGCCAGAAACCTCGAATTCTTATCATGCTTGATAGCATGAGCTACACTGTGCCTGGTCTCTTTACAGAGGCAAAACTCCCAACATTCCTTGCTTGCCCTTTGGCTCTGTTTTGCTCTGCGGAACTAAGTGGTGAAGGACTGCTGCTTTGCTGGGTGGGGCTCAGATCCCAGTCACAGGTAGAAGGAAAGGGCTCTTACCATGCCTCCTCATGGGGGTGCTGTGCCACTACCTTTGTCTTTTTCTCTTACTTTCCACTTCTTATTCTAGTGATAGTTGAGAATAGAGTTCATTCATGGCTTTGGTGGCCATGAATTACAACAGTTCTTGTGATGAAACAAAGGAACAGCTGCAGAGTGCACCAACTTGGTGTTTTCTGCCATTCCAACAGCTGTATGGGGCCTGTGGTGGCAACCTGAACACAGACAAGTCTAGGACAACCTAGAGCAACTTTGTAGATTGACCACAGGGTGTCAGGTCTGGGCTACCCTGCCCAACTAGGAGCCCCAGCTCTGCCCATCCTGAGAGCATCTCTCTCCATACAGGTGTACAAGAGGCTAGAGGGGCTGCAGGCAGGGCCTCCTTGGGAGCTAGAGGTTGCCGGCCATGGCCCCCCTTCCCCACAGGAGAACTCCTACATGTCTACCACTGGCTGTGTCCAGAGTGGGGGTGAACCATGGCAGCCTCTGGTAATGCCCACAAGAGCCCCAGACCAAGCTGCCCAGAAACTCCAGAAAAGCCCCAACCAGCCAGTGGAAAGTGATGAGAGTGTTCCTGGCCTCTCTGCTGCCCTGCACTCTTGGCACTTGACTCCAGATTGCCACCCAAGCCCATCGTCCTTCAGGGAGGCTGGCTGTACCGAGGGGAGCACCACTAGAGAATCAAGTTTGAGGAGTGGCCCAGGCTTCCGGCACACAACCATGGAAGGTAACTCTGAGGATGGGTATCCAGAGGTGGGACAAGGATCTCCTTTGACAACAACCTATTTATTCCCCACCCATGTCTTCTGAGCAGAGGAATTTAGGGCCAAATATTTGGCCCACTGTGTCCTTAGCAAGCTCAAGGTCATGAAAAGGGCCACAAAGAGTGGCTTGGTACTGTCTTTTTCCCCTCCCTGGGCCATGCTCCCCACATGGGTGAGAAGAACTAGGAGCTCCCTTCTTAGCCCTTCTCCCCACCCCATGCCTGAAGTCAAAAGTGAAAAAAGGCTCTGCCCAGGCAGCCTGGGAGCCTCATCTGTAGTGTGACCCCCCCCTCCCAGTCTGGGCCTCAGTTCACTATGGAATTCTACCCTGCAGCCAACATCACAGGCAGTGGGGGCTAGGAAGACTCTGGAGGCTAGAGTGTCACTCAGGGTTGCCAGGGACAACTAAGAGGTTACTGTCTCTGCCCAGGCACATTCATGAGCAGCTCCTCCTCACTGTCATCAGAGCCACCACAGATCATCATCAACCCAGCCCGACAGAAGATGGTACAGAAGCTGGCCCTGTATGAGGAGGGGGTCTTGGATAGCCTGCAGCTGCTGTCATCAGGCTCTTTCCCAGGTACCTGGGGATACCTCCAGCTCAGCTTCCTAAAGAGTGGGCCCCCAGAAGAGCCTCCCACCTCTGTCATACATACATGTACACAAGCTCATGCAGTGCAGCTCCAGGGCACACAGACATACTTCCTTGTGCCAACCCTAAACAGCAAAACATTTGTTCTGGCTGCACAGTTAAGGTCCCCACTCACCAAGAATGTAGGAAAGGCAGACCATTCCCTCTAATGACAGTTGGCAACCAGCTTGCACTCAGCATCTGTCGAGAGATACCTGGCTTAATTCCTTACTCCGCAACGATAGCACATTCCCTTCACCTGAGGGTACCAGTCTCCTCCCACATGCTCCCAGAAAATGTGAAGTCCCAGCAGGAATTTTCAACTCCAGGTACTATTTGAAAAGCTGCTATTTAGAAAAAGCCTTAGCTGGGCATGGTGTGCCTGTAAAGGTCATCCTTGGCTACATAGAAAGTTTGAGGCCAGGCTAAGATACACGAGACCTTGTCTCATAAAACAAACTAGCAGGCTGAAGAGATTGTTCAGTGGGTAAGGGCATGTACTGCTTTTACAGATGACCTGGCTTCAGTCTCCAGAATCCTCATTAGGTAGTTCACAACCACTTATAACTCCAGTCCCAGGGGATCTGAGTCCCTTTTCTGGCCTCCACAGACACCTTGTACATATGGTGCACATAAAACTCACTCAGGTACACACACATACACACATATAAAATAAATATTTTCAAAAAGCAAACGAACAACAACAACAAAAAAAAAACCACCTTGGTTCCAAAGAGTGCCCTGAGCTGGGCAGTAGTGACTCATGCCTTTAATCCCAGCACTCAGGAGGCAGAGGCAGGCAGATCTCTGTGAGTTTGAGGCCAGCCTGGTCTACAGAGTGAGTTCCAGGACAGCTAGGGCTACACAGAGAAACCCTGTCTCAGACAAAAACAAACAAACAGAAAAACAGAGTGCCCTGTAAGTTCTGTAGTCATAGTTTAGCCTTCAAGCCAGGGCGTTTGAAAGACAAGTTGTCCCCAACTTGCTAAGAGGTATTTTCTCTTCCATAGGCTTGGATTTAGAACCTAAAAACAGACAGGGGCCTGAAGAAAGTGACGAATTTCAGAGCTGATTTATTCACCCAGGCAAATCCCTCAGACTCAGATGTCAAAGTTCTCATGATTGGAAGTTCTCATGATGTGCAACCTCCTCAGTAGCCCAAAGGCATCAGGTGTGGGGCCTACCCTGGCGAAGGAGAAAGAGTGATGGACCTGCTGTTCTCAGGGTGTGAGCACAGGCAGGGCCAACTGAAGAGCCTGCTAGAAGCTGATAGGGCAGGCCATCTCAGGCCAGCATTTGGGAGCAAGGCAAGCAGAGCACCTAAGGGGTGGGTTAGTACATGACAAAAGACTGCTAGTTACACAGGCCCCATGGAGGCAAGTGGGGCTATTTGATTGGTGGGATCTGGCTCCCTTGAGAGCTAGATAAGATGTCTGTAGCCCAGGCCTGCAATAACTGTTAGTCCATCCCTCTGAACTTCCCTAGACCCCAAGAGAAAGTAGCTATTGTGCTTGTAAATTGCAAAAATGAGTGTCTTACAGTTCAGTCCACTAGCTGGAAGTGAGCACTCTTAGAGTCTCCCAAGAGTCCAATAGAACCCCTACCCCATCTTGGGTGGGTATGTGCAGGCCTTGCCAGATACCTGTGAGCTGGTTTCATGTGATTGCCTACTAAGCAGGTTATCCCTAGACCCTGCAGGTGAGCTGTGGATGCCCCAGACTGAGCTGTAGACAAGGTACTAGTTGTGGCAGAAAGGTCTAGCAAAGCCAAGCTTTGTGGTACCCAGACATTGAGAAGCCCCCAAAAGCAGAAACTGAGAGCAAAGCAGAAAGTATTTGAGGAGGGAGGAAGGCTCCATTTTAAGAAGCAAGTTTTTGTGTAACCAAATGTCTTCGAAAGTAACCCAGGGTTATAGCCCAGGCTTACAGTGATTCTGTGTTCGAGTCACAAGTCACACTACATGCCCCTGTGAAGCACTGGGGCATCCAATTTGTAACATCCAATTTGTCCTTGAGTAATAAAAGTGTGCATTTTACTGTCTGGTTAAACTTGTAGAGTTTGATGCACTAAAAGCTTTGTGCTTTTCTAATGCTTTACGTCTCCAGGTTCTTGGGTATCCAGCCAAAACTCAGGCCCCCAGCATCTTTTCCATTCTCTTGCCACACCCAGACTGGGAATACACCCCCAGTGCTGCTACCCTTACTTTCATGTGCCATTAAGTTTTTTCTTATAGATTCCATTGGTGTTAATGCTATTAGAAATGAAACTTTCATGTCCTAATTATTCATCAATTATATAGAAATATAATTAAGTGTTGCCTCTGAACTTTATTCTGTGACCTTACTTAAATGCACTTACTAGTTCCACTTGTTTGGGGATGACTATTCTGGTATCCCAGTGTATACAACCATCCCATCTGAAAATAAAGACAATTTTACCTCTTCTTTGCGAACCTGTATGCCTTTTAGTTTACTTTTCTTTGTAGACAAGATCTCACTACATAGTCTTAACTGTTCTGGATCTCGATATGTAGACCAAGCTGACCTCAAACTCAGGAGATCCACTTGCCTCTGCCAAGGCAGGCACCACCATGCCCAACTGCCTTTTTAATTTTTTTTCCTTCACTTATTGCACTGGCTAGGGCCTATAAATTTTAAATACACGCAGGGAACTCCTCCCACTCTTAGGAGTTCTTTTTTGTTTGTTTTTTGAGCAGGGTTTCTTTGTGTAGCCCTGGCTGTTCTGGGCTAGCTCTGTAGACCAGGCTGGCCTCAAACTCAGAGATCTACCTGCCTCTGCCTCCTGAGTGCTGGGATTAAAGGTGAGCACCACCACCGCCCGGCATCTTAGAAGTTCTTTCTCACTTTTCTTTAACAAATCTATGTTTGCTCTATTTTAAAACAAGAAAGAAAGAAAAGGAAGTGGTGAAAGTAGACATCTTTGTTCTCCATCACATATAGTATTGTCTTACCACTAAATGTGACATTAGGAGTTCTGTGAATGTTTCAAATAATACTTCTGAGTCTGTTTAGATAAACATGGAATTTCCCTCCATTCTGTTCATGCAGTGATCACACTGATTTTCAATGTTAAACTGGATTCACATCCTTGCTTAGTCACAGCATGTTCTTTTGTTTTACTGAATCCCATTTATTAACATCTTCAAGGTTTTTGATTTATATTTGTTTGTCTTTTTTGGGTTTTGGGGGGCAGAGTCTCACTATGTAGCCCTTCCTGACCTGTACACTAGGCTGGCCTTGAACTCACAGAGATCCACCTGCCTCTGCCTCCTGAGTGCTGGGATTAAAAGCATTTCTCTCTCTATCTCTCTATCTCTCTCTCTCTCTGTGTGTGTGTGTGTGTGTGTGTGTGTGTGCAACTTTGAACCACCTCACCAACCTGTATATTCAATTTTTGTACTTATATTCATGACAGATAATTGTACTACAGTTTTCTAATAATATCTTTTTCTGATTTTGGTAACTGAGCCTCAGAAAAATAAATTGGAAAATATTCTATCCTCCTTTTGTTAAAGACTGAGCATACTTGATATTGTTTTATGTATTTCATAGGTTCACTAGGGAAGCCATTTGAACCTGGAATGTTTTTTATTTTTGATTCAGTTTCGGTGCTCTTTTGTTTTGTTTTTGAGACAGGGTTTCTCTGTGTAGCCCTGGCTGTCCTGGAACTCACTCTGTAGAACAGGCTAGCCTCAAACTCACAGAGATTTGCCTGCCTCTGCCTTCTGAGTGCTGGGATTAAAGGCGTCCATCACCCCACCTGGCTAGAGTACATTTCTTGTTGTTGTTTAGTTGGTTTGTTTTGTTGGTTGGTTGGTTGGTTGGTTGGTTGGTTGGTTGGTTGGTTGGTTGGTTTGGTGGTTTTGTTTATTTTAGTGGTGTGATTTTGGATTTTTACTGTGCTGGGTATTGAGCCCAGGACTTCATGGGCTCTTCCAGGAAGCTCTTAACACCTGCCTCAGAAAGCTTAATTGGAAATTCAGTGTCAGCCTGGAGTGGTGTTTCTCACACCTTTAATCCTAGCATTCAGGGAGAAGAGTCAGGCAGACCTCTGTTAGTTGAGGCCAGCCTGGTGGCAAAGGCAGTAGGACCACTGATCCAGGACAGCCAGGACTACATAGGGAGACCCTGTCTAAAAACAATAAAAAAATAAAAAAGAAAGTAATTCAATGTCTTTAAATTAGATATTTGTCCATTCAGGTTGTGTTTTTTGAGTCAATGTTGATCATCTATGTACTTGAACTCTTTTAGGGATTTGTCCATCTCATTTAAGTTAATAAACCCCTTAATTTAATGAAAATCATATCAACTCATACTTTTAACATCTATGGGCTCTGTTGTGATAGCTGTTATTCCAAGTACTAGTAATGTTTCTTTTTCTTTTTCTGGACACAAGCAGTCATCCTAACCCAGTCTCCCCCATCTTTCTTGTTTTCTTGGTCATCTTAGGATAAAGGCTTATCAATTTTAATGATAATTTTAAATAACTAATTTTGGGGATTTCATTAATTTTTTCTAATTATTTGTCCATTTTCTGTTTTGTCCATTTCCACTCCTAACAATTTCCTTTCTTTTGTTTATTTTTTAATTATAATTTGGTCATCTTTTTCCAGTTAATTTGAATATAGCCTTGCTGACTTTAAAAATGTTTATGGTTGGGGACTGGAGAGACAGCTCAGCAGTTAAGAGCACTGACTGCTCTTTCAGAGGACCCAGGTTTAATTCCCAGCACCCACATGGCAGCTAACAACTGTATAACTCCAAGATCTGACACCCTCACACAGACATGCATGCAGGCAAAACACCATTGCACATAAAATAAAAATAATTATTTTAAAATGCTGTGGTTTTGAGATTTTATTTTTACTATTGTTTTTCAAAACTTATCCTTATTTTATGTATATAAGTGCCTGAATGCATGTATGTGCACCATGTTTTTGCCTAGTGCTGGAGGAGACCAAAATGTGGCATTGGAGCCCCTGGAACTGGAGTTACAGAGAGTTGTAAGCCATCATGTAGATTCTGGGAACCAAAGGAAAGGACTTGAAACAAGTGCTCTTAACTGCAAAGCCATCTCTCCAGCCCTATTTTTACATTTTTAATTATGTATGCTTGTGAGTGTCTATATGTTAGTATGTGCATGTAAAGGCAGGTGCCTTCAGAAGCCAGAGGCATCAGATCCTCCTGGAACTGGAGTTAGAGGCAGTTCTGAGCCACCTGACATGGGTGCTAGGAACTGAGCTCAGCTCCTCTACAAAAGCAGTATGCACCCTTAACCACTGAGCCTTTTCTCCAGCCCACTGCTTGGGTTGTTTTGTTGTGATGTTAGTGGCGGTGGTGGTGGTGGTGGTAGTGGTGGTGGTGGCGTGTCTCTGTATGTGCCACAGCACACGTGCTGAAATCAGAGGACTGCTTGTGGGAGTCAGTTCTGTCCTTCCACAATGTGGGTCCTGAGGATTAAACTTGGGTCATCAGACTTTGGTGCCAAACATCTTTACCCTCTAAGCCAGTGGTACTCAATCTTCCTAACACTGCGACCCTTTAATACAGGTCTTCATGTTGTGATGGCCCCCAGCCAAAAAATTGTTTTCATTGCTATGTCACAACTGTAATTTTACTACTGTTATGAATTGTAATGTAAGTATCTGATATTTGACCCCATGAAGGGGTTGTTCAACCTCCCAAAGGGGTTGCAACCCACCAGTTGAGAACTGCTGCTGCTCCAGGCCATCATACCAGCCCCTTAAAACTCTTTTGTTTGTTTGTTTGTTTGAGACAGCAACTCTCTGTGTAGTCCTGGCTGGCCTAGAACTTGCTATGTAGACCAGACTGACCTCAAACAGATCTACTTGCCTCTACCTCCAGAGTGCTAAGATTAAAAGCACAGACCACCACACCCGGCCTTAAAACTGTTTTGTTTTGGAGACAAAATCTTGTTATATTGCCTTAGCTGATCTCAAACTCATGGGTTTAAACAGCCTTTCCATCTCAGTCTCCCAAGTAGCTGAGTCTGTGTCTGTGTACTCAAACAGCAGCTTCTGTTCTCATGTAAGCATATAAACTTTAAGCATTTAACTTTAAGCATAGCTTCAGCTATCTTCTACACATTTAAATGTGTTCTGTTTTTGTTTTTCACTTTGAAATATTTTCTAATTTCTCCTTTAACCAGTTACTTACTTAGAAGCATTTTGTTTAATTTAGAAGTACAGTCCTCCTTTGGTATCCAAAGGAAATTGGTTCCAGGACCCTCTATGGATAGGAAAATCATGGATGCTTAAGTCACTTATATAAGGATGGAGCTCAGTTGGTAGAGTGTTTTCCCAGCATGCACAAAGTCCTGGGTTCCATCCCCAGCACTGCATAAATGGGGCCTGCTGGTATACACCTATAATTCCAATACTTGAAGCATGGAAGCAGGAAGATCAGAAATTCAAGGTCATCCCCAGCTATGTAGTTGAATTTGAAGCCAGTCTGGAATACATGATACCCTGTCTCAAAAAAAATGTGCATGTATAAAATGGCATAAATCAGCATATAATGTATGCACATCATCCTTTACAATTTTTTTTACCATGAGGAGTTAACTTTTGTAGGCAGGCCTTCTCTGTCCCACCAGGCACCTCTCCAAATAACCACACAGAGACTTGTTATTAATTATTCAGTCAATAGCTTACGCTTGTTACTAAGTACCTCTTTCAACTTAAATTATATTTTTTATCTACACTCTACCATGTGGTGGTACCTTTTTTTAGTACAGTATGTTCATCTGCTTCCTCTGTATCTGGCTGGTGACGCTGCCTTTCTTCCCAGCATTCTCCCAGTTTAGTTCTTCCTCTAACCTCTTCATGCCTAACTATTGGCCACTTAGTATTAAACCAATGAGAGCTGTACATATTCACAGTGTACAAAAGGATTATCCCACAGATTTTATTATTATTATGGTTGGTTGGTTGATTTTTCGAGAAAAGGTTTCTCTGTGTAGCCCTGGCTGTCCTGAAACCTGTAAACCAGGCTGGCCTCAAACTCACAGAAATCTGCCTGCCTCTGTGTCCCAAGTGCTTGTATAAAATGGCATGTGCCACCACTGCCCAGCTGACTATTATTTTAATTAACAATCTGCATTTTTTGTTGTTTTATTCCTTGGCAGTTTCATACATGTTTATAATGCAATTTTCTCATTTCACCCCCATTTCCCTCTCTTCTGCCTCCCACTGCTGCTGAACTCCTTCTTCCCAAGATGTTCCTCTGTGACATCCTTCTTTTAAAAAAAGGCAGGAAAGGTTTGCAAAGCCAAATTTTATTCAAAGTAAAGCAGAGTCTTGACAGGGGAGGGGACCCAGAAATGGAATCCTGCCCTGCTACTTTCTTGTCTTGCTTTTTGTTTTGTTTTGTTGGCTTTTTATGCCCCACTGGGTTTACTGAGGATTGCCTGCATGAGCACTGGTGAGAGTTATTCTCTGTTGCATGGGGAACTTAGCCGTGCTCCTTTACAACTGAAACCATCTTTAAATTGCTTATATTACTAGTACAGTGTAAATGCTATAAAATACTATTTACATTGTGTTGTTTAGATAATAATAGCAAGGAGGAAAATTTGTATCTAGTATATATGGAATTAGAAAAATATTTTCTAAGCACAGTCCCCACAGGCTATAACTCTGTTGGGCTTACCATACCATAAGTTCTCCTTTTCTGTCTCTTTCTTTTGAATGCTGGCCAGAGCCTACATAAGCTTTTTTCTGGTACTTTGTGCTCCCTTAGTTTTTCTCTAAGGCTCACCTCCTGGCCATGTGGCTATTTGTCCACCATGTGGTTGACCTCCATGTCAGCTTAACTCAACTGGAATGGCTGTTTTTCCTTCTCTTCTCCATTTTCCTCTGTGCAGCTGCTGAGATTTATACCTTGCCTGCCCTGAAATTTTTTTAAACTCTAATACAATTATATTATAAAATTATCCTCAAGCATCAGAAGAAATGTTGGTTGGTTGGTTGGTTGGTCAGATCCATAGATATGGAACCATGAATACAGAAGGCCAACTATAACGTTTTACAGATTATCTTTTTGCTGTTGGTTTTTCATGTGATTCCATTGTAGTGACAGTTTATTAATTTCTTCTGAATTTATTGAGACTTGTTTTAAGGCCTAGCATATGGTTAGCTTTGCAATGTGCCCTGTACATTTGATGAGTCCATATTCTGTAACTGAGTAGAGAGTTCTGTGTCAAGTAGGTCAAAGTACTTGTTAGTGTAATACAAGTCTCAATATCTTCGATGATTTCCCATCTCTCCATTCTTGTCTTACAGACTGAGGAAGTTATTGCAATGTTCAACTGTAATTATGAATTCATGTTTCTTTCTTTAACTCTGTTAGATTTTGTTGCAGGTATTTTTGAAGCTCTCTCATTGAATACATTTATTCTTAATTTACCTTTTTATTGTTATGAAGTACTCTTCTGTCCCTAGTAATGTCCCTTCAGAAGTTGGCTTTATCTGGCATGAATATAGCCACTCAAGCTTTCTTTTTTTTGGTTTTTCAAGACAGGGTTTCTCTGTGTAGCTTTGGTGCCTTTCCTGGAACTCACTC
>LZPO01087244.1:118817-131555 GCA_001675575.1 Neotoma lepida | reverse complement strand
GCCTACTTGTTGCTTGCACTAGGAGAGAGGATCCAGCATTAGGAAAAAACCAAGAGATGGTACTGATTCCCCCCTGGTAGATTTTGAAAGGGTCATGGAGTTGGTTGGCAGGTGGCAGTTAGAACCCTTGCATCTCACATGCTTTGTGCCTACCACAGGTGATTGGCAGCAACCCACAGATGAGTGGGATGGCTGCATTGGCTGCTGCCGCCGCTGCCACACAGAAAATCCCTCCTTCCTCAGCACCCACAGTACTGAGTGTCCCAGCAGGCACCACCATTGTCAAGACAGTGGCTGTGACACCTGGCACAACCACTCTTCCAGCCACTGTGAAGGTGGCCTCCTCCCCTGTCATGGTGAGCCTTTATCTTCTGGGCCTGGTTCTGAGCCTGTAGCCCTGGGGCTGGTGATTTCTGGTCACTATGATCGAACAAGTAGTGGCCATTTGTTCCAGGCTTTGGACCAACCCTTCATGCCATTGGTTTATAATTGGTACTGGCATGGGTTATGGGACGTGCAGTTACTTTAATCGTGTGTAGCCTTAGGTTAGACCTGTGGGGAGTTCAGGATGCTTTTTTGCTGCTCAGCCAACCAACATAGGTGGACAGGTACAGCCATTGTGTTGCCACTATTCTCATCACTTATCTCTGCTTCTCCAGGTGAGCAACCCAGCCACTCGCATGCTAAAGACTGCAGCTGCCCAAGTGGGAACATCTGTGTCCTCTGCTGCCAACACATCTACCCGCCCTATCATCACAGTACACAAATCAGGCACTGTGACGGTGGCCCAGCAAGCCCAGGTGGTAACAACAGTGGTAGGCGGAGTCACCAAAACCATCACCCTAGTGAAGAGCCCCATCTCTGTCCCAGGAGGCAGTGCTCTGGTGAGTGACAGGAACCATCTGGCTGTATGTGACAGCTGCCAGGCTGTGGTGAATGCCACTGGTGACTCGCTGTCTTGGGCTAACTCCAGTATAGTCCTAGCCCAGGCCATGCCCTTGTTTGGTTCCAGATCACTGCCTGCTCCATTCTTTCCTTTTTAGATTTCCAATCTTGGAAAAGTGATGTCAGTGGTCCAGACCAAACCAGTTCAGACTTCAGCAGTCACAGGCCAAGCCTCTACAGGCCCTGTGACTCAGATCATCCAGGTGAGCTCTCACTGTCCCCCCAGAAGTCATCACTAAACTCCAGGCCTACGGGGATGAATGGGCACTGGGAGATAAGGACAGAAGGTCCCATGAGCACAAGTGGCTCAAAGGCCTGCTGGTATCATAGCACCTACAATATTCAGAATATTCTAAGTTAGAAAACCTACACCTATTGTTCCTTTCTGGCAGTAGTTCCTGTTCATTCACAGCTTTTCCCTTTCAGACCAAAGGGCCTCTGCCAGCGGGGACTATCCTGAAGCTGGTGACATCAGCAGATGGCAAGCCCACAACCATCATCACCACCACACAGGCTAGTGGAGCAGGGACCAAGCCTACCATCTTGGGCATCAGTAGTGTATCTCCCAGCACCACCAAACCTGGCACGACTACCATTATCAAGACCATTCCCATGTCAGCCATTATCACCCAGGCAAGCGCCACAGGTAAACATACAGCTTTCAAAAGGCCCTTGCTGGTGAGGGTAAATCAGGAAGATGGGAAGTTTTCACAGAGCTTATTTTCTCTGGACCCTCCCCCAATGCAGGTGTTACCAGCAGTCCTGGCATTAAGTCCCCCATCACAATTATCACCACCAAGGTGATGACTTCTGGAACAGGAGCACCTGCCAAAATCATCACTGCTGTCCCCAAGATTGCTACTGGCCATGGACAGCAAGGAGTGACCCAGGTGAGAGGCATAGGTGGCTCCTTTTCACCTCAGTCTAGTGCAGACCGCATGTGTCCTCCTAACAGGCCTGAGAGGGGCAGCATAGTCCAGTCAGCCTGAAAGTGACATTGGTGGCACTTTGCTCTGGTGTTCCAGGTGGTGCTAAAGGGGGCCCCTGGACAGCCAGGCACCATTCTCCGCACTGTGCCCATGGGCGGCGTTCGCCTGGTCACCCCTGTCACCGTCTCCGCTGTCAAGCCAGCTGTCACCACATTGGTTGTGAAGGGCACCACAGGTGTGTAGCCCACAGGCCAGGTCCTTGGCAGTGACTGGGCTCTCCCTCCAGTCTTCCTATGGACATAACCTCTAGTCTGGCTGGGGGAGGATGACAGGTGCTCTCTCCAGAGCCTTCTGTCCTTGGTGTCTACATGGCAAAGCTCCCATTCCCCAGCCCTCTCCAGAGACATGCTGCTAGATAGAAAGTGGTAGCAATAAGCTTCATTCTACCTCTGCTTCTTTCTCCTCTTAGGTGTTACAACCCTAGGCACAGTAACAGGCACTGTCTCTACCAGCCTTGCAGGAGCTGGAGCACATAGCACCAGTGCCTCCCTGGCCACACCTATTACCACCTTGGGCACCATTGCTACTCTGTCAAGCCAGGTGATCAACCCTACTGCCATCACAGTATCAGCTGCACAGACCACACTGACAGCTGCTGGTGGGCTCACTACACCCACAATCACAATGCAGGTAAGTGGGTTCCAAGGATGTACCACCATACAGCAGCACTCCCACATGAAAATAGGGGGCATTTTGGCTTTTCTCCCCTTTCTAGATGTTGTTCTGCAGCCCTGTGCAGCTGTAACAGTTTTTCCACATGTGGTGTGATCTTTGTTTCAGTCTTTCCCAGTGACATATCTTATTTGACCTATGTCCAGTTTGCAGACAGTAGGATCTCATAATGTATTATGTGTGCATATAGTATTTGTCCTCTTGACATGTTTTTTCTCTCAAACTGGACAAGAAGTGGTAAGAGATCTATTACTGGCCCTTGTACCAGCAAATAGGCCAATCCCCTCTCCTGCTCCAGCTTTGCCTCATAGCCCCTCCATCTTGGTCTCTCAGTAAGTCATTGTTTTGAGATCATGGGGCAAGTGAGTCTTAGATTTGCCTGGGCTAGTTAGCAGAGTTGGTGATCCCAGCCAGCATGGGCAAGCATAGGATAGTAGGAGAGGCAAATGAAAAATCATAGTTCAGACACTAACTCCTCTGTTCTACTGTGTCCCTCCAGCCTGTCTCCCAGCCTACCCAGGTTACTCTGATCACAGCACCCAGTGGAGTTGAGGCCCAACCTGTACATGACCTTCCTGTGTCCATTTTGGCCTCACCTACTACAGAGCAGCCCACGGCAACAGTCACCATCGCTGACTCAGGCCAGGGTGATGTACAGCCTGGCACTGTGACACTGGTGTGCTCCAACCCACCCTGTGAAACCCATGAAACAGGCACCACCAACACAGCCACCACCACTGTTGTGGCTAACCTTGGGGGACATCCTCAGCCTACCCAGGTGCAGTTTGTTTGTGACAGACAGGAGGCAGCTGCTTCTCTTGTGACCTCAGCTGTGGGACAACAGAATGGTAATGTGGTCCGTGTCTGTTCAAACCCCCCCTGTGAGACCCATGAGACAGGCACCACCAACACTGCCACAACAGCCACCTCCAACATGGCTGGGCAGCACGGCTGCTCAAACCCCCCCTGTGAGACTCATGAGACAGGTACCACCAGCACTGCTACTACAGCAATGTCCAGCATAGGCACTGGGCAGCAGCGAGACACTCGTCGTGCTTCTAGCACCCCCACTGTCGTGCGGATCACTGTGGCTCCTGGGGCGTTGGAGAGAGCCCAGGGTACTGTGAAGCCTCAGTGCCAAACGCAGCAGACCAACATGACCAGCACCACCATGACTGTGCAGGCCACCGGAGCTCTGTGCCCAGCTGGCCCACTGCTCAGGCCAAGTGTGGCACTGGAGGCTGGTAGCCACAGCCCTGCCTTTGTGCAGCTAGCCCTTCCAAGTGTTAGAGTTGGGCTAAGTGGCCCCAGCAACAAGGACATGCCCACAGGGCACCAGCCGGAGACATATCATACTTACACAACCAATACCCCAACCACAGCCCTCTCTCTCATGGGTGCTGGGGAGCTTGGTGCAGCTCGGATAGTCCCCACATCTACATATGAGAGCCTCCATGCAAGTTCTCCCAGCAGCACCATGACTATGACAGCCCTAGAGGCACTGCTGTGCCCTTCAGCTACCGTGACCCAAGTCTGCTCCAACCCACCGTGTGAGACCCATGAGACGGGCACCACCAACACTGCCACTACCTCCAATGCGGGCAGTGCCCAGCGGGTATGCTCCAACCCGCCTTGTGAGACTCATGAGACGGGAACCACACACACAGCCACCACTGCCACATCAAATGGAGGTGCAGGCCAGCCTGAGGGTGGACAGCAGCCTGCTGGTGGCCGTCCCTGTGAGACACACCAGACCACTTCCACTGGCACCACTATGTCAGTCAGTGTGGGTGCCCTTCCTGATGCTACTCCCTCTCGTGGAACCCTGGAGTCTGGCTTAGAGGTGGTAGCAGTGCCCACCGTCACCTCCCAGGCTGGTACCACATTGCTGGCTTCTTTCTCAACACAGAGGGTATGCTCCAACCCTCCTTGCGAGACCCACGAGACAGGTACCACACACACAGCCACCACTGTCACCTCTAACATGAGCTCAAACCAAGGTGAGTGAAAGTGTTCAGTATAGTAGGGTACAGATATTCTGGTGGTATTAGCTATAGTGGAGGGGGCAGTTTCTAGGAAACCTATGGTGGTGGTAAATACAAGTGGAAGTCAACTGGTGCCCCCTTTGATGCCCACAGACCCTCCACCAGCTGCCAGTGACCAGGGAGAGGTGGTAAGCACCCAAGGTGACAGCACAAGCATCACCAGTGCCAGTGGCATCACGACAACAGTGTCCTCCACACTGCCACGAGCAGTGACAACTGTGACACAGTCTACACCAGTCCCAGGTCCCTCTGTGCCGGTAAGCTTCCCAGAGGGTCCCTTATGTGGCTTTTTGCCCATTATGCCTTTTATTTGTGCTGTTCTAGAGATGGACACCAGATGTCGCTCTTACACCAGACTTGGCATTGCTCCTTTTTACTTCCAGACCGTAAAAGGGCAGTCTTGGTGTCTGGGTACATTATTCAGCTGCTGGTTTCCATCTTGGCTGTTTTCCATAATTTCTCTCTACAGTGAAGCCTCTCTGAGCATGAGTTGAAACTTGACACCCTTCATGCTGCTCCTTGACCCACTTTCCCCATCTACATTTAGCATGGGGTTAAAGGTAGCCAGCCTATCATGGATGATACCATAGGCCTATAGGAAAAAACAAAAGCCATCTTGTTTTTCATCTCTACTGCCTAGTACTAGCCTCCGTCTCCTCCCCTCTCCCTCTGACGGGGGCTTCTCTCCCTTTCTAGAACATCTCATCACTGACTGAGACTACCCCAGGGGCTCTGACTTCCGAAGTCCCCATCCCAGCCACGATAACAGTGACCATAGCCAACACAGAAACTTCTGACATGCCCTTCTCTGCTGTTGACATCCTGCAGCCCCCAGAAGAACTCCAGGTCTCACCAGGGCCTCGCCAGCAGCTGCCACCACGACAACTCCTGCAGTCTGCCTCCACCCCCCTGATGGGGGAGTCCGCCGAGGTCCTGTCAGCCTCCCAGACTCCTGAGCTCCAGGCCGCCGTGGATCTGAGCAGCACTGGGGACCCATCTTCAGGCCAGGAGCCTGCCAGCTCTGCTGTCGTGGCCACTGTGGTGGTACAACCACCCCCACCCACACAGTCTGAAGTAGACCAGTTATCACTTCCCCAAGAGCTGATGGCTGAGGCGCAGGCAGGCACCACCACCCTTATGGTAACAGGGCTCACCCCAGAGGAGCTGGCTGTGACTGCTGCTGCTGAAGCAGCTGCCCAAGCTGCAGCCACTGAAGAAGCTCAAGCCTTGGCCATCCAGGCTGTGCTCCAGGCTGCACAGCAGGCTGTCATGGGTAGGTGTCAGCTGAGAGCTTTGAGGGATAGGCCCCTTGGGATAAGTGACAGCCTAACAGGGAGGGCTAAGGCACTAGGTGGGGACAACTTGAGATAAGAAGACCTGCTTCTTATGAGAGTACATAGTGTACCTCAAGGGAGGCCTGTGTAGGACAGGTGGTCCTAGAAAGAGCCCAGTGGTGAGGATGTAGTAAGGTATGAGCAGGATAAAAGCGAAGGAAAACAAGATCTCAGGAACACCATTGCTGTCTATTGGGCCTGGCACACTGTATTCTTTTGAATAGTAATTTTTTTTGGTCTTGGAGCAGGCACTGGGGAGCCCATGGATACATCTGAAGCAGCGGCAGCAGTGACACAAGCAGAGCTGGGTCACCTTTCAGCTGAGGGCCAAGAGGGTCAGGCCACCACCATACCCATTGTGCTGACACAACAGGAGCTTGCAGCCCTGGTGCAGCAGCAGCAACAACTCCAGGAGGCTCAAGCTCAAGCCCAGCAGCAGCACCACCTCCCTACTGAGGCTCTGGCCCCAGCTGACAGTCTCAATGACCCATCCATCGAGAGCAACTGCCTCAATGAGCTAGCTAGTGCCGTCCCTAGCACTGTGGCCTTGCTACCCTCAACAGCCACTGAGAGTAAGCTGGGATGCTTTTTGGCAGGGGTAAATTGTTGATAGAGTTGAATGGGTGGGAGATGGGCACTGTGGCAAGGGTGGCATGGAGATTCCAGGAGGTTCTGGCTCAACACAGAACTTCCCCACTGATACTTTGTTTCTTCCCAGGCCTGGCTCCATCCAACACATTTGTGGCTCCCCAGCCTGTTGTTGTAGCCAGCCCAGCAAAGATGCAGGCTGCAGCTACCCTAACTGAAGTGGCCAATGGCATCGAGTCCCTGGGTGTGGTGAGTCCAGTGCAGTGGGCCCCAGGAGATAGGAGCAGTACCGCCTTTGGGCTCCAAGGACTTGATGTCATCTCATTTCTGTTCTCTAGAAACCGGACTTGCCACCCCCACCCAGCAAAGCCCCTGTGAAAAAGGAGAATCAGTGGTTTGATGTGGGGGTCATTAAGGGTACCAGTGTAATGGTGACACACTATTTTCTGCCACCAGATGATGCTGTTCAGTCAGATGTAAGTATACCCAGTAATTGGTACCCTTGGGTGGTGGAGTGGATCCTGCCCTGCCTGTGAGACAACTATCATAGAGGAGAATCCCACCTTTGTGCCACTTGAACAATTAAGAAATGGGAGGGCAGCCAGATGGAGACCTTCTTCCCAGAGAGTAAGAAAATAAAAACTTGATTCTTTCCTAATAGCACCAGTTAACCTCACCATGTCCCTAGGGCCTTGCTATAAGGACAACCATCACTGAACAGAAGTCTTGGTCCCATGGTTGCCCTAGGATGTTGGCTGTTCTAGACAAGCACTCTCTAGCCCTGAACTGCCCCTAGTTTCTATAGCATTCTTTTTGACTGCAGGCCTTGTGCCATTTTCTTCTTTCCTGGTATTCCACCTCTTGCCCTAGGATGATTCAGGCACGGTCCCAGACTATAACCAGCTGAAGAAGCAGGAGCTACAGCCAGGCACTGCCTATAAATTTCGTGTTGCTGGAATCAATGCTTGTGGCCGGGGGCCCTTTAGTGAGATCTCAGCCTTTAAGACGTGTCTGCCTGGTTTCCCAGGGGCTCCTTGTGCCATTAAAATCAGCAAGGTGAGTCTTTCTATGGGCTGCTTTTCTGTTCCTTATTGGTCTGCTGTCTCTGTTCTAAGGAGGTACATATGAACAGAGCCAAGGGGTGGCTGAACCAAGAGTGTACCAGATAAGGGCAAGGTAGCCACACACACCCTTAGTAGACAGAGGTCATGTGCCAGGCTCTTCACTGTTAAATTTTGTCTAATCCTGAAAATTGCAAGGTCCTGTTAGTCCTATTCTCAAATGCAGAAACTGAGGTACCAAGAAGCTAAGTGACAAGTTATGGATTAGGTGATGGGTTGGGGGTGTTTAAAGGCTCTTTTAAGTCCTTTGAAATTTGGTGTGGAATATCTGAGTTGTTTTGGTTAATTTTTTTATTACATTTTTATTTATTGGGGGGGGCATAGTTGTGCCATGGTGCTCATGTGAAGGTCAGAGGAGGTCATGTGGGTCACGGAGATCGAACTCACTCATCAGGCTTGGCAGCGGGCACCTTTACTATACTGCTGAGCCATCTCACCGGCTCCTAGAATATCTGTTGTCTTGGGGAAGATTGTTTATGGGGGTTATTAGCAGTTCTTAGAAACTTCTAGCTTTCTTGCTCTGGGCACAGGCAGGGTGGGCTGAAGCCACAGTGGCTGAAGAAAACAAGGCTTGACTTTATGTCCTGGGTTCTAGAGCCCAGATGGTGCTCACCTCACCTGGGAGCCACCATCTGTGACCTCCGGCAAGATCATCGAGTACTCTGTGTACCTGGCCATCCAGAGCTCACAGGCTGGTGGTGAGCCCAAGAGCTCCACTCCAGCCCAGCTAGCCTTCATGCGAGTGTACTGTGGGCCTAGCCCTTCCTGCCTTGTGCAGTCCTCCAGCCTCTCCAATGCCCACATTGACTACACCACCAAGCCTGCCATCATCTTCCGCATTGCTGCCCGCAATGAAAAGGGCTACGGCCCTGCTACACAAGTGAGGTGGTTGCAAGGTAAGTATTCATAAGCCTCTTGCAATTTTTAGGGAAGGCACGGGAGAGCAGAGATACCTAGCTAGACTAGGGAGGCTTCAGATTGGGATATAAGGGTGTAGGGTATTATATAGAGAGGAGCCTCTCGTTCTCTGGGGTACACAGAAGATACCCTGGGGTGTCTAAAAGTGAGAAAGGTTAGAGGGCTAGAGAAAGCAAAAGCTGTTAGGCCCAAAAAGAGCATAACCCAAGGCCCTTAAAATGGGTAGCCTAGGCTGAGGCCAGCTTCTAGGAGGCATCTGTCTCAGGAGGGGCATTGAGGGCAGCAGCCGAGCCAAAAGGATTTCTGATTCCTGTCCTGTAAAGATCAGGGACCTAAAGGATGACATGGGCAATCAGGACTATGACCGACAAGTAGGGTAAACCCAAGTGTTTCCTGCCTTTTGTTGGGCTGCTCACCATCGATCCCATTCATTCCTTTCAGAAACCAGTAAAGACAGCTCGGGCACCAAGCCGGCCAGCAAGAGGCCCATGTCGTCTCCAGAAATGTAAGCAGCGAGTCTCTTTTTCAGCAATCTTCTGTAGGGGGTGCTTAGAGTGGAAATAGGCTTCACCTCTCATCAGCTACTTGGGACTATATTCAAATAGGGTCAGTGTTTTTGTGATGCTCTTGGGACCCTCTATAACTGTTCCTCCCCTCTTTCTTACATAAGGAAATCTGCTCCAAAGAAGTCTAAGGCTGATGGTCAGTGAAGAAGCTGGCCAGCATCTGGATCCTCCAGACCCCTCTGCTTCAGGAATGCCCTATAGGGCCCACCCTCCTACCCTGCCTACCCAGCCTTTGCACTTCACCCTCACCAGCCATTGGCTACCATTCAGTCTCTCCCTTTCCCTGTTTTTACAATAAAGAAAGCACATTTTACCATTGCTATTGGGAGGAAGCAGAAGGCAGATTGGGAAGAGCGGCGAGTAAGCAAATGAGCACAAGTTGTGCTCCTTCCTTTTCCCTACCTGGTGACCTCCTGAGCTGAGTATGACTGGACAGTTCAGAGACTGGGAAGAGAAATAAAAACTGAAAACAAAGGAGATAGCACCCACACTTAAGCCTGCACTTGTTTGTAGTTCATCACCCTTGGCCTGAGAGGCAGCCAAGGGCTAGAGAGGGGAGGGGTATCCCCCAAGTTCCCTCAGAAGCTTTCCCCAGCAGGTGCCCCATCCTGGGTGTCTGTCTGGTTCTATTTTTGTTTTGTTACTACCCTTTTATTTCTAGCCACCTCCCATCCCTTCTTCAGACTTAGATCTGTCTCACCCAGCAAACCCACCGGAAGCATAACACATCTCAGAGGCCTTTGTGCTACCACTTAACACCTCTCCCTTCCTCTTTACAAAAAAACAGGGAAAAGGAGCCTTGGGTGGTCTGAGCAGTGGCTGTGAAATCCTATTGGGCACAGAGTGGCCCCCAGTGATCCTGGCTTTGGCCCACCTTGCTTGAGCCTGGGGGACACATCATCAACTGCTGCATTTGTTGTATTTTTTAAGTTGAAATTAATGAAGTTAACATTTTTATTGTAATTTTAGCCTTAGTGTGTGGGGGTTTATCCCTTTTTGTTAGCTGTGTACAGAATGTGTATCGTATTTTTTTTCTTCCTCCCACCCCCCCCTCGCCCCTTGGCTAATCATTGGCAGGGATCGTTCTGGGGGAAAGCTGAGAGAGGACCAGGGCAGGAGAGAAACAGTGTCCTGGGTAGGACCTGGTAGACACTGCCTAGTCCAATTCCCTGTTGCTAGCCCCTGCCTGCTTTTGAAACAGTGTGAGACATTGACCTTTATTCCCTGTGGGTTAGCACTTAACTTGTAGAGGCTTGGGCTTCTACATCTTCATCAGTATCACTTGCAGAGACTGACCCTGAACAACACAGCAGGGCAGGGAACAGATGGGACCTGGATACCTTGAAGGCAGCCCAAGAAGGGTGTGGGGTAGGCCATATATTCCACAGAGGCTGGGAGTAGGTACATGACACAAATTCAGTAATTAATTTCATAGCATTGTCCCCAAGCTCTGGATTTTTCTCTCTGGGACCCAAGTTTTAGGCAGTGAGTAAAACTTGTAAGCAAGTTACTGAAGGATTTAAAAATGGACAGCCAATGTGTTCAGCCACTCGGGCCCATACCCCCTGGGGCCTCTAGTGTATTGTATCATATTTCTCTGTGGAAAATGTCATGTTTAGTCAAGTTGGAGCCCACTCGCCTGGTCCCTTTGTTTTCCCTATCCCTTCTCCCAAGCACCCTTTGATTTCTCTTCTGAGAACAGTACTACCCCATTCATCTATTGTAGAGTAACCCCTGTGACTCAATATTACCATAGTGCGATGTTGTTTTGTGCTATTTTGAACAATTAAAAGACTTTTTTTGAAATAACCATCTGGTGTCTACCTGTGTCAAGAGTGTTTTGTGGCCTTTGGAAAGGGGAAGCTGGGACCTACCCATGGTTCACTTGAGCCACTGGAGGACTTTTTTTTACCAGGAACCATAGGTGAATGATTCTGAATTGCCATTCTAAGAAGACTTCAGAGCAAGGTACACCACTGGGTCCTCTAGAGCCTTGCTACCTTATGGGCCCAAGGCTGAAGCACTTCCTGTTGATTCTGCATTTGGAAACCAGATCACCTATTCTCCTACTAAGGGACAGACTAAGGTAAAGGCCTGGCTAGCCATTGGCAGACATGTGAGTAAACCACAGCCTCTATATTCTTCCCAACATAAGCTTAGGAGGCTCCGGGGTGTCAGCCCTGGCAGGACAGGTGTGTCTGACATGTGATAGATACTTAATGTTGCAGTACCAAATCCTCTTAAGCTTTGTGCACAAGCCAAGCCTCAAAAGAGAGAGGCAGAATTACTGACCTTGGCAGTCCAGCAGCCAGTTGAGTGGTACAGCTATGATTTGGTTGAGTACTGCTATCTAGGCAGAAGGCTAAGACAGCCTAGATATAAGGCAGCTCTGGCTCAGTGATGGCAGGTCTAGGTGCCGGCAGGCTGAGAGTAGCAAGCATACTACCTCCATGCATTTCCAGGTCCCTGGTGCTTGAGAGAAAGAAGAGGTGTGGGTATATGTTTCCTCAGCATCTCACTTCTTCCTGACATCTCTGCTGCTACTCCCTTTATTTAGATTTATTTTTTAGATGGTCTCACTGTGTATCCCTGGCACTCACTATGTAGACCAAGCAGGCCTCAAACTCAGATCTGCCTCCGCTTCCCAAGTGCTGGATTAAAGGCTACCACACCTAACTTTTTAATTATGTGTAGGTGGGTGGGTGGATAAGTAAGTGCAGGTTCCCTCAGACACCAAAGACACAGTCCTCTGGAGCTGGAGTTGTAGGCAGCTGTGAGCTGACCAACTTGGGTGCTAGGAATTGAACTTGGGTCCCCTGTAAGAGCAGTACACTCTCTTAACCACTGGGCTATCTCTCCAGCCCCCTGTGCTGCTGCTATTCCTCTCAGCCATTTTGGTACCAAAAGTGGCCTCCTGTGAACCCAGTGCTGCTGTGTACCTAGATGTGTGCACTCAGTGCATGCTGATGCCTGAGTGCAGGCCCATTGTAGAAGGCCTCTGAGAAGCCATTGGGCTCCACCACCATTGAGCTCCAAAGCAGCACCTCCTAGCATGTGATATCCTTATGTCCTCCCACCCAGACTCTTCCCTGCCCCAGATGGAGCCCAGCTCAGGTCAGCTAAAGGACAACTTGGGACTGGGAGCACAGCCTCACTGGGTCCACAACCTCCAAGGCTTCTGGTTTGTTAAGGGTATCTTGTCAATAAAGAGAGCAATTGAAAGTTCCACTAGCCTGCCCCAGGCCCAGGAAGAGGAACAATAAATTGTCCTTCAGCTAGGAGCTGTAGGAGCAATGTCCAGGTAGGTATAGGAGGGATAGGGTCAACAGAGGTGAATTGTCCAGAGGCCTGGCAGAAGTGCAGAGGTTCTTCCCACACTATTCCTATAGCCATTACCTATGGGGCTACCCTCCCTCCTCCTTCCCTGTGCTGAGCTTCTCATACCACTCTGGAACTCAAGGAATATACAGGGCTGGAAAAATGGCTCAGTGGTTAAGAGTATACAGCTCTTGCAAAGGACCAGAGTTCAGTTTCCAGCATCTTCATTGAGCAGACCTCCA
>LZPO01087244.1:84964-95641 GCA_001675575.1 Neotoma lepida | reverse complement strand
CAAATAAAAAAAACAACATACAACAAACATTGTCGTGAAGCCCAAGGACCTTGAAAAGTCTTCAATCACTTCAATCATCAATTAGGCCAGTTAGTTCCCACCAAGAAACTGGAGTTTGGCACAAGACTGTCTTTAAGATGGCCCTTCCTCATTCAGGGTGTTCAGCTATTATGGCTTTTATTTCTCATGGCCCTCCCTCCAAAAAAGAAAAAAGGTCTTCTGACTTTGGGGGAACAGGGGCACTGTCTTGACACTTTAAATTCTGAAAGATCAGCTTAGTCGCAGTTTGGAGGCCATCTGTTCTACTCTACTGGTCAGCAGAAGTCAGAGTGAATGCCTGGCTCACAGGAAGTGCCAGAGTGGCCTGGGTCCCAGCTTTGCAATATAAATATGCAGGATTTCTCACTCCTTTTTGTCAGCTGTTCTTTTATTTGGGTGGGACTGGAGCTTGGTATGTAGCTCAGGCTAATCTTGAGCTCATTATTTTTCTTAAGCTGGCCTGTAACTTGCAGCATCCTCTGCCTCAACCTTCGAGAGCTGGGATGACAAGCTTGTGCCACCACACCCAGGTGCCAGATCTTTTTTTTTATACATCTGCTTTGCTCTAGACTCTGGGAATACTTTATTGTATAAAAGAGAAGCAATTCTTCTTGGTGGTTCATAGGCCTGAGGAGAGAAAAATTGCACACAGCTAATTTCATGTGTGGTGATAATCACTGCAAAGGACAGCCAAGGTGCCAAGAGCACACCGGGGCTAGACAAGGAACAGAGCTAGTTTGGTAGGAGATTAGGGTTCTTTGAGCTGAGATCTGAAAGCTCTGCCATGGCACAATTTGGAGACTTGGGGCAGCAGTTTTCTGCCCTCTGTGGACCTCAGATGCAATTGGCTTGCAATCTATAGCTCCATGACACCAGCTGGTGTACGTGTTCAGAACTGGAAGTGCTATTGCTACTGGTGGAGAACCCATACAATACTGTGGTCTGCTGGTGCACTTAGCATTGTGCAGCTATAATAGGTCCCTCCTTGGGTAGCAAGCACATCCTTTTTGGAGGCCAGGGCAGCCTACAAGGAAGGGCATGCTGGGGACTCTTGAGACCCTGCTTGGAATGAACTTAAATTGCCATTCTTCAAAACCTATTAGTCTCATTTAGTGGAGACTCCCCTAATTGAAGTCAGCAGCATTAACACTCATCTTAATGAGTGACTGGCACACATCACTTCAGCCACAGGAGGCTGGTGATAGTGACACTTAGTATTGTGGGCTTTGCTTTGGCTTCAGTGTTGGGAGTTTTCACATACACACATACCAGCTTCCTTCTGCCTAACTTGTACCCTTGGTGGAATTTAGCCCTTCCAATGACTAGGTTAAGGGTATGCCCCAAAGCCCACCCACAAGAGAGTCCAGTGGGTGATGTAGAAGGCTGATGAGTAGGCCATGCAGGCAGCTGGATCTAGAGCACCTAGACTTAGGAAAAGAAGTAAGTCCCACCATAGAGTGGAGTCTGAGAGCAGGCAGGGGACATACTGAGAAAGGAAATTAGACAGGGAGATGGGGAGGTCTGGGCAGGAGATACCTAAGAAGGCCTTTCATCTCATAGTCCTAGGAAAGTCACTGTCAAGATAAAAGTCCACCCATTCTGATCTTTTCACAGTGGCTTTCTTTTGAACAGCTACCCCTGGGGCTTGCCTTTCAGACTGGCTCCCTGGTCCCAGTACCCACCATCTTTTCCTTAGACAAGTTTAGTAACTGCCCCTTGGGCTCTACGCAGTAGCCAGAGGGACCCTAAAAATGAAATGAGTCCACAGGGCTCTACCTCCAGCTTACCTTTCCTTGGGCATCCAGCTGGAATCCTGGACCACAAGCTTTTGGTCATCTGCTCCCCTCCAGTCTTACCAGATTCCTCCCCCTTGCTTTTTTGGTTTTGAGACAGGGTTTCTCTGTTGTAACAGCTCTGGCGGTCCTGGAACTAGCTCTATAGACCAGGCTGGCCTCGAACTCATAAAGATCTGCCTGTCTCTGTGCTGGGATTAAAGGTGTGTACACCATTGCCTGGCTCCCCCATGCTTTTTGTATACTTTTTTTTAAGGCAGTGTCTCCTATAGCCCAGGCAAGCCTCAAAGTCACAGTGTAGCCAAAGATGATCTTGAATTTTGGATATTCCTGCTTCTACTTTTTGAGTATTTGTAAGAAGAACTTCTAACCAGTCTTATTAATAAACACACGGAACAAGAAATAAGGGTGAAAATCTGACAGAGATCAGAGGAATTAGGAGCAAGCCACCACTCACCAACGCTGCCTCTACTTCCCAGGATTGAACCGGAGGAAAGAGACAGCCTTCCGGTCTAACCTGGCTTTTATACCTGTCTATCTGTTAACTAATTTCCCATCCTCCCAAGCTACATCACTTCCTGTCTTGTCTGCATGGATCTTCAGAACTCTAAGGTTGATACTGGGATTAAAGGCGTGTGCCACCACCTCCTACTGCTAGTTCCCCATGTGACCTTGGAGTCACAGAGAACCAAATGGATTAAGGGCGTGTGCTAACTTGCATGGCTATTGTTTTTCTACTAGTGGCTGGCAGCCCCGTTTTTCCTCTGACCCTCAGATAAATTTTATTAGGGAAGACAAATAAAATATCACCACAAGTATTGGTATTACAGATGTGCACCACCACACTTGGCCTGTGTGTGCATCTTATAAGCACCCATCATTTCTCCTGGTCATTCTACCATGGCTCTCTTACCAATCTACTATGGCTCTTTTCCCATGCTATCTGTCTCCCACTATGGTACCAGCTTCAGCGGAGCAGGCACTGTGTCTAGACTATGCCTGGAATGAAATAGATGTGAAGTCACCATTCTACTAAATGAAGAAATCAATTAGTGTTCTGCTCTGAGGATATGGCTGAAGACCTATGTGTGGACATCCTGCTTGCTAGAAACCAAGACAGTGTAGTGTGTCTTTGTGCTTGATGTATTGATGCGTGGGTTGCGGTGCTCATCTGGGCCTTTGGTCTGGGGGTGTGGGGCATAATGTTGCTAGAAGCTTGCAGGACAGGCAGCTTTTGCTTGAGATATGGGTGAGGGAAGAAGTATTGCCAAATCAAACCAGAGATAAGATGTCAAAAGGCCTGTGGTGGTGTGGGGCCCTCACCTATGACTCCCCTGTAGGATAGAGGGAAAAACCCTGGGGTGGGTAACTGCCAGTAGAAAACAACAGACAGAAAACTTAGGCCAGGTCCCCTGTCCCTTCATTTATCAACCTTGACCGGAACACTTGACCATGACCCTTACTATGGGACTGGTTTGACCTGGCCTGAAGTCCCTGAAGACTTGGCTGAGTGTCACAGCAGTCCTGCCCCTGAGCAGCTTCTTTTGCCTGTTCAGAAGCCAGCACGGTGTTTTCTGCTTCAGGGCCCTTCCCAAGGGCTGCTGAGCCTGGGTACCTTGCTTCAGGGCACACTTCTTTCTTCTGCACTTAGTTCCAGTTTTTAGCTCAGTCGGGTGGCAAGGAGTGTTTGGTGTGGACAGGATGGCTGTCTGTCTGTCTTTGCCTCTCCTACCTCTTACTGGCCTGGTTGGTTCACACCGTGCATGTTGGCCAGGCCTGAACCGAGGTCCCCTTGCAGAGATGCGCTGGCAGTTGAGTGAGCAGCTCCGTTGCCTGGAGCTTCAGGGAGAGCTGCGGCGAGATTTGCTGCAGGAGCTAGCTGAGTTCATGCGGCGCCGGGCAGAGGTGGAGCTGGAGTACTCTCGGGGCCTGGACAAGTTGGCTGAACGCTTTGCCAGCCGCAGTGGTCGCCTGGGGGGCAGCAGCCAGGAGCAGCAAAGCTTCCGGTAGGTACCACACTGGCAGAAGTGCCTTGCAGGGCCTGAGACCTAGGCTCCCTGGTCTGAGTATTCCTCTGCTACAGGAAGGAGCCGACTCTCCTGTCACCCTTGCACTGCTGGGCTGTGTTGCTGGAGCACACACGGCAGCAGAGTCGAGAAAGTGCCGCCCTCAGCGAGGTGCTGGGAGGGCCCCTGGCTCATCGCCTGAGTCATATTGCTGAGGATGTGGGACGCATAGTCAAAAAGGTAGGGTCACACAAGTTGTGGAGAGCCTCAGGATCTAACAAAGCCCATGAGGATCTATCTGGAGGCACTGTGTTAAGAGGCATGGGGGGCCAGGTGGAAGTTGCAGCCCAAGGTTGGCTTGTACCAATCTCAGGTGGGATGGGTTGTCACAGGATGGTGGGAGGCACTAAGTAGGGCAATGCTATGATCACACATACCCCTTCATCTCTAGAGTAAGGACCTGGTGCAGCAGCTGCAGGATGAGCTCCTGGAGGTGGTCTCAGAACTCCAGACAGTAAGCAGGACCCACTGTGTGCTGATCAGGGGGAAGTAGGAACAGTCCCATGCCATTGCATCTCCCAGTCAGGCTTAAGAAAATGGGTGCTCAGGGATGACCTGAGTCTAGGGGAGGGGGCAGCAGGCATGGGCCTCTGGGGACAGAGTGGTTAAATGACAACACACTTAGGTGAAATGGCCCAACCCTCAGTTCTGAATCCCAGGGTGGCTGAGGGATACTGTTTCTGGTCATGACCTTCAGCAGGGCTGCCTTTCCTGGGCTTCCCTGCAGACCAAGAAGACATATCATGTGTACCACTTGGAGAGCATGAATGCTGAGACCAAACTCCGGGAAGCTGAGCGGCAGGAGGAGAAGCGGTCAGGCCGGAGTGCCCTTCCCACCACCACTGCTGCCTCTGCCAGCACCATGACTACTGTTACTACTACTGAGACAGGGCCCCTCCGAAAGAGCTCTCTCAAGAAAGGAGGGCGGCTAGTGGAGAAGGTGGGCCTGGAAAGCTATGGGCCCCCTCTCTGTCCAACTCTGATGGCTCTGGCCCCTGGCCTTTGACCCTACAAGCTCTTGGCTGTCCCTGGGGCAAAAGTGGGGGGAAGAACCATAGGCCTCCAGCAAGATTTTTTTCTTCCTGGTCAGACCTGATAGCTCTGGAATATGGAAAGACAATGTTAAAGAGATTTCAACAGACCTGAAAGATAGGGAAAGACATAGTGTCATGACAGATTGATTCTATCACATTATTCTCCAAGCATGTTGTCCCACAGCCCTGCTGGAGAATAGAGCTGTAGTACTCCAAGCCTAGAGGACTTTTTCCTAGCTAGCTTTTAGGAGTTTTAGCACAAGAACTCAGGATGAGTGAGGGACTGGGTGCCATTCTGGGAGAAGCTTTCAAGGAGACCCCATGGAAAGTTTGGAGAGGCTCCAAGCTAACTGGGACTGAGGGCAATGGCCTTTGTTTTGTGTCACCCCCCGTGTGGAGCCTAAGTGGCTTTCTCATACATTTTCCTAGCTCATATCTCCATCACAGGGTCTGAATATGGATGCCTTTTACTTAGCCATCTGTTTCTGTGTGACCTACTTCCACTTCTTTGGAGAATGACAGTGAGGCATGTTGGGGACTCAAACCAAAGCAAGGGCAGGGGCAGGGGGATCAGCCCTTGCCAAGAGATCAAAAGTAGCCAGTTAAGAGCTAGGGAGTCAAGACAGGTTCTGGGAGTTGAGTGGGAGACCCTGTGCACAGTAGGACTAAGCACTTAGAGTACACCAAGGGTTGGTGTGTGGCAGCAAAAGAAGTTCATATTGTATTAAGCATGAGGGACCTGTGGCACATTGGGCATGCTTGTTGGTAGAGGGAATGGGAGAAAGTGGAGATAAGAGTGATCTCCAAATGGGTGACCCTGGTGTGCCTTGGTGTCTTGAGCAGCGTCAGGCCAAGTTCTTGGAGCATAAACTTAAGTGCACTAAGGCCCGAAACGAGTACCTGCTCAGCCTGGCCAGTGTCAATGCCGCCGTCAGCAACTACTACTTGCATGATATCTTGGACCTCATGGATGTAAGTCCTGTGTGGGCAGGCAAGTGAAGTCATGGTATTGAAATTTAAATGCTTGGAGCCACTGGCTCTGGCTCCAGGCCCACAACAGTGTCTGCTTGCTTCTTCCCAGTGCTGTGACACAGGTTTCCACTTGGCCCTGGGGCAGGCCCTCCGGAGCTACACTGCTGCTGAGAACCGCACCCAAGCCTCCCAGATGCAGGGATTGGGCAGCCTGGAAGAGGCTCTGGAGGCCCTAGATCCTCCAGGGGACAAGGCCAAGGTGCTTAAGGTTCATGCCATGGCCTTCTGTCCCCGTCTACGTTTTGACTACCAGCCCCATGAAGGTGATGAGGTGAGGGTTAGTTTATTCCACCCCCTACTCCTGCTACCCTTAAAGTCCAAGCATGATTTCAAAGGGCTTCACTTTCTCTGGACTTCATGCTAATATGGATCAGTCACATAATTTACACTTTGCTAAAACAAACAAACAAACAAACAAAAAACCCCAAGAAATTCCAGGATGCTGAAGGTCCTTATTTCTCAGCCCTTTAATCCATGGCCTCTGGCCCATTAGAACAGTTTGCTGTGGCAGTTCACTCAGGTGGCTGCCCTCAAACACAATACAACCACAGCAATTCAGACATTCACCGTGGCTGTCCATACACTGTACGTTGAAAACTCTTTGTAGCCATGTATGGTAGTGCATGCCAGTCATCCTAGCACTGGAGAAACGAAGGCAGAAGGATTACCCTAAGTTTAAGGGTAGCCTGGGCTACATAATGAAGCCCACAGCTTGGGCTTCATTGTAAAAACCTGTCTACAAACAGACAAACTGACAATAACACCAACAAATTTTATAATAGACAATTGGGAGGAAATATAACATACTGAATCATCAGAATCATTTCTTTTTTTCTTTCCTTCTTTTTTTTAAATTTTTCAAGACAGGGTTTCTCTGTATAACAGCCCTGACTGTCCTGGAACTTGTTTTGTAGCCCAGGCTGGCCTCAAACTCACAGAGATCCGCCTGCCTCTGCCTCCCCAGTGCTGGGATTAAAGGCGTGCGCTACCATGTCAGGCATACAGCATCATTTCTTTTTTTTGTCTTCTTTCTTTCTTTCTTTCTTTCTTTCTTTCTTTCTTTCTTTCTTTTTCTTTTCTTTCTTTCTTTTTCTTTTCTTTTTGTTTTTTCAAGACAGGGTTTCTCTGTGTAGCCCTGGCTGTCCTGGAACTCACTTGGTAGCCCAGGCTGGCCTCAAACTCAGAGATCCACCTGCCTCTGCCTCCCGAGTGCTGGGATTAAAGGTGTGCACTACCATGTCAGGCTTACAGCATCATTTCTAATTAGATGTCTGTCCTCATCTCATAAACTTTTAGGGTTGTCTTTCTCCTCTGATGTTAAATTCCATAATGCTCTGCTTTGGGGATCCATTTTCCCTCCTGGTACTAGGCAATAAGTGTGCCTGTCTGCTTGAGGTTTTTGGATTCCTTGGATATCCTCTTCCTCCTCCCCCTCTCTTTCTCTATCCCTTCTTCTCTCCCCTCTTCCTGCCTTGTACTTGGATCTCACAGGTTGATCAATTCTCTAATTTTCTCTGTTTTCTCTTTCCTCTTTCCCATCTCTATTAAAAGAGATTTCTTTTGGAATCTCTTCCAACTCTTTACTGAATTAAAAACAAATTTACTGCCAGGCAGCGGTGACACAAGCCTTTAATCCCAGCACTGGGAGGCAGATCTCTGGGTGTTAAGCGAGCTTGGTCTACAGAATGAATTCTAGAACAGCCAGAGCTGTTAAACACAGAAACCCTGTCCTGAAACCCCAAAATAAGTAAGTAAGTAAGTAAGTAAGTAAATGTGTGTGTGTGTGTGTGTGTGTGTGTGTGTGTGTGCGCGCGCGCGCGCGCGCATCTATCTATATACAGGTACCTGCGGAAGTTAGAACTGAGCGTTGGATCTCTTGGAGCTGGAGTTACAAGTGGTTACAAGCTGCCTGATATGTGTGATGGGAACAAAACTCTGTTCCTCTGCAAAAGGAATAAGTACTTTTAACCACTGAGCCATCTCTTCAGCCCCCACTATCTGCTTTTAAATAGATCATTTTTTAAAAGATTTTTTAATTATGTGCATGTATGTGTGTGAATATATATGCCACCTGTATGTGGGTGCCTGTAGAGGCCAGGAGAGGTTTTGGATAACCTGGAGCTAGAGTTACAGATGGTTGTGAGCCACCTATCATGGGTGCTGGAAACTGAACTCAGGTCCTTGGAGTGAACAGCAAGGGCTCTTAACTGCTTAGCCATCTCTCAAGCCCAATAGATCACATTTTTTTAATTGATAAAAGATAAAATTTATTATTTCTGATATTTTCAAGTGCAAAGTTCAGTGATGTTAAGCACAGTTGCATTGCCATATGACTATATCACCCTGTCTATTTCTAGACTGCTTATTTTCTTACACAGAATTTGTCACCATTAAATATTTAGGTCTCCATTGCTCTCCTTCCAGCTTGTAGAACCCACTATTCTGCTGTCTCTGTGAACTTGGCTACAGCACTGATATACAAAGGTCTCTCACAGTAGTGAGCTTATACAGCATTTGTCCTGAAGAGAGTGGTTCATTCCATTCCTCAAGATTCATCTATCTTGCAGCATATGTCCTTTTTTCATATGACTTAAACTTTATGTGTTCCTTTGTATTGGTATTTGAAACTTACTGAAGATACAAGTATATCCTTGGCTGAGACTGTAGCTCGGTTGGTAGAGTGCTTACCTAGCATGCATGAAGCCATTGGTTCTATCCCCAGCACCCCATAAACCTGGCATGGTGGTGAATGCCTGTCATCCTAGCAGTCAGGAGTTGGAGGCAAGCAACAGAGATGTACCATTTTCCTCAGGCTTATCCTTACTGCCTCATCTGAGTTCTGTGCCCTGGCCTAGTCCCTGGTACTACCCTCTGCAGGTGGCTGAAATCCAGGTTGAGATGGAACTTCAGGATGAGATTTTGCCTAGAGCCCAAAACATCCAGAGTCGCCTGGACCAAAAGAACATCGAGACAGAAGAGGCATGAATGGCCAAGCCTGGGGTGGGGACAGGCCTTAGAGCTTTCTCTCAGCTTCAGCTGCCCAGACAGTTCCTTCCTAGCTGGCAATAGCTTTCCTTTCCTCTTTCTGCATATTTAGGCTTCTTTCCTTCCACACTGTCCTCTACTCACTGCCCTGGCACTGTTCCCTCAGGTGAATAAGACACTGAAGGCAACACTTCAGGCTCTACTAGAGGTGGTGGCATCAGAGGATGGAGACATGCTGGACTCTTTGCAGGCCAGCCCCTCCACTGAGTCCCTCAAGTCCACAAGCTCAGACCCAGGCACCCGACAGACAGGCCAAAGACGGAGCCAGCAGCAGGAGACAGAGACCTTCTACATTATGGTGGGGCTGGACAGGCGGGACAAGGCCACAAAGGGCAGCAGCGGGAAAGGGGGCTGAGTTGAGGTTCAAACTAGGGACTCTTCTTTGGGTTTTCCAGAAGCTGCAGGAGTATCTGAGTGGCCGGAGCATTCTTGCCAAGCTGCAGGCCAAGCATGAAAAGCTGCAGGAGGCTATACAACAAGGTGGGTCCTGCTCCAGGCACACCCTCTCTAGGGCCCAAAGCTGCTCTTGTCCTCCTCCCACTGATCTGACCTGTGCTCCTCCCTGACTAGAGAGGTTGTTTGGCATGCAGGGACTAACCCAGCATAGGTACTGACTTCTCACCTACCCCTTGATTCTTTTACTATCTTGAGCTTTCAGTCCAAGCCTCCTCTCTCTGAGGTTAATTGAAGATCCCTAGCCTGAGAGACAGACCAGTATTTTCTCCTTTCTAGGTAACAAGGAAGAGCGAAAAATATCTTGGTGAGTCCTTGATGAGGTGCTGGGCTATTTAGAGGTCCCCATCTCCCTATTCTTACTACCTAGCTCTAGCTCTAATGCCAGCACCCTGTGGCCTGGCTGGATTAGGGATGAGAAGGCTTCTACATGGCTTGTTCCCCTAAGAGGAAGTTCCCATTCTTTTCAGGACCCAGTGCACAGAAAGAAAATTCCACAAGAGCCACCATCCCTGTCCTAGCTCCCAGTATAATCAGAGACTCTTTGGAGGTGACCTGGAGAAGTTTATCCAGGTATTTGCTTTGCCCCATACTCCAACTCATTGGAAGCCATCCCTGTCCCTTCTGGTCTTTCTCCAGCTTTGGTGGCCCAAGCAACTGCCTAATCCCAGTGCTCTCTAGTCCCAACCTTCCTAGGTGGAGTTCAAGTGCCTCTTCCTATGCAGGCCATTTGCCAGTGCTGCTGAGATCTCCCTGGGCTTCCTAGTGCCCTGTGCCCAATTAAAAGAAACTATTTTTTGTTACTGTTTTTTGTTTTTTGGGTTTTGAGACAAAGTCTCACTCTATAGACAAGGCTGGCCCAAAACTCACCAAGACCTGCTTGCCTCTGCCTCCCAAGTGCTAGGACTAAAGGCATGTGCCACTACCACCCAGCTTTAATGGGAACTGTTAAGGAACTCAGAAAACCTGGGGCTCCAGGAGCTGGATTTAATTCTCAGTACTCACATGGCAGCTCACAACTGTCTTTACCTCCAGTTCCAGGGGATCCCACACTTTCACACAGACACGAATGCAGGCAAAACACCAATGCACATAAAATCTTTAAAAATTATATACTTGAAAAGAAGAAAAGAAAACCTGTGGCTGCAACATTTTTAGGGATAAGGTGTTCAGAGTTCCCTCCATGTGATTAGGATCAGCACAAGATGCTTATAG
>LZPO01087244.1:40826-52115 GCA_001675575.1 Neotoma lepida | reverse complement strand
TCAGTGCCCCCCACTGTCAGCAGCTACCACTGTAAGCCAACCACTAGCCCTCTTCCCTCCGGCGGGAGGGTGAGTGGAATCCGACCAGTTGTGCCGCACCGAGCCACTGCCCTACCAGGAAGATGGTCGTGGCGCTGCGGTATGTGTGGCCTCTCCTCTTCTGCAGCCCCTGCCTGCTCATACAGATTCCTGACGAATGTGAGTAGCTGGAGGGAGTTTCAACACCTCCTACCACTGCTGTGCTGAGCCCTTCTTTATCTTCTGCCTCTTCACTTTCTCCCCATTTTTATCCCTCACTCCTTCTTTAGCACAGGGTGGGCAAGAGGTATACAAGACACTCTTTACCTTTAGAAGGAAGAAAGCGTGAGGCGTGTCAGTACCGTGGACAGGGACGTGCATGCTTCTAGCACCACGGACAGCAGACAGTGCAAAAGACCTCTTTATAGAACCTTAACCCTGCTGTCCTCTAGCATGCACACCCCTTCCTAGCCTACTCTCTTCTCTGCTTCCACTCCCTCCAAACACACCCCAGGGATGTGGCAACCAAGAGAATGGGCAGTCCTAAGATCTCATCTCTTTCCCATCTTGAGCCTTGGGTAACCTTATCTCTTAACTGAGACAAGAAAAGACACCTTGAAAACACCAGGTCCCAACTTAACTGCCTTCTGGATTCTTTTTGGTGTATAATTATTTGGAGGCAATGGGGAAGGGCTGTGTCTATGATGCTTGGGGGACATCACAGGTAAGTGTGTGTCTATTGTGGAGTGTAACTGTAGAGTGGGGCTAAGCTTTTGAGTTGGGTTGTGCATTTGTGTGTGTTTAATGTGTGTATTTTGACGACTAGATGACTGTTACTGGATATGATTTTAATTTCCTATTTGAGTAAGTTTGTGAGTCACTCTAACTTATTTAGAGGTCAAGTTCGTGGAAATGTGGAGGTATTTGCCTATAACGTTTCATTGTAGTGGGCTGGATATATGGGTGTATGGGTGAGTAGAGTATGTTTGCATATGAGGAGTATTTTTACTGTAATGGGATTTCCTCCAAAGTTTTAGCAATAGTTGTGGGCACGCTGCTCTAAGTGGTTGTCATCCTGTAGGAAAGAACATTTCAGAGAGTACCATATATGATGGTGTTTATGCATATTGAGTTGCAAAGCTTTAATCCCTGTCCACTTTGTCATCTTTGTCTCTGAGTCTGGATATAAAGAGAGACAAGCTCTGGAGCAGGGGTGGGGAAGACTGTGTCAAGAATGGGATAGGAGCCAAGAGAGGTGAGCTTTGGAGGAAGTGAAGAGAGACTGGTGGCACAGAGATTGAGGCTACTCCCTTAGACACTCACTTAGAGGTACTTACACCCATTCCTTATCCACCAGAGTTGCTTAGGGACTTACAAATGTGGTTGGAAATATGAGCCAGACACTTGGTTCCAACTAGGCACAAAGATGTGAATCAAATGGGACACTCCACCAGAAACACACACACAGGTGAAGATTTACACTTAAAGGAGCAGTTATCTGCACAGACATAAAGG
This sequence comes from Neotoma lepida, assembly GCA_001675575.1. NCBI lineage: Eukaryota > Metazoa > Chordata > Mammalia > Rodentia > Cricetidae > Neotoma > Neotoma lepida. The sequence goes on along the minus strand of LZPO01087244.1, from coordinate 50,582 downwards.
AGCAGTCGTCTACACAGACATGGGGGCTGTATACACAACACTGTGCACTGAGATGTAAGCACACACAGACAAGTCTGCATGTGTGCTCTGTTAAGGTCTTAATACATATACCAGCAGACACTGGACATGCACATTCCAGGACATCCACATATGTGCCAGACTCCAACTTTTGTATTCACAGACATGTAGTGGTCCTTCTTCCCTCTCTACTTTTCACTTGCTTTTCAAGATCTGCCTCCTAATATGAAATACCAAGGCCTTATGCTGGATATCAACCTGCCCCCCTGCCAGATGGACTGGTCCATCTTGCCTGGGTGTGCTTCTGTGTGGTGGGGGCAGGGAGAATTTAGAAAAAAAAGTGGCAGTGAGGACAGATAACTAGGCCAGAGAGCACAGCAGTTCTAGGCTGTCCTGGGCAATGACCAGCCCTTGGTACTGGCTCTGATATGACACAGCAGGCAGCCGTGTTGCCTCCCTATTGAGACCTGACCTCCATCTCTCCTTCCCCAGCCTCTTCAGCCCCTTTGTCTCTCTTGTTTCTTCCACTTAGTTGATTTCCCTCACCCTGTCACTGCTGTCACTCTCTTGCTCTCAAATTGGCTCCTCCCCAGCTCATAGACCTCTGTGGTGTTCCTAGGGAGACCCTTTTTCTCTTCTGGGAGCCTTATGCTGAAGCTGAAGTCTTTTGCAGAGACAAAGCTTTCAGAGCCAACCCTGTGTTCCTGTTCCCTCCCCTCTCCTCCCTCCATCCCTCTTCTGCTCCACTGAATCCTGGGGTTGGGGCAGCTCCTCTGCCCCAGGGAGTTTGGTAGCCTCCTGGGAGGAAGGAAGGAGAGAAAGAGGGCTGGCACAGGTCCTGCTGGCTATGGAGACTCAGATGCTAGTAGGGCCTTTGGGGAGGGCTTGAGGAGGAGGGGCGCCAGGTTCTGAAGGCTGGGCCTTCCTAATTGAAAACACTGAGCTGCACTAATTGGATTAGGAGGGAAGTGGGCTGCAGTAGGGGAGGGTGCCAGTTGCCAGGCTGTCTGCCTCCAAACCTTCTGAGGCATCTTGGGAGAAGAGGTTAGTTCTGTGGGACTTATCCAACCTTGCCAGGGACTATAATATCAATTTGTTTATTTGTTTGTTTGTTTGGTGGGTGGGTGGGTGGGTTTTTCGAGACAGGGTTTCTCTGTGTAACCTTGGCTATTCTGGAACTCATTTTGTAGACCAGGCTGGCCTTGAACTCACAGAGATTTGCCTGCCTCTGCCTCCCCAGTGCTGGAGCACTGGGATTAAAGGCATGTACCACCACTGCCTGAGCACTCTTTACTAAGAGCAAAAGTTCTTTATTTCTGGACCTACAAATACTGGGGCTCTATGTGGTGGACTTTTTCTAAGAAAAAGTGCCATCCAGAGATTTTGTCCAGTGCCCCCTGAGTTTGACCTGCCATTGCTCAGTCCAGCATGTGCCCTCTTATTACCACCATCATGTAACTCTTCCACTTCTTCTCCATGGGAGTCTGCTCCAGCTTGCTTCTCCTCCTGCCATCAGGCCCTATTGGGACTGCTCTCAGCATTTCTCTCCCTTCTCTCCCTTGCTGTCTGGATTCTCAGATAAAGGACACCATGGTAAGTTGAAGGACTGGGAGCATATCCTTGAAGGCCACAAACAGAGGGAGGAGGGGTGGCCTTGGGCTGAGCCAGCACACCTCTGTTCTGCATATTGGAGGACACTTAGCTTTCTTTTAGTACTGTAAGAGGGTGGGGTTGGGGGGCTTTTTCTGGCTCAGATCCCTTGTCCCTTAACTCAATCCAGAGGTTCCTCTTGGCTTCTTCTCTCACCTGAGTTTAGCATCTTTGCTCTGTCTCTCTTCTACTGGAATTTCTGCCATTCTCACACTGCTTCTGTCTATTGCTGTCTCTCTGGTGCCATGTCTTCACACTAGGAATTGCTGTTTGTTTGTTTTTTTTCTTTCTTTTTTTTTTTGTGTGTGTGTGTGTTGGGAGAGTTAAAGACAGGATTGTCTCTGTGTAGCTCTGGCTGTCCTAGAGTTCTCTCTGTAGACCGGACTGGCCTCAAACTCAGAGATCCACCTGCTTCTGCCTCCTGAATGCTGGGATTAATTATGTGCACCACTACAGCTGGACTGGAATTGTCCTTCCTTTCCTTCCTTCCTTCCTTCCTTCCTTCCTTCCTTCCTTCCTTCCTTCCTTCCTTCCTTCCTTCCTTCCTTCCTTCTTTCCCTCCTTCCTTCCTTCCTTTTCTTTTCTTTTTTTTTCCTCTCTTAACTTTTTGTTCTTTCTGTCTCTCTTATCTAAGTACTAACCAGGCCTACTTAGCTTCCAAGAGCAGATGCATATTTGGGGTGACATGGTCATAGACTATTCTCTCTCTATCTCTTTCTGTCTTTGTTTCTCTGTCTGTCTCTCACTCTCTTCTTTCTCCTTTCTTTAACTTCTATTGCTGTCTTTTCTGTATTCCTCATGTGTGCATTTCTGACTCCTTGTGTATCTTAGCTTGTCCTTATCCCCATATCCTCACTGGCCGTGGGGTTTTTAAGGGACCTACTATCCTCAGAATGACACGGGTTGAGACCATGGTACCAACCAGACATAAATTTCCCCATTTTTCTTATTTTGTTTCCAGTGATGGAGCCACCTGTCATCACAGAACAGTCTCCACGGCGCCTGGTTGTCTTCCCAACAGATGACATAAGCCTCAAATGTGAGGCCAGAGGCAGACCCCAAGTGGAGTAAGTGGCCCTCACCCTCTGAACCTCTGTTTCTGACTACTTACCTCAGTCTCTAGCCCACAGGCCTCCCTAGCTTCTAAGTCTAGAAGCCTCAGATCTGGGTTGTAACCCTGAGTCCCTACCCACTCTGGCCCCATCCCCCTGGGGCTCCCTGGCTTCATGAACCTTCAGCCCTATCCTGTTACAGCGTGTTTTGGGTGCCAGGACCTCTCATCCATCCTCTGCCCACAGGTTCCGCTGGACGAAAGATGGCATCCACTTCAAACCCAAGGAAGAACTGGGTGTGGTGGTGCATGAGGCACCCTATTCTGGCTCTTTCACCATCGAAGGCAACAACAGCTTTGCCCAGAGGTTTCAGGGCATCTATCGATGCTATGCGAGCAATAAGCTAGGAACTGCCATGTCTCATGAGATCCAGCTCGTGGCTGAGGGTGCGAGGCACTGCAGGGCCAGGGAGGGCTTGGGGTACCTGAGAGGAAGACCCTTAGATCCCGGGGACTGGGTGGGAGCCTAGGTGGTAACCACTGTCATCTCAGCTGGTTGTGTGGTGATTGAAGTTCCTGGGTACCCTGGTAGCCCTTACCCCACCCCAGCTGTCCTTATTGCTGCTTCCTCTTTTCTCTAGTAGTCTACTCCATCTTCTCACCGTCTCTTTCTCCACTGAACTTCTGGTCACCTCATTGTCCCTTCCCTCAGTCTTTTGCAGTGCCTACCTTGTGATTGATGCTGGTGAGCTGGGGCATGTGGACTGGTTGAATGGGTGTGTGACTGCCTCAGGGTCTAGTTTGTCCTTCTGTCTGCCCACCTGTCTCTGTCTGAGACACTCTTTGGCTTGGACTTTGTGGCTGTTGTTTCTGCCTGGGTTCCCCTTCCACTTCTTAGCTCATCTCTGTCCATCTCTGCCATTCATCTTCCCTTGGCTTTCCCACTTTGGTCTCTGCTGCCATCCACTCCTCTTCCACTGCATCTCTAACTTGGCTTCTCCACCCCTCTCATTCCTGATGCCTGCTCTAGAGTTCTGTGTTTATCTGTGTCGTTCTTTCCCTGGAGTTTTCCCTCTACATTCCATCCTCCCTGAGCTTTCTGCCTGCTGAACACTTTCCTCTCCCTTCCCTGCCCCTTCAGTTACCTTGGGAACCGTTGCCATGGTTTCCCGTGTCAAGATGATGGAAGGGTCTGTGACTCCCGCATCCCTTCACAGCTCCCCTCCCCCACTGCTGCACCTCAGCCTCCTCCTACCATTCTTGTCCTTTCTCAGAGTGGGTGAGAGAGCTGAGAATTGTGGTGGATTAACCCTTCTTGGCCACTTGGCCTCCTGCTCACCATCTCTTTGCCATGGGGCCCCTATCTCCACTGTGAGCCTCAGAGGCATCCAGAATTTTTGCTTCCCTTTATGTGAACTTCCACCTGGCCCTTTCACACCCTGTGAATCATCAAGACAGTTCTCCCTCCTCCTTATTCCTGTCTTCAACTGTTTTGACCAGGATGAGAGTGCCAGCCTCTGTCCTTTCTAGGTGCCCCCAAGTGGCCAAAGGAAACTGTAAAACCTGTGGAAGTGGAAGAAGGGGAGTCAGTAGTTCTGCCTTGCAACCCTCCACCCAGTGCAGCCCCACTTAGGATCTACTGGATGAACAGCAGTGCGTGCCAGAAGGAGCTGCTGCCTGGGACATGGGGATTGGGGGCTGGGGAGTCTTCGACAGATTCTTATCTCCTTGTCCCTTCTTCTGCAGAGATTTTGCACATCAAACAAGATGAGCGGGTGTCCATGGGCCAGAACGGAGACCTGTATTTTGCCAATGTGCTTACCTCAGACAATCACTCGGACTACATTTGCAATGCCCACTTCCCTGGGACCCGGACCATCATTCAGAAGGAACCTATTGACCTCCGGGTCAAGCCCAGTGAGTCCCAGAACAACCCTATCCCACTCTTTTCTTGACTTCCAGCCTGGCCCCCAAGAAAAGGGTCACACAACCCCAAACATCCTCAAAGGCAGCATGGCTCCCAACGTTATGCACTGAGACCCCCTTCCTAGGTGGTGAAGGCAGGGATGGACATGCTTGCCTGGAACTTGCTATGTAGATCAGAATGGCCTCGTGGATATCTGCCAGCTTCTACTTCCCAGGTGCTGGGATTGCAGTCATATTACCACATGCTGCTAAGACACACTTAAAAAAAATAGTTTCACTCTATAGCTCAAGCTGGCCTTGAACTCATGATTCTTCTGCCTCAAATTCATGAATGATATTGATATTACAGGTATGGCCACTACACCCATTGGGCATCCTTTTTTTTTTTTCTGGAACCCAAGGCCTCTTGAACATTAGGCAAACTTTTTGCCACTGAGCCATATTGCAGTCATTCTTTTTAACATAGGAGCAAGCAAAGGCCTAGGGGCCCACTAAGATGTCCTAGTTCTCCAAGTCTGGTGACTCACTCCCTTTCCCCTGTTAGCCAACAGCATGATTGACCGGAAGCCACGCCTGCTGTTCCCCACAAACTCCAGTAGCCACCTGGTAGCCTTGCAGGGGCAGCCATTGATCCTGGAGTGCATTGCTGAGGGATTGTGAGTATGGGCTTCTAGGGTGGAGGGCTGGGGCTGGGTGGCCCCAGCAGGCTTAGGCCTCAGGACTGAGTGGCTTTGTCATCTCTTCATTCTCTTCTTCCTTGGCATTGTGACCCTGGGCAGCCCTACACCCACCATCAAGTGGCTGCACCCCAGTGACCCTATGCCAACACACCGTGTTATCTACCAAAACCACAACAAGACCCTACAGCTACTCAATGTGGGCGAGGAGGATGATGGCGAGTATACTTGCCTTGCTGAGAACTCACTGGGCAGTGCACGGCATGCCTACTATGTCACTGTGGAAGGTACGGGCCTGGTACACCCTTTCCCAGCCACCACAGTCTTCTCAGCATGGCTTTCAGATGGCCTGCAATGTCCACTGTCACAGGAGAGGGCAGAGCCTGTACTTAGGGCCAGAGCAGGCTTCAGGCTCAGGCAGCTCTCTCCTTCCGCTCAGCTGCCCCATACTGGCTGCAGAAGCCCCAGAGCCATTTGTATGGGCCAGGAGAGACTGCCCGCCTAGACTGCCAAGTCCAGGGCAGGCCCCAGCCAGAGGTCACCTGGAGTATCAACGGAATGTCTATGGAGAGTAAGCAGGGTCTCAGCAGTGGTCGGGTGTGTGGGGAGTACAAGAAAACATCAAGGGGAGGAAGAGGAGGGTGACAAGGGGTCTCATCACAGCTCAATGTTCTGACCTGGGCCTGTGGGCCCTGCCTGTTGCATACAGAGGTGAACAAGGACCAGAAGTACCGGATTGAGCAGGGGTCTCTGATCCTGAGTAACGTGCAACCAAGTGACACAATGGTGACCCAGTGTGAGGCCCGCAACCAGCATGGGCTCCTGCTAGCCAATGCCTACATCTATGTTGTCCGTGAGTGCAGTGCCAGCAGGCTGTGTGGCCTATCTTCTGCCTGCCTTTCCTCCCTCTGTCCCTTCTTCCCTCCCACCCACCTGCCTATCTTTGCCTCAGAGCTCCCAGTCTATCCACCAAAACTACTCAGCTAGCAACTGGTGGGACCATTGCTTCTTGGAGCTGCCTTGCTCCTTGCTAAGGTCTTCACCCCATTTCTCCTCCATCCTCACAATAGTTGGGAGTGGTAGTTGTAGTATGGACATGGTCTTGTCATCATGTCTGAGTAGAGATGTGCCTTGGACAAGATGTAACCCAGGATAGTCTGATGACTTCTGTCACAGAGACTCAGAGAGATTGTGGGCTGATAGGGAAGGCTTTGGACAAGACACTGACTGCTCTTTGAGCCTCCAATAATTGTTAGAATCCTGGTGGCTGGAGTACATGCAAAGATAAGGAGACCATGTAACCAAGGCTGAGAGGGACAGCCTGGAATGGGGAAGCCAATGAGCATGGCTCCCAGGGGTCTGTGTGTGCCATCTAGGGAGTCACTGGCTTCTCCCATACTTGGGACCTCTAGATCTACCCTCTCTCCTGAGACTATTCTTCTCCTAGAGCTGCCAGCCAGGATCCTAACGAAAGACAATCAGACATACATGGCAGTTGAGGGCAGCACTGCTTATTTGCTGTGCAAGGCCTTTGGAGCCCCTGTTCCCAGTATCCAATGGTGAGTACCCATCCTATGGAAGCTTCTAAGCTATCTTCTCATCTAAGGATCCCAGGAGGGCAGGGAGGCCAAGCTGGTTAGTTCAAGACAGGTCCTCTGCTTGCTCTAGGCTGGATGAGGAAGGAACCACAGTGCTTCAAGATGAACGGTTTTTTCCCTATGCCAATGGAACCCTGGCTATCAGAGACCTCCAGGCCAATGACACTGGACGCTATTTCTGCCAGGCTGCCAATGACCAGAACAATGTGACCATTTTGGCTAACCTGCAGGTTAAAGGTTAGATGATGCCCACACATGACTGTTAGACCTCCTGAGAAGTAAGGTCAAAACAAAGTCTGTGGAGAACATCAAAGTGACCTCCCCTCCCTTTTGTTCCCCTCAGAAGCAACCCAGATCACACAGGGGCCCAGGAGTGCAATTGAGAAGAAAGGTGCAAGGGTGACGTTCACGTGTCAGGCCTCCTTTGACCCCTCTTTGCAGGCCAGCATCACTTGGCGTGGAGATGGGAAAGACCTCCAGGAACGTGGGGACAGTGACAAGTGAGGGCCCCCAGCCCCAAACTGGGCTAGGTAGAAGGGAGCAGAGTGAAAAAAAACTGGGAGTCGGACCTCCTAGCCTTGTCCAGGCAGGAGGCACTCCTGCTCAGAGGGAGAACATGGTGGGACATGATGGGACAAGGAAAAGGATCAGGAATGACAGGGAAAGTGGTGCATCTGCCACTAGCCAAGGGGCATGTGTGCCCCCTCCACAGGTATTTCATAGAAGATGGGCAATTGGTCATCCAGAGCCTGGACTACAGTGACCAGGGCAACTATAGCTGTGTGGTCAGCACTGAACTGGACGAGGTGGAGAGCAGGGCACAGCTCTTAGTGGTGGGTAAGTCCTAATATAGTGTTAGGTACAAAGGGTACCTACCTTCTGGCCTACCATAGCCAGACTCCTGTTGCTGGACATTCTGAGTTGGGAGTGAGGGCATGTGGATGGTTCTTGAGGAGGTCAAAGAATCCACCTTCCATGAAAATCCACCTTCTATGGCCCTCAGGGAGCCCTGGGCCAGTGCCTCACCTGGAGCTGTCTGACCGCCACCTGCTGAAGCAGAGCCAGGTGCAATTATCTTGGAGCCCTGCTGAGGACCACAACTCTCCCATTGAGAGTAAGAGACCTGAGTGTGGTATCCCCTGAACTGTCCCTGACAACTCTCCCTCTTCCTGGAACCCTCCTTTCTTCCAGAACCATAGCCACAGGATGGCCTGCCTCACTGAGGCATATGCTTGTTTTCCAGGGGGCTCGTGTTCCTTTACAGCACCAACCAATCTCCTTATTGCCCTCCTCACTAAGCTACATTACATGCTCATTACTCCACTGTGGATTTGTTTCTTGGCAGAGTATGACATTGAATTTGAGGACAAGGAAATGGCTCCTGAGAAATGGTACAGTCTGGGCAAGGTGCCAGGAAATCAAACCTCTACCACCCTCAAGCTGTCGCCCTATGTCCACTATACCTTTCGGGTCACTGCCATCAACAAATACGGCCCTGGGGAACCCAGTCGTGTCTCTGAGACTGTGGTCACACCTGAAGCAGGTAAGCTAAGGCAGTACCGTCTTCCAGATCACCTGGAAGGGGTGCCAGTCACTGGGCTCCAGTGGGGGCTCTGTGGGGAGGGTCTAGAGAGGTGCTGTGCCTAAGCCCTCTGCTTCCAGAGTTTCAGGAGCAACAAGGAGGGTTGTGCTGCACTCTTGGGGCTGCTGTCTTACTGCTTCAGGGGCCAGAGTGGACTATTTGTTCCTTGTCCTTGCTGCAGGACTGATAGGTTAACACATTACTTTCCAGCCCCAGAGAAGAACCCTGTGGATGTGAAAGGGGAAGGGAATGAGACCAACAATATGGTCATCACGTGGAAGGTGAGGGTCCCTACCCTGATTTACATTATGGACATGAAGCCAGGACCTGGCTTTTTGCTGTCCCTTGACTGTGCTAAAGAGGAAGCCGATGCCTGGGGAATATCTGGCCTGGAGGACAAGGCCCAGAAGTTGGGAGCTCTTGGCCAATGGGCTTCTTTTCTGCTGGCCTTCTCCAGCCCCTCCGATGGATGGATTGGAATGCTCCCCAGATTCAGTACCGTGTACAGTGGCGCCCACAGGGCAAGCAGGAGACCTGGAAGGAACAGACTGTGAGCGATCCCTTCCTGGTGGTGTCTAACACTTCCACCTTTGTGCCTTATGAGATCAAAGTCCAGGCAGTGAACAACCAGGGCAAGGGCCCTGAGCCCCAAGTCACCATTGGCTACTCAGGGGAAGATTGTGAGTACTAGAGTGGGCCTGGCCCACACCCGGGGACACGGAGGCTGGTGGCCAGAATCCTCATGCATGTCAGCCTGTGCACATGTGTATTTCAGTCCCTGCTTGCCATTGCCAGCCCCCACCTCTCAGTGCTTCAGTGTACAATTCCTACAAGCAAGGGCATACATTTCCAAAGCCATTGTAATGTTATAAAACAATAAATGTTATGTTATTTCTGTTAGCAGAAGTAGCAGCCACTATTCCAGCTGAGTGAACCAGCACTATCTTTGAAAGCACTTCCTCTCTCTGGTCCAGGAAGTATTTGGTATAGGCTGAGCATCCCTCATCAGAAAATCCCAACTCTGAGATTGGAGCTGAAATATGGTACCCTAAGTGGGAAATTCCACACTTGACTTTTTGTGTTGGATCAGTGAAAACACAGGCTTGCTAAAAATAGTGTAGTATATACACAGCTAGGATGCAGTTCATTTGGTAGAGTCTTGCCTAGCAAGACTTGTCTGGATTGGATCCCCAGCACCATAAAAAGCAAGCACGGAGGTGCAGACCTGTAATCCTTAGCTACATATAGAATTTG
>LZPO01087244.1:18380-29477 GCA_001675575.1 Neotoma lepida | reverse complement strand
GAGACAGGGTCTCACTATGTAGCTCTGGCTGTCCTGGAACTCACTTTGTAGACCAGGCTGGCCTCGAACTCACAGAGATCCACCTGCTTCTGCCTACTGACAGTTGGGACCTGCACAGGAGGGATTCTCTTGATTATGTTAATTGAGATGGGAAAACCAGGTCATTATGGGTAGCGCTATTCCCTAGGTTAGGGTCCTGGACTTCATATGTGTAGAGAGCAAGCTGTTCACTAGGAATGCATGCATTCATTTATTTTGTCTCTGCTCTTTACCAGCTACTTCAAGTTCCTGTGTTGACTTCTCTGAAATGATGGACTGTAATCTGGAAGTTGTGATCTGAACAAACCCTGTTTCCCTTAATTTGTTTTTCTGTCAGGGTATTTTATCACAGAAACAGAAAAGAAAGATACCCCCCATTCATTGCCTGGTTCAATTGATACTGTGATTCATCGACCAGAATGACTAAATTTTGTATTTGATTTAGCACTGTCAGCCTTGAAAGTTCAAAGAGTCAGAAAATATTGCAGGCTATCCTAGAAGCCCTGTGGTGACTTGTAAGAAGACATTTGTTTTCCTTGAGCTCACTGTGACCATCTTCTGTTGCTATTTGGCCACTAATTTGGATCTGATCTCAACATACTCCAAAGGGTCAAGTACACACTGCTGTATTTTAAAAACGGTGGGAAGGAGTCACACCTTACAACAGGGCCCACATAGGAAGTTTATTGAGGGGAGGGGGCAGAGATCAGTCCCTGGGAATGAGGAAGAGAACAAGAAAGGAGAGAGAGACAGGAAGTGTACAAGGCCCGCCTTTTATAAGGAAACGTAGCAAATGTGCACAGGAGGTGCTCTTAGTGGCTGCAGCTGAGGCATCTCCTGTCAGAACCCTAAGGGCAGGCCAGTACAGATGCCTAAATGCTAACATTCCTCCCTTTTGTTTATTATAAAAAGGTGAGGAGTTAGAAAGGTGTAGCAGGTGACACAGGAATGAGGGCGCTGTGTTCTCAAGACTGCTTCTTGCTGGCCTGGGGGGCATGATTGTCTTTGGAGGACCTGAGAAAATTAGAGTGCTGGCCACGTCCTGGGGTAGCTGGCTGTTTCACTTTGTTGTCCAGGCTCTGTGGAACCGTCTGGCACCGCTTGGACCTGGCAAAATGCTGGTGATGGATCCAAGTCAACTCCCTGGAGTTCACAAGAAATCATGATAAGGTCACCAGCCAAGATGGAGGAGAGCCACATGGTTGCTGTTAATAGTTACATGCACGTACACACAGAATTAAACAGGAGCTGAGTAAATAGAAAGGGAGAAGTGGTGTGTGCTGTGCAAGAGGAAGCTGGCTTCTCCATGTCTGATTTGCACATGCTGCAGCAAACAGACAGAACATTTAGAAAGGAAGAACAGACAGACACAAACAGGTCTTGGAGCAAAGAAAAGGGAAGAAAGTGGAGAATTCTTTCTCAGTTCCCCAACTGCCTGGTCCAAAGAATGGTGAGTGGGTCTCCAAAAGACACCCCAATGGGAGCAAGGAGGTGTATGACACAGTTCCCAGGCTGAGGTGGAGAGAAGATGATCCAAAGGTCTGAATGTTCTGGCATCCCAGGGATCCAGGGAGGATCAGATTAAGTGGGCACAAACTGTTCAGTACGTCCTCATGCAAGAATAGGGGCCGAGGGCTAAGAGCCCGAGAGAGGCACAATCGCCTGGTACCAGGACTTGGAGAAAAGCCAGAAGACGAGGAGAGGACTGTGCTCGAGAAATGAAGCCTCATATCTATGGGAATGGTCAGAGGCAGGGAGCCCCACCAGAGACCCAGTTGTTGGTGCTATATGGAAGGCAAAGCTGTCGGTGAATGAGAAAGCAGATTTGTTGCAGGTGGAGGAGATCTGCTGTGGGTGAAGCAGGCAAGTAGGGTCCTAGAGTGAAGTGGGTACCTTTGGCAGGCCCACTAAGCAAATACGCCACACACAACAGAGTTAGTGCAAAAGGTTGGGGGGAGGAAGCAAAGAGTGAAAGCGTGAGAAGGTATATTGGAGTAACCACTTGATAAAAGAAAGCTTGAAAGTAGGGTACCCCTTCCATCTATCAGATTGCTGGCAGAAGTTACAAAGGTCCTGTGAAGTACCAGGATATGGGGTGCTGGTAAGCGGTCATTTTGATTGGCATCTAAGGATTATGGGACCAAGTCTGACTGCAAAGGCAGATAAGTTAAGCCCTTAAATAAGGTGCTAGATATGGAGGTAGGTGCATTTTCCATGAGTGAGGTAGAGAAGGTCCAAGGGCTGGAATCTCTAGCGTCCCAGAAATTCAGCCAGGACTGATGAGGGAGCACAAGCTGCTCAGTGGACCGTCATCCAAAAAAGCAGGGGCCAATGGGCTAGGAGCCAGAGTGATAGATACACAGTCGCCTAGTACCAAGACTTCAAGAAAAGCCAGAAGGCGAGGACTGTGCTCGAGAAACGAAGCCACGTTCGTTGGAAGTGGCCAGAAGCAGAAGGCTTACCAATGGTCCGTGTTGGATGGAAAGTCCCAGTGATCAGCGAGGTGGGAAGAGCAGGGCTGTTTCCGCAGACCAGGTTCCAGGGTCCCAGCACATTTCAAACTGCCGGGAGAGCCTTCCCCGACGAAGAACCAGTTATATTTTAAAAACAGCAGGAAGGAGTCACACCATACAACAGGGCCCACGTAGGAGGTTTATTGAGGGGAAGGGGAGATAGAAGTGGGCAGGGACCGGTCCCTGGGGATGAGGAAGGGAAAGAGAAAGGAGAGAGAGATGGGAGGTGTACAAGGCCCGCCTTTTATAAGGAAATGTAGCGAATGCGCACCGGAGATGCTCTGAGAGGCTGCAGCTGAGGTATGTCCTGTCAGAATCATATGGGGAGACCAGTACAGATGCCTAAATGCTAACACGCACTAAGGCCCAGAAGGAAATAGCTTACACAACAGAGCAGTAACAAGATTTTGTTGTTTTGTGAGACAAGGTGTCACACTGTAATCCTGACTGAGCTTGAACTCAAGACTTCCCTGCCTCAGCCTCCCAAGAGCTGGGTGTATTAGTCAGGATTCTCTAAAGGAACAGAACTGATAAAATGAATATGTACTAAAAGGGAATTTACTAGACTCGTTTACAGGATGTGTCCAGTAAGGACACATGGCTGTCCCATGACAGACAGGCCAAAAATCTGCTGATTCTTCAATCCACAGGGATGAATGTCTTTGCAGTCTCAATCTGGTGCTGGAGTTCCAGGGAGTTCTTAGAGACCTGCTGGCTTTTAGTCTATGTAAAGAACTCAGACTCTACCGAGTGGTGGTGGCACACACCTTTTTTNAGATTTATTGATTTATTATGTACACAGAAGAGGGTGCCAGATCTCATTACAGAGATGGGAATTGAACTCAGGACCTCTGGAAGAGCAGTCAGTGCTCTTAAACTCTGAGCCATCTCTCCAGCCCCGGTGGCACATACCTTCAATCCCAGCACTTGAGAGGCAGAGGCAGGAGATTTCTGTGAGTTAAAGGCCAGCCTGGTCTATAGAGCTAGTTCCAGGACAATCAATACTGTTACACAAAGAAACTTGCCAGTGAGACTGAGGGCACACAAACACAATGTTATATTTATCCTCTTTGGTATGACATCCTTACGATTCACCCATATATTTATTCCCTCAGATTGTTCCCCATATTTATTAGCAAAACCCTTAGCTGGCTATGATAGCTTATACCTGTAATCCCAGTGTATATTTAATAAATTCTTTGGTTTTCAGTTTTGGAGCCAAGTGGCTTTATCCACTCAGCCATCTCTCCAGCAACTCCAGCCCTTTTTGTTTGTTTTTGAGACAAAATCTCCCAATGTAGCTCAGGCTTGTTTGGAACTCACTATGTAGCTCAATATGGCCTTGAACTCACAGCAATATTCCTACCTCAGCTTCCCAAGTAGCAGGATTACAGGCAGCATGAACCACTATACTCAGTTGACATTTGTGGGGAAATTGCAGAGGCTAGCACCTTGAATTTGAAAGTTGCACTTTATATATGGCCAATGCAGAAGGGAGGTAGTTTCTTTTTTTAAGATTTATTTATTATGGATACAGAAGAGGGCGCCAGATCTCATTACAGATGGTTGTGAGCCACCATGTGGTTGCTGGGAATTGAACTCGGGACCTCTGGAAGAACAGTCAGTGCTCTTAACCTCTGAGCCACCTCTCCAGCCCCGGAAGGTAGCTCTTACAATAGTATTGTGATAGAAAATGAGCACAAAGCACTTTATTTTATTCTATTTATTTTATTTTATTTTATTTTATTTTATTTTATTTTCAGATTGGGTCTCACCATATAGCCTTAGCCGGCCTGGAACGCACTACATAGATCAGGCTAGCCTCAAACTTAGAGATCTGCCTGCCTCTGCCTCTCCAAAGCTAGGACTAAAGGTATGTGCCACTATGCCCAGCAACACAAAGCACTTGAGAAGGATCAATAAGGCATACACAAACTACATGGAAGGAGACACATCCCAAGGAAACTTAGCAGCTGTGAAGTTCAGCACAATTTCTAGAAGTTCTGTGCTCTATATGGTGGCAAGAAAGACTCTCTAATACAAAAGACACTGCACCTTGTACTACCTTGTAGGAGAAAGTTTTGTCTGGTCCCGCCCAGCTCCTAAGGCTGCTCACACCCAAGTAAACACACAGAGGCTTATATTATTTTCAAACTATGGCCATGGCAGGCTTCTCGCTAGCTAGCTCTTACATCTTAAATTAACCCATTTCTATAAATCTATATGTTGCCACATGTTCAGTGGCTTTACCTGTGTGCCGTTACATGCTGCTCTCTGGACAGCGAGATGGCGTCTGCCCAGCTCTGCTTTCTTCTCCTCTCTCCCTAGTTAGAATGTCCAGCCTAACTTTATTCTGCCTCACCATTGGCCAGACAGCTTTATTTATCAACCAATCAGAGCAACACATATTCACAGCAGACAGAAAGCCATCCCTATCATGCCTATTTCTGAAGACAATGTTTGGTGAACTTTTTGGAAAATGGATTATACACACAAGGATAGTATCTTGGCCCATTTGCTGTGTCATCCATAGGCTGCCAGTTTGGGGATTTTTTTGGAGGTGGTACACAGCAAGAGGCTGCAGTGAAATCTGTCTTTCTAGTTGGGCCTTACTGGACCAGGAATATAGGTCAGGGGTAGACTACAGCATATGCTTAGCCCTGGGTTTGAACCTCAGTAAACAAAACAAAACTAAACCTATCCAATTGGTCTTTATGGTCAGGTATATCTAATAATATATAAAGGGCACATGGGATGGAATCTGTGACAAGCACTCATAAAGGAATCATTGTTGAGAGTTCTAGGGCTTTGTAGAAATTTTTTACCATCTTCCTCCTAGCACTATTTTTGAGAGTAACAGCTGACTTGATACAGAGAATGAAGTCAGATGTGGTGGCGCACACCTTTGATCCCAGCACTCTGGAGGCAGAAGCAGGCAGATCTCTGACTTCAAGGCCAGCCTGTTTTACAAAGTGAGTTCCAGGACAGCCAGGGCTGTTACACAGAGAAACCAAAAAACAAACAACAACAACAACAACAACAACAAAATATATATCTTTGGGCAGTGGTGTCTGTCACACCCTTTTAATCTCAGCATTTGGGAGGCAGAGGCAGGTGGACCTCTGTGAGTTTAAGGACAGCCTGGAATACAGAGTGAGTTCCAGGACAGCCAGAGCTGTTATATAGAGAAACTCTAAACAAAACAAAACAAAACAAAACAAAAACATGTATCAGAGTGTGGTGATATATTTGTGTACCCTAATAAAATTTGCCTGAAGATCAGAGAACAGAACAAGCCACTAGATTAAACAAAGAGGCCAGACAGTGGTGGCACACACCTTTAATCCTAGCACTCGGGAGTCACATGCCCCGTTAATCCCAGGAAGTGATGTCTGGGCAGAGAAAGGTATATAAGGCATGAGGAGACAGGAACTAAAGGCTTTTCGGCAGAAGCGTCCTTTTCAGATAGAGGCTTTTTCGGCTGAAGCCTTTCTGCTGAGGACTCAGAGGATTTCAGTCAAAGGTTCATGGAGTTGGTGAGGTAAGACGTGGCTGTGGCTGTGGCTTGTTCCTTTGTCTCTCTGATCTTTCAGCATTTACTCCAATTTCTGGCTCTGGGTTTTTTATTAAAAGACCATTTAGCAATTCATGTTACATCAGAGAATGAACTCTTAGGAAGACAGGACTACATAACCTGAGCTTTCTTATCTAACAAAGCATGGATTATGAGTCTCAGGACATGAGAGCTCAGGTAGTTTCATGAACCACCTACGACATAAGCAAGTGGCTCAAGTTTCTTTGACAACAACTGTGTAGCAGTGCCTCCTCTCCCTCAATCCATTCCTATGGCTTCCTGAAAGGGTCTACATCATTGGTTGGGAGGGAATCACTCAAGCCAGTCTTATAGATGTTCAGTCTGTTTTTGTTTTGCTCTGTTGTGTTGTTTTCATTTTGTTTTGAGACAGGTTCTCACTATGTAGTCCTGGTTGTCCTGGAACTCACTTTTTAGACCAGGTTAGCCTTGAACTCACAGAGATCTTCCTGCTCCTGCCTCCCAAGTGCTGAGATGACAGGTGTGAGCCACCGTGCCCAACTAAACAGTGACTCTGACGTACTCAAAGGACTAGCTCAGAAGGCCAGGACCTGTGTCCGTTTTGTTGTTGGTTTTTGGGTTTTTTTGTTGTTGTTGTTTTGTTTTTGCTTTTTTTTCAGACCTGTTGTGGGATATTTGTACACTGTGTGAAGATATATTGCTGTGATTGGTTTAATAAAGAGTTGAATGGCCAATAGCTAGGCAGGATGTATAGTTGGGATTTCTGGGGAGAGAAAGGAAGAGGAGGAGGAATCTAGGCTCACAGGAGACACAGAGAAGAAAGGAGAAAAGAGGTACAAGATGGAAGAGAGGTAATGGCACGTGATAGAATGTAGATTAATATAAATAGGTTAAATTGAGTTATAAGAGCTAGTTAGGAACAAGCCTAAGCTTTCATAATTAATAACAAGTTTTGGCATTATTTGGAAGATGACTGGTGGGACAGAGAAAGACTCATTACAGAGAAACATCTATAGGCCTCTTTAGCCAACTGATGGTGATCCTTCTACCTCAGCCTCCCAAATGCTGGAATCACAGCTGTGTACCACACTCAGCTTTTCTCTCTCTTCTTCCTCTCTCTCCCTCTTTCTTTCTGTCTCTGTCTCTGTCCGTCTCTGTCTGTCTTTGTCTGTCTCTGATGTGTTTCTCTATCCCAAGCTGGTCTTTATCTCCCTATGTAGCCAAGGGCGACCTTAAACTCCTGATCCACCTCTCAAGTGCTGGGATTGCAGTCATGCATCACTGTCCCTGGCTCTTGCTTTGCTTTTCTATAGCATTCCTCATCTCTTTGTGTAGTGAGGTGTGTGTATGTGTCTGTGTATGTGTGTGTAGGCCAGAAGTCAATATCAGATGTCTTCCTCACTCACTGTCACATTCTTTTTTGTGTCAGGGCCTCTCTCTCATGGAATCTGTAACCCATCAGTTCTGTTATATGCACTGGCCTATGAACTCCAGAAATACATCTGTCTCTGCCCCTTCAACATTGGAGTTGCAAACACACGCATCTGGGCCTGGCTTTTATGTGGGTCTGAGCATTTGGACTCCAGTCCTTGTTCTTGTACAATAAGCACTTCGTAGACTGAGCCATCTCCCCAACTCTGTGGTCATTCTTTTCTTATGGGACTGGCACATGGCCAGAAGTATGGATCTCTTTGGTCTCATAGATAATGGCTGATGATTTGGCAATTTGGCTAAATGATCTTGGCCTGAGAAGGAACAAAGCTGGACATTGGTAACAGGAAGTTTGAGAGAAGACAGAGGTGGAGAGACCACTGAGAAGAACTTGAACTACACAGAGGATTCTCCATATGTAGTTGAGAGGACAAAGTATCACTTTCTATGGCAGCCACCTAGTGCTCAATGGGCTTTGAAGCCTGTGTCTAAGATGACAAGGACAGGGCCATGCATGAGCTCAGCAGCATGTGAGGTGCCTCCTTGAGGCCCAGCAGGATCTCACCAGTGCCCAGGGTCTAGTATGCAGATGGCAGTATAACACTTTATATGGGGAAGTTTGCTTTCTGTTAGAGACAGGTTCATAAAAGGCAGGATGACAGAGGATTCAAAACAAAGAAATATACAAAAGCAGGAAAGAAAGTATAAAAATTAAGGGATAGGGATGTAGTTTTGTGGTAGCATGCTTGCCTAGCATGCACAGCCTGTACATTCAATCCCCAGTACCAATAAAAACAAAAATAAAATTTCAATTCCTAATCATTATATAAATAAGACTTCCAGTGATATAAAATTCCTTCCTCAACTACATTAGTTAATATACAGAATATATTATTAACTAATTGGTTTTCTGAATCCCTTACTTGGCTTTCTTAAACAGCAAGTGTTTTGATGGTTAACCTTATAATTAAGTCTCCAGGTCATGGATATTTAAATAGGACTATGACTTATTTAAAGGAAGAACTAATATCATCTGTACTGTAAATGTCATTTAAAGGCAGTTACAAAGACTGTGGGAACTTTATTCTCTCCTCTTGGAACAAGGGCAGGAACAGATTAGTATGAAAGCTATTGGCATTTTGTTAGCCAAAAACATACACTTGTTGCTGCTAATGGAAGTTCATGTGTACAAAGAAAGCTTTGAATTGATGTTGAGAAGCCAAGCAGGTAGAAATGGGACCACACCACAATCTGTTCTGTAAGGCTAATGCTCATACAGGGACACCACACTCACACTTTTTCTTTGTCATTTGGCTGTCTGTTAGGCTCTGCCAATGGGGCATTAGAGGAAGACTAGAAGGCTGGGGAAGGAGAGAAAGGTTTTGAGCCTTTCTACTGGCATTGTATTTCTGTTGCCATGGTACCAGCCCCAGCCTGTGGCTTAGCAGCACCAGTTGGGTTCAGTCTCTAGCTACTTTGAAGATGTAGAAAGTAGCCAGGTGATGTTCCCTCCTTCCAAGACTGATTTCTAACTCTGAATATCTCTGTTCTGATAACTCAACTCTTCCTTTACTCCTCTCAGCCCTGAAGGTGCTAGTGTTTTTCTTGCAACTATTTCCCTATTATTTTTTTAGTTCCTCCAAAAGTCCCTCTGTCAGCACCACAGATTCTATTTATAAATTCTCTCTGTTGAAAGACTGAAAGCTGGGTGTGGTGGTACAAGCCTGTAATCCCAGTATGGTGAGGTGGAAGTGGGAGAGTTCAAACTCTTCCTCACCTACTTAGCAAGTTTGAGGCTATCACAGTTATATGAGGCCCTATCTCATAAAAAAAACAAAATGAGAAGGGAGGTGTGTGAGGCTGTATAGTTTCTGTTTTTCTGACTGGACCCTGACCATTTTATATACTATAATAGAAAATGAGCAGACAGTTTACAGATAAATCCAATATGCAGGCTGGCAAGCTACCTCAGTGTGTAAGGCAGTTGCCCACAAATCTGACAATTTGTGTTTCATCCCTGGAATCCTATGACCTCCATATGTGTCATGGCATTTAAGATTGTGCACATGCACACACACACACACACACACACACACACAATGTTCATTTAAAGTATGGAAGTAGATGTTGAACATGTTAAGCTTCAGTCAGTCATGAATTTAATCCCAGAATTCAGGAGGCAGAGGCAGGCAGATTTCTGTGAATTCCAGGTCAGCTTGGTCTACATAGTGAGTTTCAGGACAGCCAGAACTACATAGTGAGACCCTGTCTCACATCAAAACAGAACAAAACAAAAGAATAAGATGTTAAGCTTCACCTAATAAGGTGGACATACCTGTAATCCCAACACTTTGGGAGGCATTGGTCCATCTAACCAGTTACTAGGACAGCTAGGGCTATATGTCATGACCCTGTCTCAAAAATAAGTAAATAAGCTGGGCAGTGGTGGCACACACCTTTAATCCCAGCACTCGGGAAGCAGAGGCAGGAGGATCTCTGTGAGTTCGAGGCCAGCCTGGTCTACAGAGCAAGTTCCAGGACAAGCTCCAAAGCTATACAGAGAAACCCTGTCTCAAAAAAACAAAAAAGGTCAATAATTAAATAAATGGTAAATTTCTGTTTAATTCATAATTCTCCATATTATATATACATATGTATACACACACACACACACACACACACACACACACAGAGAGATTCATGTAGCTCCAGCTAGTCTAGAATTTCTGATCCTCCTGCCTTTCTCCCATTTGTTGAGATTATAGGTATATGATACTCTTCCTGGCTCCCTTTTCTCCCAGTGCCAAGGGCTAAATGCAAGGCCTTATGCCTAGGTAGCAAGCATACTACCAGTGAAAAATAGACTTTCTTGGGGCTGGAGAGATGGGTCAATGGTTAAGAGTACTTACATCAGGAAGCTCACAACCTCCTTTGACTCCAACCCCTCTTGGGAAATCTGATGCCTCTAGCCTCCTTGGGCCCAGCACTCATTTATACAGATACACAGACACAACACGGACACAGACATACACATAGTGCACAATTAAAAATAAAATAAATCTGAGACTGGAGAGATGGCTCAGCAGTTAAGAGCACTGGCTGCTCTTTCAGTGGCCTGAGTTCCATTCCCAGTGCCTACATGTTGGCTCATAACCATCTGTAACTCCAGTCCCAGGGGATCTAAAGGCACCAGGCACCCATGTGGTACATAGACACACATGGTACTTGCACTGTAGATGGAGGTGTTATAGTAGCAGTAAAGGCCCATTAAGGAGACCCCTTCTGGCCGAAAGAATAACCTTTCTTGCCTGGGAGGAAACCCAGTTGGGCTGGGTCAATCACCTAGCTAAGGTACTACCCTTTGGAAGGAAGTTTCACGTTAATCCATGCTATAGGAATAGGTGGCCTAGTTAGTTCTTTAATGAGATGCTGTAATTTTCCTTCCAAGAATCCATAGCTCTAGCACAATAGCTTACTGGGTCTTGGTAAAGTTATTTATATACTTTTATATATGTCTCTTTTTTTTCTAAGCATGATTTCCTTAACTTCCCCCAAGTTTTG
>LZPO01087243.1:191151-205984 GCA_001675575.1 Neotoma lepida | reverse complement strand
CCGGCGCCCCGGGCCACCCGGAAAAACAGGTCGGACCGCGGTTGCCCTCGCCGCCCGGCCGGGGAGGAGCTGACCGCCGGCGCCGGTGTGGGGCTGAGGGCCGCAGTCTCCGGCGCTGAAGCTCCTCCCTCTGCCTCGCTCGCCCGGCAGCCGGAGCAGCGTGGGTCCGTTTGGAAGCATTGTTCTGTGGGCAGGTGATCCANAGACCCCCTCGGTGGCTTCAGGGATGAGTCGTGTGTCCCAGCCCAACACTTGAGTGTGCACTCACTAAAAATAAGACAGATCTCATTGTTGCCCTTGGTAGTGGTANAAAACCATCTCGGGACTTCAAAGCACTTGACGTATTCATCAGAGTCCCGCAGCATCTTCTCTGGCTGTCGGTATCGAATCTGGATTTGTAAACCTAGGAAAAATGAGACTGTCCCGTAAGCAGTGGGACTGGTAAAGTCCAAAGTAAAATAGACTTCCTGTTACCCTACCGGAAATGGTAGGCTGTGTTATATAATTCATGAGTCTGTGTGAAGACTTAAATGGTGCATGCCCAATCGCTTAATTGAGAGCATGTAATTTCACTACCACCTAGGACCCTAGTCTACCTACCGTGTGGTAGTAAAACATCACCTAGGACCGTCTGGGGTTTTTNCTGTTAGAGGGCAGGCAGGAGCCAGTACCGACAGGGATACTTCTACCTTTGCTTTATTTGTTTAAATGCTTGGGTTTCTGTAAAATTGGAATTTGTTAGGTTTGTGGTGTTCTTGGTCTGGTTACTGGCCATCAAAGACATTTGATAACAATAAAAAAAGAAGGAATAGTGTTTCTGTATCTTTCTTTGTAGTTTAGTTTTATTTGTAGTTTTCTTCAGTATAAACTTTTTTTTTTTCAACAATAACTTACTTTGTTTTGGTACATTATTTAGCCAGTAAGCAATATTGAGATGGAAAATGTCAAATAGTTCTGAAGAGTAAGTGGAATTTTTGGAAGGCTTGTAACTTTAGAACATTGCATCTCAGAAAAGTGAATTTCTTAAATTGTTGTCTGTGTATAACTCTTTTTCAAAATCTTTTTTTGAAGGCATATAGAAAATTAGCCAAAGAATACCATCCTGATAAGAATCCAAATGCTGGAGACAAAGTAAGTTATTTGAAGTTTTATTTAAACTGAAATTTAAAATAAAACACCCTCACAGAAACAAGGGATGTGGTAGGGAAAAAAAATCCATTTACGCCTATAGAGCAAAACTTTTGTTAGTATTTTTAACTTACTTGAAAATGCCATAATGAAACCTAATGCTTTAATATTCTTTTAAAATAAGAAAAGTTAGTGAGGCGGTGGGTAGTGCATGCCTTTAATCCCAGCGCCCAGGATGCAGAGGCAGGTGNATCTCTGATTTTGAGGCCAGCCTGGTCAGAGCAAGTTCCAGGACAGCTAGGGGCTGTACAGAGAAACCCTGTCTCAGAGAGAGAAAGAGAGAAATAAATTATAGCTGCTGAGATAGCTCAACATTACAAGTCCTTGCTACGTAAGCCTGACATCCTGAGCTTGATCCACAGAGGAAGGAGAGAAAGTTGTCCTTCAGCCTGCATACACGCTCCCACACTCACACATGTATATACAATAATAATGATAACTTGTAGAAGAATAGTTTAGATTTACAATGAGAATACTAAGATTTTGAGCAATCAGTGTTAAAGAGGTCCACAATGAAACCAAAGGTAACTTGAAGCTTTTTATTAGAATTAAGTGGATTCTGGGTTTCTGAAGTTTNTCTTACATTCTTGCACAGAAAAACCCAATGGTTTTCCTTTTTCCTTATAGTTTAAAGAAATAAGTTTTGCATATGAAGTATTGTCAAACCCAGAGAAGCGGGAGCTCTATGACAGATATGGAGAACAAGGTCTACGGGAAGGTAGCGGCGGAGGTGGTGGCATGGATGATATTTTCTCACATATTTTTGGTGGAGGATTGTTTGGCTTCATGGGCAACCAGAGTAGAAGTCGGAATGGCAGAAGAAGAGGCGAGGACATGATGCATCCCCTGAAGTGAGTCTTGCTTTGTTTTCATTGGGTGCTTTTCCAAGTGCTGAGACTTAGAGCACAGTTACTATGGAAGATTTCATTGATTTAGACTTTTTACTGTGTTTTCAGTAAGTGACTAAATAAAATACAGGATAGAGGGGGTGCTCTAGAAATGTAGGTCAGTTGGTAAAGTGCTTAACACACACACACACACACACACACACACACACACACACAGTGTGGGCACTGCTAATAAACTAGGTTTGATGGTCTTTACCTATAATTACAGCACTGGGGAGGGGGAGACTAGAGAATCAGGAGTTCAAGGTCATATATACTCAGCTGAATATCTGGTTTGGGGTCAACCTGAGATACATGTATGTAAGCCTGTCTCTAAACAAAACAACCAAGATCTTAAAGAATAGTTGATGTTTACTGAGATTTGTTTTTCATATGTTGTTGAGGTTGCTTATTATTATGTGATTTAAAATTTCAAGTGTGAAGATTATATTCTTTGAAGCATTTAAATCCCAGCTTTAAAAAGAATGATCGTTTGCTTAGATTGTTTGCATGGTACAGTCCCTCATCACTTGATCCTCAGGCTAACTCTCCTGAGTTGGTTTCCATGGAGCTTACTGGCTTCCAGCTTGGCATTAACCTGCCAATATACAAACAGTGTGGACTTGATTTTGGACTAAGACTCCACAATCCCTCTACAGTGTGAAAATAGTCACTTCACTTTGCACTTTCACTTTATTTTGTAAAGTTTTTCATGGATAATAGTTTTAGTAACAAATGCTAGAGACTGAATTAGAGAGAGAGAGAAAGAGAGAGAGAGAGATGAGTTGAGTTTCTGATATCCTGCTTCCACCTCAGAAGTGCAGGGAATACTGGGGTGTATGAACATGCCTGGCTCTCAGCTGTTTATTTAAAATACTTCAATTAAGGTTTTTGTTGTTGTTGCGGGGGGGCATGTGCTTGCTACAGTGCACACATGAAGATCAGAGGACAAATTGTGGAATGATTGAGTTGGTTCTTCCCTTCTACTGTGTGGGTTTCAGGGAGGCAGGCTTGGTGGTGAGTACCTTTATCTGCAGCCATCTCACCAGTCTAATTTTTTTTGTTGTTGTTTGTTTAGATTTATCTATTTGATTCTGAAGTGTTTTGCTTGCCTGTATGTATGTTTGTGTACCACACGAGTGCCTGGTGCCCAAGGAGGTCGGAAGAGGGTGTCAGGTCCCCTAGAGCTAGAGTTACAGGTGGTTGTGAGCTGCCAGGTGGGTGCTAGGATTCAAACCCAGGTCCTTTGCAAGAATAAGTGCTCCAGCCCTACCATGTTTGTCTTTTTATACAAGTGCTGGGGACTGAACCCAGATACTAATGCTTGTGCTGCGGGTGCATCACCAGCTGAGCTGTCTTCAGAGTGTTCCACCCTCCTTTTTTTTTTTTTAAACTGGAGCTTATGAAGTAGTCCAAGCTGGCCTCCAACACACAATGATCCTATCTCCCTCCTGAGTGCTAGGATTACAGGTATTGCCACCATACCTGCCTACTAACATACTCGTTTGAGTGGCTTTATAATTTAATTTCATGGTGATTAATCACTCATCTTTTATGTGCTGGGCCTATAATAGATATTGTTGCTGTGCATTTCTTTGTATACAGTTTTATCTCTCTTTGGCAGATTCCCAGCCAAGCATCCATAGCTTTATTTCTTTTTGAGATAGAGTATCACACTGGCCAAGGCTATGCTTGATTTCACAGCAGTACAGGTGTGAAGTACCATTTCTGAGGTGACATCCATGTTTTGAAGCTGATTTAAAAAACAGCAACAAAACAACCCAGCTAATGGGCTTTATAGAGGAATTTTGCCAGTTTAAGCCTCACCAGAGAGTGCCAGTGTTCAGATCGTTCCTTACAGTTTTCCTTTTCTTGTTTTGTAAGACTCAAGATGTAGATCAGTAGATCATGAAAGTGGATGTGATGGTGTGTTGTTGATAATTTTTCATCCATAAGTGGTTTTACATTTTTTACTGCACGCCCACACGGACACATGAACCAGGGAGAGGGTATGAAGGTCAGAGGACAACTTTTGTGGGAGTTGGTTCTCTTCCACCATGGAACTTAGGACACCAGCAACTGCTGAGCCATCTCGCCCACCTATAAATGTTACTTTTATAATGCCTGCAATATAGGAAAGTTTAAGCTTAAAGTAACAATTTTGTGAAAGATTGAACACCACAAAATAACATAGGTGCCTTGGAAGAATGATTTTGAATTATTTCCTTGTTCCTTTACCTAAATTCAAGAGATTTAAAGTAGTAAGGAAGGCTTAAAGGCTGGGTGTGCATAGATCAGTGGCAGAGCACCTGGTTAGCATGTGTGAGGTTCTGGGTTCACCCTGAGTAATGTGGGGTAAAAAGACTTCACAACACAAGAATAGCCAGGCATGATGGCTTACACCTTTAATCCCACAGTAAGGACGAAGGGAGGAAGAGACAAGCGGATCTCTTGAGTTTGAAACCAGCCTGGTCTACACAGCTACATAGTAAAACTGTGTATAACAAACCAATCAAAAAACAAACACACAGGAGTATTATTAAATCTATAAGTATGGAATTGACGAATAATTTTTAGAATTTAATACTTCTACAATTTCATTCACAAATGATTTTCCTATTACATTTTTTTATGCTTTCCCCTCCAGCTGAACCCCTTTCTTCCCAACAAGCCCTTCCTACTTTCTTGTCTGTCCCTCCCTCTGTCCTTTGTATTTAATTACAGTTTCCTGCATGAACAGGGATGGTGTGGTTATTTACTTGAACAAGAGCAACTCACCACTGGCAGCATCACTGAGAATATGAATCCCCTCCCTGAGCCACCGTTAGCTATNGCTCCTCAGGGAGGGGTGCAGCTGTTTTGTTTTTTGAGATTAGTTTGGAAATTGATCCTACAATTGAAGTATGCTAAATATGAATAAAATTGAGTTGTGTTTTATGAGTTATTTATGTACATATACACACATGTACGTATAGTTTGTTTGCTTAGTCTTCCTCTTTAAGCTTGTCTGGCCTAGAACTTGCTATGTAGAAAAGGCTGGCTTTGGACTTTTGGCAGTCTTCCTGTCTCGGTATTGAGATTATAGCTATACACTGCCACACCTAGCAAATACACTTTTTAGATTGTTTTGTGTTTAAGAAATATTTATTACTTTTTTTTCTTTTTAACTCTTTTCTTTTTTGTAGTTTATTTAACTTTATTTTATGTGCATTGGTGTGAAGGTGTCTGACTGATCCCCTGAAACTGCAGTTACAGATAGTTGTGAGCTGCCATGTAGGTGCTGGGAATTAAACCCAGGTCCTGTTGAAGAGCAGCCAGTGCTCTTAACCTCTGAGCCATCTCTCCAGCCCCCATTTATTACTTTAAAAAAATGTGTATGGATGTTTTGCCTGCATGTATGTCTGTGTACCATGTGCAATGAGTGCCCATGGAGGCCAGAAGAGGATGTTGAATCATCTGGAATTGGAATTACAGACAGCTGTTAGTCTCCATGTGGGTACTTGGAACTGAACCCAGGTCCCCTGCAAGAACAAGTAACTGCTGAGCCCTCTCTCTAGCCTCCATATATATTTTTAAATAGCCTTTTTTTTTTCTGTACCACTTTTGAGGTATGATGAATATATAAAATATTGTATACTTTTGATATATACAAATGACTGGTAATTTTTATTCAACCTTTTACTTTTTGAGTTAGGTACTTTGAAGATATATTAAAAAATGTTCAGGGCCACCATGCTCTTGTTCATCATGAACACCACGGTGCCCCATGCCTCCACGTCAGAGGGTCTCCTCTCCGAGCTCACCCAGCAACTAGTACAGGCCACCAGCAAGCTGACCCAGTACATCACAGTGCTTTTGGCCACTCCTGTAAGCAAGCTGCTATATGACCTAGTGGCCTGATTGCCTGTGCATCAGCCCAGACCAGATCTACATCAACTCTGTGACTTGAACTTGCCCAACCAGGTCTAGAATGCTCCCATCTTCACTTGAGTACTTACCTGCACTGCCATTCTTAGAGCCTTCTGCATGCAGTATTCTGTGTTCATATACCCATAGTGCCGTCTACCTCCTAACAGGAGAAATACATGGTTTAGAGACAAAAATAAATAAAAGTTGTTCAGATATACAATATTATGATTTGGCAGGGTCTTTAGAAACTGAAAAGATTGAAAGTTTCTCTGTTGAAACTGTTCTTTCCTCTTCTGCAACAGTATGTGACTTTTTAAACATACACAACTAAGTGCCTTTTTAATTTTTAAGAAATTATGTGTATGAGTATTTGTTTGTATACATGTCCGTGCACTAAATGTGTCTTGTGCCTGTGGAGGTAAGCAGAGTCAGGTTCCCTGGAACTAGAGTTATAGACAGTTGTGAACCCCCATGTGGGTGCTGGGAGTTGAACCCAGGTCCTCTGGAAGTGCAGCAGTGCTCTTAACCACTGAGCCATCTCTCCAGCTCTCTAAGTGCCTATCTTAAGCCATAATATACATTTGTAATCTAATCTTCTATAGCTTGCTCCCTCTCAACAATAAAGCTCTGACCTTGGTCAAGTTAGTTAACTTCTCTTTTGGTTTTATCATATAAAATTGGATAATAATTAGGATTAGTAGCTAGGGCTATAGCTTAGTTGCCAGAGTGCTTTTCTGGTACAAAGGAGTCCCTAGGTTCTCTCAGTACCGTATAAAACTGGGCAAGATGGTATATGTCTGTAATCCTTGCACTTGGGAAGTAGAGGCACGAATATCCATTAAGTTCAAGGTAATTTTTGGCTGCATTTTGAGTTTGAAGCAGTGTGAACCACAAAATCCTGTCTTTAGGGTGTTTCTGATGACTTGGAGTCATCAGTGCATAAATGCAGCGAGTTGCTGGCTCAACACTGCAGGTTCAAAAATTAATTATTTTTGCTGGGCGGTGGTGGCACACACCTTTAATCCCATCACTTGGAGACAGGGACAGGTGGGTCTCTGAATTCGAGGCCAGCCCGGTCTACAGATCAAGTTCCAGGGCAATATGGAGACACCTTGTCTCGGGGGCGGGCAGGGAGAATAAAGGACCCGCACCAAGGACTGAAGTATGTCTGTCTCTTATACACATCTAGATGTGTATAAGAGACAGGTGTGTGTGTGTGTGTATGTGTGTGTGCACACGCGCAGATCTGCCTATCTGCCTATGGATATGTGCACGTGTGTACAAGTGCCTGATAAAACCAGAGGCATTGGATCCCCTAGGGGTGTAGTCACAGGTGGTCCAGTGTGGGGTTGGGAAACTCTTGTCCTCTGAAGAGTAGTAATAATACCACATTTATTGTCCATATTCATAAAGTTTTTCTTGGGTTCTTTGTTATAAAGTCAGAGTGAATTTTGCTCTGTAAGCTATTTTATATTTTTTAATAATATATGTAAAATTTGGTTGAATCTTGTTCTTTTTTCTGCAGAGTATCTTTAGAAGACCTGTATAATGGCAAGACTACCAAACTACAACTTAGCAAGAATGTGCTCTGTAGTGCATGCAGTGGGTAAGTACGTTGCTGCTTAGGCAGTATCTCTATCTGCTTTTTCAATGGACTACTCAAAATCTATACCAGTAAAACATTTTCTTGATTTAAAGCTTAATAAGCAGCCAGGCATTTTCTGATACCTCACAAGGCCAATTAAAGTAATTATAGTGGGGAGTGAAGAACACAATTTGTTATTTTTTAATGACTGTAATGGTTTGTGGACAAGAGTGTAATTTATACTTCTGCTTTAGCCAAGGTGGAAAGTCTGGAGCTGTTCAAAAATGTAGTGCTTGTCGGGGTCGAGGTGTGCGCATTATGATCAGACAGCTGGCTCCAGGAATGGTGCAGCAGATGCAGTCTGTGTGCTCTGATTGCAATGGAGAAGGTAAATGCATCAATATTNTTATTGCTTTTATATTAGAATCTGTTGGGAACATAGAAGATGGAAACATTTAAAATTTTTCTAAATATGTTTATATTCATTTTATTCTAAATATGAGATCTAACAGAAGATTGGAAATTATTATACTATTACTGTTTGGGCATAGTGTCTCTAACCGAGGCTGACCTTGAACTGTGTATTTCAAGGATGATCTTGAATTCTTAATCTGCCTCTACCTCTGAAGTGTTGAGATAGTGTACCAACCCAGCTAGAAATTAATCTTTATCGCCTAACTTGTACGACTTAAGGGGCATTCTAAAAATTCCTAAATCAAGTTCTGAATCTATTTTTAATAGTTTAGTTTTTAAATGAAGTGGCTTTAATCAAGGAAAGGAGAGATGTGTCTAGTGTAACCAAGAAATTAAATTAGATTAATTTATGTGGTAGAATTTTTCCTCACTAGTATTGAAGAGTAAACCCAAGCCCATGAGTGTGCTTGGCAAGTATTGAACTCTGCCCACCAGCCCTTATTCTGACTAATTACATTACCTACGCCTACCCCAGCCCTGGTACTAGGAATTAAACCTAGGGTTCTCACCATTGAGCCACACTCCCAGCCTTTCCTTTCGTTAGTGGTTGTTAGTATAGTTGTAGAACTCCCTTTCCCAAATTGTTCTGGGAAGTGATAATTTTAAGAAGATATATATGGGGCTGAGATGATAACCTAGTTGATAAAGTGCCTGCCTTGCTAGCATGAGAGCCTAGCCATGGGTGCAGCCCCAGAACCCATGTTAAGAAAAGCCAGTAGTGCACCCTTAAAATCCCCATGCTCGGGAGAGAGGTGATCCCAAGTGCTCACTGACCAGCCAGCCTAAGGTCAGTGAAAGGTTCTGTTGGGAAAAGTGGAGTGGAGGACAGCTGAGGAATGACACCTTGAGGTTGTCACCCTCCCCAGCTGCATGTTATGTTCTCCTGAGGTGTCTCGGCATTTTACCTTGTTAAAATTTCTAGCTTCACTATCAAGAAACCAAAGTCAGCAGAGCTCTAACAGCAAGAAGCAGAGCAGGAAAGTGAGTTTCAGACCTGCCAGAGTAACATAACATGACCTCTTTTTAAAAACAAGTGCACCAGTGCTCAGTGATGAGAAAACCTCCCCCCCCCCGCTGTTACCTACATCTGGAGTTTTAGTTTATTATACCTTAGACAAAGAGGAGAATACCTACAAAAGAAAAACTGTTGTCCAAACTTGGTACAGAGGTGTTCAGTGCCAGCTAAACACTCAGACATCTCTAGTTGGTTTGAGATTTTCAGTAATAGTCAATCTGCCTAAAGGCAGGATTGGGGGTGGGAGGACAGCTCAGTGGTAGAGCCTGTGCGGAGACCTGGGCCTAATCCCCAGCTAATACCTGAGCAAGACTTAGTCTTCAAAATAAACTCCAGTACCAGCAATACAGTAGTATTAGTAATGAGGCATCAAGGATACTTAAGGATTGAATAGAGATCAATAGCAAGCTTTTAGGTTCAGTAATGCCTCTGGAAAGAAAAGGTTTGGCTTGGACTGTATCTGTCCTGTGGTAACCTATTTGGAGTTAGAACTGAAAACTTTTACAGAAGTGTTAATAGATGCTCCAGCATCTGACTGCCCAAACATTTCCTTGTTCGTTNNTTTTAGGGAGTAGAGCTAGGAATTAAGGAAATGTCAAAGTGTTTTACTCTGTACTCTTGGGTAGCTGGACCCTTTGGGTGACCTTTAGTAGGGTAGAGTTTTGTCATTCACAGTAACTGTAACCATTGACACCCAAAATGTATCTTTTTGAATTAAGGACACTGTCAAGACAGCTTAAGATTGGGGTATTCTTTCTTACTGCAAGCTTGAATGACCTCTCTTTGCAGGAGAGGTCATTAATGAAAAAGACCGTTGTAAAAAATGTGAAGGGAAGAAGGTGATTAAAGAAGTCAAGATTCTTGAAGTTCATGTAGACAAAGGCATGAAACATGGACAGAGAATTACATTCACTGGGGAAGCAGACCAGGCCCCAGGAGTGGAACCTGGAGATATTGTTCTTTTGCTACAGGAAAAAGAACATGAGGTAATTTCCTTTGGATTTATTTACCTTTTTTTTTTTCCCTCTTTGTTTCATTCAAAATTGACCTTGCTTGTGAGAAATAGGATAGATGCCTTGGAGGGAAACTGAAAACAAATGTAGTTGTTAAAGGAGCATGGCTGAGTTAATTTTTAGCTCACAGTGAGCGTGGCTCACTTAAAGAAACTGACTCATGTAAATAAAACTATTAAGACAGGTGTAGGCAAAAGCACTGTCAGTGTTAGTCTTTGCCCTGTTGTAGCTAGCTCAGCGCTGTGCCCTTAAATAATCTGTTGTCTCTGCACCTCATTTCCCTGTATGTAAAATAAAGCCATTGGACTAGGTCCTGTTAGGCAACATAATTTCACCATAGAACTCCTTGGATGCGTGGTGGGTGGGTAGGGTCTCACTCCTCAGCACTTCTCCCTTGATTAATCTGACTGTACTTACTGGGTAGGCAGCTAAGTTTTCTAAGGTCAGGAGTTTGTTTTTGTTTTTTTTTTTTAATAATTTTTTTTTTNATTTCAACTTTATTTTATGTGCATTGGTATGAAGGTGTCAGATCCTTCAGAACTGGAGTTACAGACAGTTGTGAGCTGTCATGTTGGTGCTGGGAATTGCACCCGGGTCCTCCGGAAGAACAGATAGGGCTCTTAACCGCTGAGCCACCTCTCCAGCCCCCAGGAGTTTGTTTTTTAAAGTAGTCTGTTTTATTGGTGTGATGGGAGCAGGGGGCTTATACATGTCACAATATGTATCAGAGGACAGCTTTCTGGAGTCGGTTCTTCCACAGTGGCTTCTGGGGGTCAAACACTGGTTGTCAGTCTTTCGTGGCAAGCACTTTTATCTTCTGAGCTGTCTCGCTGGCCCAAGTTCTAGAGCTTTAGTATATGATTGAATGTGTATTGTTATATCTATTATGTTTGAGGCAAAATGCACTTGTCTAGCTATGAGGTTCATTGTGTGCCATTTTTATTTTGATCATACCACTGAACATGTTTTTTGTTGTTTTGTGTTTGTTTTTTTTTAATCACTCCCCTTACCCCCTTTTCTGTTTTATCATTAGGCTGACCTCCAACTTGCCATCCTCCTTTCTCTGTCCTATACCACCATGCTTGGCTCACCTATATTTTGTAATGGCTAGTGGCCCATTTCAGGCCAAGATAGGAGAGAACAATTTTGAGGTCAACCAGGTTTATATAGGGAGACTCTTCCTCGAACAGAATTAATGGCCTACATAGTATCCTGTCAACAAGAATTTGTCTGTGGCTGTTTGTTTATAAAAGAGTTCAGGAAACACGATCCTTGCATGTGAAAACATTTGACAGGGTTCTGGTTTGTGCTTGGTGAGGCCTATTCAAGAGATCTCTAAAAGATTGCATTTAAACTATGGCCGTGGCAGGATTCTTGCTAGCTAGCTATTACATCTTAAATTAACCCATTTTTATAAATCTGTGTTGCCACGTGTTCCGTGGCTTTACCTGTGTGCCATTACATGCTGTTCTCTAGACGGACGAATGGCGTCTGCCCAGCTCTGCTTTCTTCTCTCTCTCTAGTTAGAATGTCCCGCCTAACCTTATTCTGCCTCACCATTGGCCAAATAACTTTATTTATCAACCAATCAGAGCAACACATATTTAGAAAGACATTCCCATCATGCAGGGCTGGAGAGATGGCTCAACGGATAAGAGCACTGACTGCTCATCCAGAGGACCTGGGTTCAAGTCCTAGCACTCACATGGCAGCTCACAACTTTCTGTAACTCCAGTCCAAGGGATCTGACACTCTCACACAGACATACACCCAGGCAAAACACCAATGCACATATAATTAAAAAAAGAAAGAAAGAAAAACATTCATAAAGCTTGGCAGTGGTGGCAGATACCTTAATCTCAGCACTCAGGAGGCAGAGGCAGGTCGATCTCTGTGAGTTCAAGGCCAACATGGTCTACAGAGTGAGGTGTAAGACAACAAGGGCTGTTAACACAAACCCTGTCTCGAAAAACCAAGACAAAACAAGAATGTGCTAGTCACAGCTGGTTCCTGGACACTGGTGTGGGTTCTTANAAGATGGTGAAATTTCTGATAGACATGGACTCCTTCCAGAGGTCAGAGTTCAGGTAGCTGTAGGTCTTATAGATGGCATCAGAGGTGGCCTTGGCAAAATTGCCCTTGGCAGTGCAGCCCATAGCTGCGTTAGTCCCAGCCATCAGCAGCAGCTTCTTGGGCATAGGAGCAGAGACAGTGCCGTTGCCTATGGGGGCAAGAATGAGATGCACCAGCGCAGAGCCCCAGGGCCCATCACCTTGCATAGAGTAGTGTAGGGATTTCTAATCTTGATACCCCAGTAGCCTTCATTTTGGTCTACTGGCCAGGCCAAATCTACTTCTGCACTGGCGCGATCTTTTAAAACCTCATCCTTAAGAGATGTTTGCCAGGGCCTGGAGACACAGCTCAGNGGTTAAGAGCACTTGGCTGCTGTTGTAGAGGAACCTGGTTCAGTTCCCAGCACCCACATGGTGGCTTACAACCTTCTTTAACTCCCGTTTCCAGAGAATCAGATACCCTCTTCTGATCCCTGGGTACCTGCATACATGTGGTGCACATACATACATACACACATAAAAATTAATGTATTAGTCAGGGTTCTCTAAAGAGACAGAACTTATAGAGTGTGTGTGTGTGTGTGTGTGTGTGTGTGTGTGTGTATAAAACAAAGATTTATTAGAATGGTTTTCAGGCCATTCTAGTCCAACAATGACTGTCTACCAACAGAAAATCTAAGAATCCAGTAGCTGCACAGACCACAAGGCTGGATGCCTTAGCTGGTCTTTGGTGTACACTGGAATCCCAAAGTAGGCTCTAATGCCAGTGAAGGAATGGACTTGCTATCAAGAGTGAGAATAAGCAGGCGCAAAGAGAGCTAGCTTCTTTCTTTCATGTCCTTTATACAGGCTGCTAGCAGAAGGTGTGGCCCAGACTAGAGGTGGGTCTTTCCACCTCAAAAGATCTGAATTAAAGGTTTATCTTCCCATCTCAGAGATCCGGATTAGAAGTGGGTTTTCCCATTTCAAATGATTTAACTAATTTAAAAAAAATCCCTCACATGTGTGCCCAGCCATTTGGGTTTTCTTAGTCAAGTTGACAACAAAGAATAGTCATCACAATTAACAAAGCATAAATAGAGATAATTGCTAGGTAAAATTTGACAATCTTGAATTCTGTGATGGGCAAGAGAGGACAAGTAGCTCTCTGGGGCTTGATCCTCATGTCCTTGATAGGCAGTCCAGCTTGGTTACAGGGATCCACTCCTTGTCTTAGGCTTTGCCTCTATGTGTTCCACGACCTCAGTACTGGATACCAAGACAGGGCTAAATCCTCTGGTAGCCACCGTGGCCTACCAAGCCTTTGTCCATTCACCATTTTTTCCCCCAAGGAAGAAGCTGTAATTTTAAAAGTAAAATCACTTTGAAATTTCAGTAGCGGACAAGGCCGTATTGAAAAGCACATTATAGAATTTGATTATTTTCACAAAATTGTGACTTACTCTCTGGACTGCCCTTTTTGATCTCATGAATCAGTGTGTTACTGATTAATTTTTCCTTTTCCTCAGTATTGCATATTTGAGATGGCAAGGATCTTTTAGATGGCTGGAAAATAAAATCATTTTCCAGAATTCTGCTTTAAGGTCATAAAGGATAAAATATTCATCATTTTTGATAAAGCCTGGGTCTTGTTAGATATTATAAAATGCTCTGTCTCTGAGCCACATTTCCAAGCCCTAAATTTTGTTATTCAAGATTCTTATTTGATGGCATTTTAGCTACTTCCTCATTTATTCAATGTTAGTATCCACAATACCTATAAGACATAAGAGGTAGAAAGCTAAATAAATAGCCATGTTATTGAAAGTTGGTAGTGTAAATTAAACAACAGTGTTTTATGGAACAGATATCACTTGGGTATTCTGAGTGCTGCACATACCTTTAATCAGCAATGGGGTTGCATGGAATTGATTGCCTAGGCTAAAAAGTTGTAAAGGGCGGAAGTTGGGGTGCAGGTTCTGGTTTTATTGTGACCAGGGCAGTCAGTGTGAGCCAAGGGTAAGGTTTATTTTAGACAGCTTGCTTAATTCATCTCCCTTGGAAGAAAACAACTACAAAAACACTCACTATAGTTTGAACTAGAACATAGGGCTTGCTAAATAATCAAGAAAAGCACTGGTGGTTTTGGCCTTTCTCCCCTCACTCCAGATAGCTAACTGAAGAAATTTGAGACCATTATTAGGTTGGGTGGGTGCAGTGGCTGAAATTACACAAATGTGGTAAAAGCTAATGAGCTTTGGGAGTGCTGTGTTGTGTGCATTCATCCTTGCTGTGCTGCTCTTCTGTGAGTGCTGGTGTCTGTTTGCATAGCACAAGCACGGGGTTTTGGTTGTGTTAGCTTCTCAATATCTGCTTCAGAAATTATTGCAACTTCTGACTGTTTTACTGTGCGGTACTTGGTAGTCCTTCATTAGTCTTTTCATAAGTTCTCTGGCAACAGAAAGAGGGGAGAAGTTAGACATTTATCTGTTTAAAATGTTAGTGTCAAATTATCAAGTTAGCTGTCCCTCCTGCCCCCAAACAACCACCACCCTGGTACTGTTTTAGTTGTAGTTACTTGGATTGGATGCCTCTATACAAGAACATGGTGTTACTTCTTGCTCCTTCTGTAGGTATTTGGTAAAAATTAATCTTGGACTATTGGTATCCTGAAACATTGGCATTTTGTAGTATATATAGCTTTTTTTGTG
>LZPO01087243.1:151150-185129 GCA_001675575.1 Neotoma lepida | reverse complement strand
AACAAGTAGTATTCAATGTGAGTATGTCATACATTCTATTCACTTCCTAGTGGGCATTTGGAGTATGCTGTTCAAATTGCAACCATGGCTACATGAAAGTTTTGTGTGGTATTAAATTAATTTAGATNCATACCCAGGAGTGGAATTGGGTCCTGGTAACTAACCGTCTGAGGAGCTACCAAACAGGGTGGCTGCACCTTACCCTACCAGCAGTGCAGGGAGGGTGTGCAGGGTGATCCACATCCCTGACCTTCTGATTAACATTGTACCGCTGTACCTTTGTGTTTC
The DNA here is from genome assembly GCA_001675575.1 of Neotoma lepida. Taxonomy (NCBI): domain Eukaryota; kingdom Metazoa; phylum Chordata; class Mammalia; order Rodentia; family Cricetidae; genus Neotoma; species Neotoma lepida. The sequence goes on along the minus strand of LZPO01087243.1, from coordinate 184,841 downwards.
TGTTTTGTTTTGTTTTGTTTTGTGAAAGAGCTCACCTTCCTGTCATGGTTTCTACAGCCACTTTGTGAAGTAGGAATCAGTGTATCTAGGGATTTGTGATGGTGTGATAAAATTCTGGTGCATTGTACAAAGAGGAACTTTGTAGAGGAGTGAGGTCCATGCACTGGTAGCAAGCCACAGCTCAGCTGCTTCAGAAAAACTGCTCTCTTGGTTCTGTGATAATCTCAGGATGATGCTTTAACCCATCTGGCAGAATGACTTAGCTTGCGTCTCTCAATCTGACAAAACAATAGACCTCCCAAAGAATGGGAATTTCATACTGGGGAAAAGAAAGGGTTGCCAGGCAGACCAGAAGCTTGTTTCCGGGAAANGGATTTCATACAGTTAGTCTCCCTGACAGGATGAGACTNAATGAAGCCCAACCATGGGTCATTGGTGGGTGGGACCACACCCTGACTGGAACTGCTTAGATGGACANATCCTTGGCGCTGAGGACCCTGAAGATGGACTGGAGGGGTTTGCTGGATCTCTTGTCCTATGAGAGCCAAAGTTATCTATTAAGTTTTAATTACTATTCCTAAGAGATCCATGAAGCAAAAAATGCCTCTGATCTACAAGCCCCTAGCCAAGGATAAATAGCTCCTGAAATGTCAAGGCTATTGCTTATGGGAGATAAGAAGCCGCATNTTTTCACTCCCCTAAACAAGTTAGTTTGACCCACTGCATGTGGGCTTGATCGCATGTGGGCAGGAAATACGTCAGGATGTACACTTGCTCCTGATTGAATGTAGGTGGGGGAGGTACGTAGTCAGGAAGTACATCAGGCTGCTTGTCCCTGATTGGACCTTATAGGAAAGGCAGTGAACTAAGGGTTTTGCCCTTTTAAGCCTCTACAAAACGTGACTTGGTGCCATTTTCTGGGAAACCAGACATGGACCTGGCCCGAGCCCATCCACCTGGCCAGTATTTAATTAAAGCTTGCTTCATCTTGACATTAAACTGTAGTAGTGGTCTTAACCAGTGGGTTTAACAGTCCCACTTCCCAATGTGGCCACATTGAATAAATAGATCTTTTTCTGCTTCACTATTAATTTGGCTCTTTTTATTGGCTTATTGAGGATGAGTGGCCAGATCTGATTTGGGGCACAAGTTGTAACCACCAAGTTCAATAACAATGCCAGGGTGCAACTTCCTCACACTCACTAAAGGGATTTTTGCCATAGCTTAACTTCCTTCCTCGGCACATCTTAGGTAGGATATTTTGCAAGATTTAACCCTAGCCACCACCATTGTCATCACCAACTGTGTTTTGTGACAGTAGCAAGAACAAGTTTCAACTTTGAAGTTAACAGCTGAATACTTCCTCTAGTGCAGGGCCACTCTTAAATGCATGGCAGATGGAGAGTATCTATCTGTCCATTCCATTCATGTAACCAAAACAGCGCCCCTCAGTGAACTTCCCCACTGTGATGGTGAATCTGAATTGTCCACATGATGGTATCTTAAATAACTAAGAAGCATGTTTCAGGGCGGGCACGTCTGTGGGCATTTCTAGAAGGGATGAAGGGAAGAAGCCCATCCCCAGAGCAGGCAGCACCCTCTGGCGCTAGCCCAGATATAAAGTGGCCAGAAGAAAACCAGTGTTGCTTGCTTGTCTACCTGCATTTGCTTCTTGCTAAGTGGGTGTGTCTATCCCATTGCTAACTTGGCTGCCACCATCCTTAAGTGACATCTGAATCCAGCTTCAGTCTGAACTCAGGTGTGCAAGAAATTAATCCTGCAGGCCTCCAGTGCCAGACTGGGACTGCTGAAGTAGTCATCTTTCTGGACTGAGGAGCCCTCTTCTTGGCCCTTTTCAGCATGTTGTTGGCCCTCGTTGGCCTCTTCAGGTCCTGTCATGTAAGCCAATCTAACACAGCCATGCCCATGCTATCAGTTCTTTTCCTGAGGAGAATGCTGCTGGATACTGTTGTTGGGCTTCTCCGCTGTAGGGTAACTGTCTAACCGCACTGTGCATACCCGCTATGGCTGTGTTTCCAGTGCCCAGTGTATAGCTTCCCGGCTCTCTCACTTGCCGTCTTGCAAGATGGGCAAGAGAACTAGCTCTTCCTTATTTTCTTTTTTAAACCATTGTTTTATTTTTTGTGTGTGGGTGTTTCTTCTGCATATCTGTCTGTGTTCTATGTTGGTGCCTGTGCAAAGGCCAGCAGATGGTGTCAGTTTCCCTGGAACTGGAGTTCTAGAGGGTTGTGAGTCAGACTGCAAAGTTTCTAGGAGTGGGCATGGAACTCAGTGGCAGAGCACTTGCCTGTACGAGTAAGGCACTAGATTGCATCTGCAACACCAAACACAAACATGTCTAGTGCACAGAACATTGGTATAAAGTAGACACTAAATAAATATATACTGATGGAAGTANTTCATGCTCTTTTTAAAATAAATCTTATATATGGAGAATCTGAAATGATAACCTGAAAACAAATTCTAGAAGAACAATAGAGCCCTTTGCTTTCCTAGTGCTGGGATTATGGATTATAGGATAGGCACATCCCACCATGCTTAGATTTTTTTGTTTTTCAGATGGGGGTTTTGCTGTNTTGCCCAGGCTGATCCCCAACACCTGGATTCAAGATTCCTCCACTTCATCCTGAGACTAGTCTCTTGTGCCATCATGCCTGGCTTTAAAATGAATGTAATCCTGCTGTGCTGGACACCAGCAATTTTTTGTAAATGTTTTTTTTTTAACTATCAAGGCTCTTATGCTGAAATATTTGGCTTCTCAAACAAGTAATGATTATTTGTACTTAAGTGCAATTTTAAATATAGAAAACTGTGACATAATTCATAATAAAACCAAACCCATAAAATGGGGATCTGTATTTAAGGATGTCTACTTAAGAGGATACATGGGGATAATGCAGAATTTGTGACTTGGACAAAGATTGGAGTAAGTCATGGAAGGTCCAGAAATTAATGGCCAATTCCAGATCTCATATTAAAAAACATTTTGACTCATATACTCTTTCTCATGGGTAGAATGAATTGTGTAATGTCCACACACAGAGACACTGCTTTGTTGGTCTTACATTCCAAGCTAAGACCTAGAAAAACTCCAGCTATGAAAGCAACATAAACAGATTATAAAATATCAGACCTCATCTGTTGTCACATGCCTGAAGAAGCTGATTCCACTGGGAGTTGAATGCTATGGGCCACTGATTGTAGCTGGACTGGAATCCTTAAATTTTGGACTTTTCATGGGCATCGAAAGATTAATTCTTCAGAGTTCATCAGGAAAACAGCTATTCCTTTTGAAGGTAGAGCTGGCCCCTGGCCCCAAATATTGATTCCTGGGGTCTCCAAACAACTGCTAATCTGGGTGAGAGTGGCATGCTAGGACAATATGGTAATACTCCATTCCATTCTTTCCAGAAAGTTACAGACTCCTAGCTGAAACTTCAGATTCTAGGTCCCCTAGTGTGCTAGTTTAAATGAGATCTCTCCCCTAAGTCTTGGGCATTTGAATACTTGGCTGCAAGTTGGTAGCTAATTGGGGAGGATTAGGAAGTGTGGCCTTGCTGGAGGAAGTGCTGTCACCAGGAGTGGACTTTGAGGTTCAAAGGATTCTTCCCTATTATGAGTCAGCTCTCTGCTTCCTGTTTATGGTTAGAGATGTGTGCTTTCAGCTGCTGCTCCAGCCAGGATGCCCGGCCATCATGGACTCTCATTCCTCTGGAACCCTAAGTCCCAAATAAACCCTCCCTTTGAATACTNCAGGCAGAGTTTAATGGGCCATGCCTGTGGGAGCCTGGAGAATAACACTGAGAAACAAGAACAGCAGAGGCCTGGTTCATGAGGTTCCAGAGGGGAGCAGGATCCAGTGAGGATCAAGGATGGAGCCCTTCATGTCATATTCTGGTAAATATTCTGCCTGTGTCCTGCAGGCATCTTAAGAGCCTGAATCTAGTGGGATTTAAAGGCTTGCTGTCTCATTCTAGGCCTCCGCTGATGCAGCACGTCGTAGTGGGGAGCACACAGCAGTGAAGAGAAGAGAGACTGGGGAGCCAATATCCCATTTCAAGAGTGTGCCTCCACACCCCTTCCATTAGATCCCACCTAAAAGTTCCACCATCTCTTAATATTGCCATAGGCTGGTGACCAAGCTTGAGTACATGACATTTTGGGGGACATTTAAGATCCAAATCAGCTATCACCTCATGTTCTGCAAAGACTATTTACTATCTTGATCTTTACAGGAAAAAGTTTGTTTGTTTAACTTCTGTTAAAAGAGACCACAATCTCACTAATTCTCAGTCTGGAGAATTAGAGCTATCCTGTAATAGACTGGCTAGGTTTTCCATCCCTTGACAAACAGCCTCGTCTTGCCCGACATAGGGCAAGCCTAGCACAAGTCACCTTTTCTCTTGGCAAGGCCTCACATGCACACCTGCACAATAGCTCAGGTCCATCTGCACCAGAGATGGGCAGGGATTGTACCCCTTTCGCCAGAAGCTGCAATGGATTTTCTGCCAATAGACTCAAATGTCTGAAACAGTTTTTCTCATAGAACCCCAGGATATACCCCCACCCTAGAGATATTTCATTTGTATATGCACCGACAGTGAAAAGGTGAATACGTAAGAGCATAATAGTGCTGTGGACTAAAAGGCTGGTGTGGACCATGTCTAACAGTCAACCCATACAGAATGGTATATACATGTCAAGCTCAGCATTTAATGTTTATATGTGTTATTTCATCTGAAACTGACAACAACCTATAAAGTAAGGATGTTGATTGTCCCAGTTTATAAGCAAGGAAGCCACACTTCAGAGATTAAGAAATTTCCAAGGGGCTGGAGAGATGGCTCAGAGGTTAAGAGCACTGGCTGGTCTTGTAGAGGACCTGGGTTCAGTTCCCAGCATACACATGGTAGCTCACTAACATCTGTAATTCCAGTTCCAGGAGATCTGATGTCCTCTTCTGGATTCTGCAGGCACTGCATACATCTGGTACACTTAATGTACACATAGGCAAACACACATGTAAAATATAAAATAAATAGAAAGGTAGGTCCAATAGGTCACTTGGATGAAGAGGAAATTCTAGTTCAAGTCCAAATTCCAAAGACCCTATATTTCAACATGACCCAAAGAGCCGTGTCAGCAACCCCCATGAGAACACTAACTCTCTATACTTCCAAGATAAATCCTGGCTGGGGCTCTCACTGAGGTGGTGTGGGTTACATGTCATCCTGAGCTAATCATTGTGGTCAGTGTACCAGGGTACATTGATTAGCCAGGCCTGGTCACATGTCCAACTGGGAACCTTGAGGTAGGGCCATTTTCTCCTAAAGGGCAGGACTCGACAGTAGCACTGCCTGCATGTCCACATAGCAAGGGCTTGGGGGGCATGCCCAGGGATCTGGATTCAGTGCTCAGTACTACATACCAGGGCAGTCAGATTTAACCTTAACTAGACAGGTTTGGGACATGCAGGAGAAATACCAATTTTCCATAGTAAAGAGTATATGTAGGGAGGGAGTTCAAAGACTAGGTAGCATTCCTGGGTGCCAGGTGGCACTAAGAACCTGCGTGAGTACATTTTGGTCATGTAAAATAAGAACTACTAAGTTAGAAAATAAGGATTTGCTCTAACATATCTACCCCTATTCCTGCCTGTGAGTACTGTGTGTGTGGCAAAACACCTCTCGTGCCTAAACAGTTTTCCCATCTAGGAATTTTTTTTTTTTTTAGGGAAATTAGAGCAATATAAATAATTTGATGATAAGACTGTGGAAATACTGCTTAAAATTGTGTGAAACTGAAAGTAACACGAGCATCCTCTGTGATGTTTTTGTTACACCCATCAATACATAGCATATTACTAGAGAATATGTTTTATGACATGGTAGTTATGTAATAGTTTATTAATGCATTCAATATGAACTTTTTAGAGTTCATTTTTAAAATTATGTGTATGTGTGTGTGTCTGTATGGGGGTGTGCCTGTGTGTGCAGGAGCCCACAGAGGACGAGGCATCACATGCCTTGACGCTGGATTTGTGGCAGTTGTAAGCTAGCTTTGTGGGTGCTGGGAACTGAATCTGGTTCTCTCTGAGAGCAGTGTATGCTTTTTTCTGCTGAGCCATCTCTCTTGCCCCTGTTGTCTTTCTTATTAAAGATACTGAGACAGGGTCTCACTATAGTGCTGTCATTGAGCTCATGTCAACCCTCTTGCCTCACCTTCCTGAGTACAGGTCTGTGCCACCAGGCATGCTCTTAGTTTCTTGGATTTTTCTGTTTGCTTGTTTTTTGGTTTTTCGAGACAGGGTTTCTCTGTGTAGCTTTGGAGCCTGTCCTGAAACTTGCTCTGTAGACCAGGCTGGCCTCAAACTCACAGAGTTCCACCTCCTTCTATCTCCCAAGTGCTGGGACTAAAGGCGTGCACCACCACCACCTGGCTAGTTTCTTTTAAGAGTCAATGAAGTCTTTGTTGTTGTTGTTCATTATTAGTTAAGTTTCTACTGTTTTCAGCCAAGCCACCTTAGCATACACATGGGAAAGTGGTCTGTAAATATTTGTCTTTGAGCTTAATTTTTAGTTAAGAGGACTGGGAGGTCTACAGTTGCAATTGTTCTTTGTCAGGGCAGTAACAAAGCCGGGGCTGGTCCTGGTTGTTTACTGGTAAGCAGTAAAGGGGCCAGCAAGATGGCTCATTGGATAAAGGGGCTTGCTGCCAAGCTTGATGAGCTAAGCTCAGGCCCGGAACCCACATGAAAAAGAGAACCAACTTCCATAAATTGTCCTCAACCTTCCCATGTGCACCGTGACATACGCACATACATGCACACACAAAAAAAGTGAAAAAAAAAATCACTCATGGAAATGTGAATATAACCTGAGTTGTGCACAATATGGTTTGTTAATTTTGTTAGATGTGATAATGGTATTAAAGTCATGGAAGCACGCCTTTAATCCCAGCACTCAGGAGGCAGAGGCAGGCGGATCTCTGTTTGAGGTCAGCCTGGTCTACACAGCAAGTTCCAGGACAGCCAGGGCTGTATGGTGAGACTGTCTCAAAAAAACAAAAACAATAACAAAAGAAAACTAAACTAAAACAACAACCAGAAAAGAATCCCACACATAAACACAGGATGAGGTGGTACACGCCATTAATCTTAGCACTTGGGAGGCAGATCACTGTCTATATAATGTGTTCCAAACCAGCCAGGGCTACATAACAAGGCCCTTCTCAAACAAATAAGCAATGTCCTTTTAAATGATGGACACTGAACTTAGTGTCATGTCATGGTACATGACTATAATCCTAGTAACACTGAAGCAGGATACATGGTGAATTCAGGTCCAGCCTGACTTACACACTACCTCAAAAAACGGGGGCAGGGAGGAAAAAAAGATACACATTGAATTATCTAGCGTGTGACTATTAAGTCAATAAGTGTCTAAGATTTACTTTTAAGTAGTCTGGAAGAAAAAAGTCAACTTTTTAAAACCAGGCATGAGAGAGATATGAGGTGACTCTGTGTGTATGTGTGTGTGTGTGTGTGTGTGTATGTGTGTGTTCAAGACAAGGTTTCACTGTATGGCTCTGGCTGTCTTGGAACTCACTCTGTAGATCAGGCTGGCCTCAAACTAACAGAAAGTGNTTGCTTCTGGGATCAATGGCATGTGCCACCACCGCCTGGCTTGATCTCTGAATTCAAAGCCAGCCTGGTTTACACAGAGTTCCAGGCCAGGCAGGACTACACAGTGACAGCCTGTTCAACACTGTCCTCCGCCACACATCTAGAATAATAACTGCAGTTCCTGATCTGTAATTAATATACTCAGTTAATTACAGTTCTGTTCTGTAATTAATAAACTAGTTTACCCCTTAGATAGTTGGTGTGTGTTCCTGTGTGGGTTCTGTGATGAGTGAAAATACAAAACATTTTCCTGTCCACTTAGCTATCAACTAGCCGTGACTCTGACCTCTTGAACGCACACTCCTCCATCCCCACACTAAAGTGGCCTTGTGGCAAATGAGGTCTGTTGGCATAGCACCGCCTGACCCCTTTTCTACGGGGAGTAGCTTCGAACTCACAGAGATGTGCCTGCCTCTGCCTCTCAAGTGCTGAAATTAAAGGCACCACCGCCTGGCTGGGACCATGAAGTTTTTATATGTGCAATGGTGCAAGGCAGTCTCTACACTTACCAGAGTAAACATTAGAAATGGACCAGTTTCCCTANGACTTACACGGGATCATCATTTTCTCTGCTTAAACTATGGTAAGTGGGTTCCTAATAATTCCAAGAGTCCTAATTTTGTGTGTGTTTGTGTGTGTGTGCTTTCTAAATTTTAATAAAGATACAGAAAGCTTAGTTTTGGAGAATTTTAAGTTTGAAAGCCATACTTCAAAATTGATGTGGAATGGGAAACCTGGGTAAAACCAATACAATGTCTTGTTTAGACANGCTTGTCCCACACCCACCAATTTCTCTAGCTCCTATCCCAACCTCTCCCAGCCCTGTGAAGATTCTATCACCTTTTTTGGGGGGGTGTTTTTGTTTTTTCGAGACAGGGTTTCTCTACGTAGCCCTGGCTGTTCTGGAACTCACTCTGTGGACCAGGCTGGCCTCAAACTCAGAGATCCACCTGCCTCTGCCTCCTAAGTACTGGGATTAAAGTGTATGCCACCACACTCATCCTCACTCAACTTCAGATTTAATTGACACAGTTAAACAGTCACCACTCTGGGCACATACTTTATTGTTCAGAACTTCTCAGCACAGCTATGACCAAGGACCTCCGCTGGGGAGGCCTGACGAACTGACCATGGAAAACAGGAGAGAACCGGCAGATCTGCACCTGCTCTTACATCCAACGGAAACAGTGCCTTTGGGGTGTGACTGCCCAGGTCCAGCCTGGCCCAGGCTTCCACAGCACCACCCACACGCATCTCTGGAGGGACAGAAACCTCTCAGGTGTAGACTCTTAAGGGAAACCCCAAAGGACAAACAACTTTCTTGAGTGCTGCTGGAACAGAAAAGGCATGGGAACAGAATCTGTAGAAAGTCCAAACTACCATAACCAGTATTGCTACTTGAAGTTATTAATCTCTTAGAACACCTAAGCTTTTATTTAAAAAGCAAACCTAGCATATTTATCATCTTTTAAAAAAAATGTAAACATTGCAAAATTTGGAGGATTATTTATAATCTGAAGAGACTTATAAAAATTATTGGACCTGTTAGGACTATAAATACTAACCCTTCCACCCCCCATGAAAAAAGCAATTGTTAGAAAAATATAAAAAATATACTAGCTTCTAGTTAACCTTTCATTGAGGAATCTCAGAACGCTGGAGCACATCTGGTTTATGTGCCTAGCAAGCACACATGCTACCTTTTCAACTTTTTAAGGAAAAGTTCCAGAACATTCCATTTTGTTAAGAACGTGGCTGCTTCCTTCACAGTAATGTAATGTCATGAGTGTTAACAGCTTGAAGTTCTTTTCAAAAACTGCATCATCCTGCAGAGACCGAGTGTGGAATCACAGCGAAGGAGGTAGGTTTCTGGCCTTACCCCACAGCCCTTCACATTGCTCTCTCTAGCTCCTTGCGCTCCCCCGGACTCACTGGGTCCCCAGGCTCCTGAGCTGGTCATGGCTTCCCTCGCTTCTCATGAAGAAGGTAAACAGTCAGGGGATGTTGGGGAAGAAAACCTGGCCTGGTGCTCCCTGGAGCACCGGCCTCCCTGGCGTGCACATGGCTCCACCCAGGTGTGCTAATTCAAGGAATAGGCTTGCTTGGTGGCTGCTACTTTGTGACATGCAGGGATGGCTGATGATGTAGGACACTGTCCACAGATCAGGGAGGGAGGCAGGAAACTGATGTGAAGAGAAATACGAAGACTCAGATTGTGGACTCCTTCCTGGCAGTCGGTGTACCAGGCACTGTGATCAACTAAATTTACAAAATGAACCAAACTTATTTGAAGCAATTAAAAAAACCTGCACGGGCTTAACGGTGACGATCTTGAAAAAGATCACCTCCTAATTTAGGGCATTTTCAGCCTCTGCTTATCTCTGCTGCCACCAGCAGAGGGCAATAGATACAAAAGCTCAGACAAACCCTTGGGAGAAAACTCTCCCTAGGTTACCAGTGGGATGGAGAATCTTCATGTCACCAAGGTATTTCAGGGCTCTCTCCCTGATGTCCCTGAAGCCTGGGGAGACCTTATATACCAAGGTCTCAGCAAAAGCATGTGCAAAGCTCAGTGTGCTCGGTCATCACCGGCTCTGCAGCTCAGAAGACCCAGTTCAACATGTAGCCTGCTTTCCACCCACTTCCCCTCAGTACCTCTGACCTAGGCCATGGCCCCTGCCTGTGCTGTGTTCAGTACAATCTAGGCTGGTATCTGATGTGACCCCTGTGCCACTGCTGACTTCAGTGTTCTGGTCTGTGATGCGCTGCCTATCTCCAGACCAGAATGACAAGCTTTCTCTGGGGCCTTGCTGGATTTGCAGGTTTACTGTTCAAAACATTTCTACGCTGCTAAGAGGTCTCACTGTTAATTTCCGGGTTTCCAGTCCTCACCATGTTAAGTCACACATTTCCCAACACCTGCTTGTTTCTGCCGATCTGAACTATCTGATTTCAATGTATCCTGGATGTTCAAAACCCAAAGGAACATTCCGAACACAACGATAGGTGATTCAGAGAATTCCAGCCCCATCTGCCGAGCAAGTTGACTCCGCTTTGGTTGCACTTAAAAAAAAACAGGGCCTGTGAGACATTGCAAAATCACTGTTTGCTCAGAAGAGAGTTCTCAACATCAAGGCACAAAGAAAGAAGTCTCCTGGGAAAAATGATGATGAACAAGGTTGGCGACCTGCATGAGGTCTGAGGCAGAGTCCATGAGGAAGGCCTGGGTGGCATTGGGACCGAGACCCTCTGGTGCCTGAGGCGTCCTCATGCGTATTTCTCCAGGAACTTGAGGTGAAAATCTTTCACCTTATGGAGTACTGTCTTCAGTTTCTCCACGGGAGGGAGAATTGTCATTCTGTCAGGAAAGAGAAGGACATCAGCCCGGCTGTTCACAGGAAGAATCCAACACCATTCCTTGCACTGCTGAGTGGAGACGAGGAAAGGAGGGGGGGAGGGTGAGCCGTGTGCGGAGACATGGCCCTACCTTGTCTGATTTGGAGAGCACCTATCACTTGTGAAACTACTGTCTCCCCTAGGTCTTCCTTCCGTTCTCACACGTTGCCCAGGTGAGCCATGAAGCCCTGAGTCTGAGCAATCCTCCTGCCTCAGCCTCCAAGAAGCTGTGAATATAGATACTTACCACCATAGTGATGTATACACAGGCATTTTTACTACACTAAAAACTGTCTACTAAAGCAATAAACTGGACTGACTCACCAAAATGTATTTTTCATTACTGCAGAAAGCCAGCACCATGGTTTTGTTTGTTGGGTTTTGTTGTTGTTACTTTTTGTATATTTGTTTTAAGACAGGGTCTCTCTATGTAGCCCTGGCTGTCCTTAGAACTTGCTATGTAGACCAGACTGGCTTTGAACTCAGAGATCTACCTGCCTCTGCCTCTCCCCCCCTCCTTTTTTCTTTCTCCTTTATAAAACATGGCTTCATATGGCACTGACTGTTCTGGAATTCACCCTGCTGCTCAGGCTGGCCTTGAGGTNGCAGTAATCCTTCTGCCTCAACTTCTTAAAGTACTTGCATCATGTACCACCACATCTGGCTCTAGCAACACATTCNGACTAGTATAGAGAACTCTCTAGAATATGACCATTACCCCCCATTTTGTGGTGCTAGGGATTGAATTCAGGGTTTCATGGATGCTAGCCAAATGGTCAAACTACATCCTAATCCTAGAGCATCACTATTAGTCTTTTTTATTTCTTCAGAAACTAAACATTTTACTCTTTGGGTATGTGTGTGTGTCCCAGTATTCAGCTTCTGACAGGAAGCCAGCCTCAGATCGCAGCTTTCACTTCAAAGACATTTCCAGGTGCCACAATAACTTAACCTCTACCCCTGGTCCTGACAACAGGCTTCCCAACTCAACAACACTTTGGGTGGTATGCTGGGCATGGAACCCAGGACTCACACTTGTCATATGAGCTACCACTGAGCTACACTGCAATCCCAGCTCTACATTTTGGATGGATCATAAATCGTAGCAGAGAACCTGACCAAGGGTAAAAGGGCCAGGTAGGCAGTTTGCCCCTCTTAGGACACAACCNATATCTTTGACTAAGCAAAAACTTGGCTCCAGATGCCAGCCACTCATGACATTTCTTTTTTTAGCATTTGCTACAAGAGACACTGCCACAGGAGCTGTGAAGAAATGATAGTTCTGAACAGAGCTGGCCTTGGTGTGGAATGCTTGCTGAACTACTCGGGGAATCTGTGTTCACATCTATGCAGGGCTGGATGAGGCATGGATGTGAACGNCCTCTCAGGATATGGATCTAATTCTGTGTCAGTGTGGTGCCTTAACGGGCTTTGGGGCCTAGAGTANTGTCATGGCCCATAGTGCAGCCAAGGGGCCACAGAGCACCTGCTCTGCACCAGGCTGTTCTCATGGGTTTTTCCGTCAACTTGACACAAGCTAGCGTTATTTGGGAAGAATTTCACTTGAGAAAATAACTCCATTCAATTGGCCCGTAGGCAAATCTGTGGGGCTTTTTCTTGACTGATGATTGACATGTAAGGGCCCAGCTGGCCATGGGTGGTGCCATCCCTGGGCAGATGTCCTGGATTATATGAGAAAGCANGCTGAGCAAGGCCTTGGGAAGCAAACCAGTAAGCAGTGTTCCTCTGTGGTCTCAGTTTCAGGTCCTGCCTCCAGGTTTGAGCATTGGCTTTCTCTGATCATGGACTATAACCTGTGAGCCAAATAAACATCTTCCTCCCCAAGCTGCTTTTCGTCATGGTGCTTATGATAGTAATAGAAATCTAACTAAGGCACAGGCTGTGTCCCATGCATCCAGAAGCATGGAGTGTGCAAGGGACAGGAAGCAGCAGAAAGAAGAACAGTCCAGGAATACTTAGAGGAGACAGCAGTGAAGTGTCCTAGTTTTCCTATTTTTCTGACAGAGGTCTGAGCTTGCCATGGTGGGATCCACTCACGGAGAACAGAGCTCATACCCATTAGTCTCTAAAGCAGGAACCTGAGTTTCCCTGGACAAGCCAGGGACCAACACCACCCGCTCCCACAGAAAATATTTTACCTGAAGTGGTAGGTGCCTTCTCGCTGCCCAAAGCCACTGCCAGGCACNACACAGATGCCAGTCTCCTCCAGGAGCTTCATGCAGTAAAACATGTCTGGGGCCATCTTATGGGACTGTGGGAGGAGAACAGAACTTGAGATTCATGTCCGGCTTTACATTAGACCAGCACACATTAAAACCAAAACAAAGCCAGAGCTGGTTTTGGTTCAAACCTATAATCCTAGCACTTGAGAAGCTTAAACAAGAAGAATGCCTTGATTCAGAGCCAGCCTAAGCTACATAGTGGGGTCCCACCGGGGCTATAAAGACCCCGTTAAGGGGGGAGATCAAAGCTAGATAGAACCAGAATGCAAAATGTCAGGCCCTCTTTTCTGTGACAGAGCCCTTCCTTCTCCCGTTATGCCTGCAAAATAAGGCAGGATACCAGGTAACAGTTAGGAAGCTGGTTCTGGGGCCCAGACATCTGAGGACACTCCCGATCTTCATTCAAGGGTTCTGGTATTTCCTGTCCCCATCTCAGTAACTGCTAAACAGTCACCAACTGCAGACACCTATGTGCCAAGTCACAAAAATGATCTGAAAANAAGGCCCTGGGATCTAAACCCAGTGGGGGCTTGAAGGGGATAAGCCCTGGAGCTACCACTTGACACTGCTAATGATGGCTAAGAAACCTGATTGGATTAGGAAAAGCCAAGGGCATTAGGGAAGCACACTTTAAAAAAAAAAAAGATTTATTTATTATGTATACAGTATTCTGCCTGCATGTATGCCTGCAGGCCAGGAGATGGCACCAGATTCATTACAGATGGTTGTGAGCCACCATGTGGTTGCTGGGAATTGAACTCAGGACTTCTGGAAGAATAGCCAGTGCTCTTAACCTCTGAGCCATCTCTCCAGCCCCTGGAAGCACACTTTTAAGCATGTGGCTGAAAGCATTCAAGAGGAAGTAACTCCAGTTCTTGCCCTGACTGTGGACAACTTGCCCATGGACTGGGATATAAGGAGATAGACAGACAGACAGACAGGGATAAAAGGAGACAGACAGACAGACAGACAGACACACACACACACACACACTGGCTTCTCCTTCCTCTGCTTCCTGAATCCTACCCGTGTGTGAGCAGGCAGCCTGTGCTTCTGCCCCAGCCTCAAGTCACTCATGCTTCCCCACCACAGAGGGCCATACTCATAAACCAGGAGCCGAAATAAATCCATTCTCCCTTACATTGTACTTTGTCAGGTGTTTGGTGACAGCAATGAAAACAGCAACCAATACAGTAGATTATACAACAATCCCTGGGATTCCTGGGTTCTGTCACTGGGCATTCGATTCTGTGTATCTGGGAATTCCCAGTGTCTAAGAAAGTAGTCAGGTATTCCAGGGTAGCATGAGGATGCTACTTTCAGACACAGTGCTTGGCCCTTGAATCTTAAGTGAGGTCTGCAACATCATCTGAGGACTTGGAGGTGCAGGCTCTCAACTCCTTGATGACTCAGTAAATGAGAAGTAGCTCCTTCCCAAATTCCAAGTATCCACTGTGAATAGTCAGGCTTAGGAATCATTGTTGCAGGATGCAACAGCTGGGGGAGGTGAGGGCTCTCATTGCTTCTCCACTATCACTACCACACTCCACTCCTGCCCTTCAGAACCAGCATGTCTTGTTGTTTTAATATTTTTTAAATTTATTTATGTGTATGAGTGTTTTACCTGAATGTATGACTGTGTACTATGAGCATGCCCGGTATCCTTGGACATCAGAAGAGGGTGTTGGCTCCCCTAAAACTGGAGTTATGGATGGCTGTAAGGCACCATGTAGGTGCTGGAAGCCAGATTCATATCTTCTGCAAGCAGCAAGTGTCTTAACAGCTGAGCTATGCCTCTACCCGCAGAGCAGCACTGTGGAGGTCCACAATGGACTTCACTTGGGGTTGGCCTATGCTTGCCTATCACCACCATAAGAAGCTGCAGCTGAGACTCTAAGAAGCTGCCACCCAGTAAACTGAATCTGTCCAAGAGGCCCACAGAGGCCAGAACCCCTAAGGCCAGCACCACTGCTCGCCAAAGCAAAAAGCCAACCATGACCCAGACAGCTCAAGGGAATCCAGGAAGACAGCCAGCCCTCCACTGACCTGAGCTGCCTCCACAGCCTTGGCAGGAATGAGAATCCGAGGAAAAGCATACATAGCTCCTTGCAAGGGGTTACACTGAATCCCTGGGACTTGGTTAAACAGATCTTCTGTCAGCTTCGCTTTTTTGGCCAGATTACCAAGAACGAATTCTTTCTCCTGATAACAGACAGAAAGCACAGGTATCAACAATCCTAGATAAAGCTTTGGAAGGCTGTTCTTTCAACACATAGGTAATAGAACACATTGACAGAAGACGAACTGTGTATGCACAGCACTGTAAATAGGGCAAGGGGATAGGGATGGACATGGACAGATAGANAGGTCTTTCCATGGGGATTTTTTTTTCATTCCTCAGTCTGAATGGCCCTGACCCTGGATNGAATACCCTAGAAACACTTCTATGAGAGTCACGGGTCCCCCTGGAGAGCAGCCCAGCCCCATCATGTAATCTAGGGACTATTCCTTTGCATGCTCTGTCAGTGCGGTGTGCATGGACCCAGACCCAGACAGAACAGAGTCAGTGCTGNAAAAGCATCCAAAGCTGGAACAGAATCAACCAGGCTTCCTGCAAGTACTACTGTACAAGAGGGATGACAAGCTGGGTCCTGAAGGTGAGCACATAGACCAAACATGGTACAGCCATGCAATGACATANGACCCAGTCCTCAATCCCAAAGAGACATCTGCTCTTCTGGGACACTGTGCCAAGTGGAATAAGCCAGTCACAGAAGAACAAACATTGTATAATTCCACTTCTGCATATATATGTTAGGAGAATTCATGGCTTCTAGGAACTGGGAAATGGGAGAGTGGGAAGCTATGGATTTTCTAGGTCTGAAATTTCAATTGGGGAGGATGGAAAAGCTCTTGAGACGGGCGAGACGGTTGCACAACAATCTGAATATCTTTCCTTGATGAAATCGAACTGTTTGNTTGTTTGACAGGGTCTCGCTGTGTAGTTCTGGCTGTCCTGGAACTCATTATGCAGACCAGGAGGGCCTCAAGCTTACAGAAGTCTTCCTGCTTCTGTCTCCTAAGTGCTGGATTAGAGACATTCACTACAGCAGGCTAGAACCATGTATTTAAAAAGAGCAAAAGTTTAGTTATTTGTATTTTACTACAAAAAGAGGAGGAAGGACAAAGTGTGGGTGAGGGGGCATGGTAGTGTATGCCTGTAATCCTAGCCTTTAGGAGCTTGAAGCTATAGGATCTTGAATTAAAAAACAGTTAGGGCTATTAAACCCTGTGTCCAAAAAATAAACAAGCTNATCTCCCCCCGTAACCTCCCCCCAAAGAGAGAGAGCGATGCACTTATACACCTGGGAACGGACTTTCAGAGTCTACGATCTAAAATGGTTTTGTTGTTTCTTAAAACTGATGCTGCTCCTCCTATCTACTGCCCCTTCTTCTCAGGTTAGCAACAAAAATGTCCACAAGACATGGGGCGCTCCTTCCGGGATCCTACCCACTTATGATGCACACAGGTGAGAAAGAAGAGTCTATTCACTCACACAGAAAGTCTTCCCACTTCTAAACGTACTCTCTGTTGCATTTTTGGACTTAACTCATGAAGGTGGTTCAGCACCAAGAGACATCACGGGTGCCCCTTGATGGATGGATGAGGACGGACACACAAAGACACACCATGAAATGTATGGCCACCCTGAGTGGTGGCTGTTAATTTACCCTGACCCTAGCAGTGACGCAGTCAAGCAGACTCACCCTGCTGAACTGCTCAAAGGACTCCTCGCCTGGTTCCGGGGGGTTCACGACGATGTCCATGGCGGCTTGTCCAGACACTGGGGGGCAGAGACGAACCGAGAGGAGCTTTACCAGCTGACCTTTGATCTCAGGGTGCAAGTTGACCACCTCCATGTAGCCCCCTCTGTAGCCACACCTGGAGAGTTGAGGAGAGGGAGCACACCCACCAGTTAGAGGAAGACCTCACAAATGCAGTTTGGACACCAGATTCTACAGCACCAGACGCTGAGTACCAAGCAGGCAGTTGTGCCTGAGTTCTTGCCAGGGGAAGGTAAACAGGTGATAGGACAAAGGCACTTTCCTACAAGGAAAAGCAAGTGTTCTCCTCCTTCTTTTCCCTTCCTGTTTCCAGGGAGGTGGAGACAGTCCTCACTCTAAGGACNGAGACTACGTGTTGAGAAAGCAGACTCACAAGCCACGGTCCTCAAATGACCTCAAGGAGTGCAGCCTTGTCTTCCTGGTGTCTTTGAATCATTATGTCAAAAACAGATACATTTTCACCCCTTTGGAGCCTCTATATTTTAGGGCCATATTGTTATAGCTGCTTACCCTGAAACCTAATTCATTCTACATCAAATTAAGCCAAGAACAATCTAAGGAGACAGCTCCCATGACCTAGGCAAAATATTTCTTCAGACTTCATATGCCATTCCTTCTACCTAGAATGTTCTTCGCCCAAATGTCTCCCTTCTTCCAACTCCAGTCCCACCTTCTGGCATTTCTACTTTCTCTGTGACCTCAGTTCTCCATCTGTCACATGACTTCCCTCTTTGCCTAGTTTTTCACTTCTGGATAACGTATTGGCTATGTACAGCAGGGTCCTCAGTGCTGCAAACTCAGGGTGCTCGGTAAATGCTAGTCAAATACACAAAGATGGGCCCCAAACTGGCCCTTTGGCCTTATAATCCCCTCTGTGCTAAGGTAACCTTGGCAGAGCTGAGTCCACAGAGTTGGTCCACCCAACTCCTCTCCTCATGGGCTCTCAGATTCCATCAATGTTAGAGCAGAAGATTCCAGGCTTAGAGCTGCTATAGGACCTGTCACTTACCCACAGTCTGGTTTCTTTTGATCACGGCTGCACTTCACCTGAGCCCCTGCACAAGGATAGTTCTTAGACCACTAGACTTGCCAGGGAGATGTAGCTGTCTCCTGATTCTTACAGCAGCAGCAAAGGGTAAGGGCTGCTTTCCAACCATGTGGGTGGACCACAGGGCCAAGAGAGGAGCAGGCAGCCAGAAGGGAGCAGCGCTGGGAAAGCAGACCCACCAGTGGCAGAAGAGGAGAAGAGGTCAACGTACTCGCCCATGTAGCCCTTAGAGGTGGAGTGGAAGGACGCNAGCTCTACGTTGCTGGAGTACTCGTGCCCCATCTGGTAGAGCACTTTCTTAAAGGAGTGGAAGCTGCAGTCAGGAGAGTACACGTTGTCCTGATATACCTGCAGGGGGTACATGACAGTTACAATGGGTCCTCCTGGAAGGCTCGAAGAAATAAAGGNTGTGGCTGAGAGCAGCCAAGGGTCCACACCCAAGAGGGGTGCGCAGGTACAGGGTGGACCTCTCGTACGTAGGTATAGCGTGAATCTGTCATCAGATGTGGGTCACAAAGTCCAACCTTGATCAAACCAACCAGCCCAGCTTCCAATGCTGTTTCCACAGATAAGCCAGAATGTGCCTGAAGGAATCTTCCAGAACAAGCAAGGGAAAGGCCTCAGACTGGATGCTTCAGCTTAAGACAGCTTAGGAGCTTCCCTGACATCGCCTACATTTCCCCCTACCCAATCTCTAGCCTGCCCGTCTAACGCATTGGGCCAGTGATGACACCAGGGACTCCCATCCTCCCAAGCAAACTGTTCTCCTAAAGCACTGTTCACTCCTCTAGTGACAGAAACAGTGTCAGCAGCCTCCTGCCCTCAGCCTTCTGTTTTAGGGGTAAACCCCATCGGGTGCCCTTTATGCCACTTACCAAGTTTGGAATCATTTGTCTTTGCCTCTGTTCTTTCTGCCACAGCAGAGCCTACACTCATTGTGTTCTTCCCTGTCTCTAGATCTAGCACTCACAGCCTANAAGTACCACCCTGCCTGTTCCATCATCAGGGAAATTGGCTTTCTGGACCTGTGGGGTAGTTAGTACATTGTCATAAGGAACCCCCAGGTCTCTCTGTGGCATCTTTTTTTTTTCCTTTAGAAATTAAGGTTTTTAGATCCATGATTAATTATGGCAATTTAAATGTGGTAATAGAGCAGAATGTTTAAGGAGAAAAGAAAGTAGTATTCTTGAAACTACGGCTAATCAGAAAATATGTAGCAATGAAGGTAAAGTGACAATGGAATATGATGGATCCTCAGTTTCTTTCTTCCAAAGAGACAAAGAATGGGCAAGCCTAGGCCTCATGATTGGGGTTCAAGAAGTTACAGTTCAGACCGGAAATCCTCACAGGCTCACAGACCGTTGGAGAGTAAATGAGAGAGAAGATGAGAACTGCCAAGAGGCACAGACCTGCACCTTAGGAGTGGCATTGGCCATTTCTGCCGCAGGGCAGCTACACCCCATTCTTAGGTAGGAGCCCATGGATTTCCCTCAGGGAAGGCCCTCCCTAGCTTTCCAGGTAGAAGTTTAAGAAGGGCAGAGTGGACAAGTTGCACCTTGCCTGGGCCTGGTCAATCTGCATATTACAACCCCAGGCTACAGTGATTGGTTCAATAATTGTGGCTCGAGTTGAACCAATCAGGTGTAAACTTGCTAGAAGTACAAGGATGAAAAAAGCTGCTTCCGAGGCTGGGAAGATCATCAGTCTGTGTATGAGGCCGACACACAGAGCTGAAAGGAGAAGGATTTGGAAGACATAGTTTGAGTCCAGGGTCCAGCCATATACCTGTGACCCCATCATCATCATCATCATCATCATCATCATCATCATCATCATCACCATCATCACCTAAAGCTGACACCTGAACGTCAACACTGGGAGACTGAAGCAGGAGGGTTGCTGTGAGTTTAAAGCCAGCCTGGCCTATACAGTGAGTTCTAGGGTAGCCTGGGTTACATAGCAAAGTCTCAGTCTCCCTTTCTCCATATATATGGAGAGTGTGTGTGTGTGTGTGTGTGTGTGTGTGTGTGTGTGTGTGTGTAAACACTACAACTAGAGTCCAAGCCAACAGAGAGATAATTTACATTCCAAATTCATAGGTTAAGAATGGACATCCTCACCTTTGCTTGCCCAGAATCACTCTGCCTAGAAAGTTCTCCCTGGCTATAGGATAACCAGACCTGGATCCCCCCCATAAGAGAAGGCTTGCCCCCCCCCTCTCTGAGCTTGCCCCCCCATCTCTGGGACTGCTCTTACCTCGTCAGCCAGGAGGAAAAGCTTCTCTTCCCAGGCAAAGTGAATCACATCTTCTATGCACTTTCTGCTTTGTACCTGGCCTACAAAATCCCCAAAAAAACCAAAATGTAGGTTGCAATGCTACTGAAGATGTCCCCAAGTAACACTCCCACCCAAATCATTTGGGTGTTCTAAGTTCCCTGAAGATCCCAGGAGACCACCCTCCTGGTTGCTCTGCTTAGCAGTGAAGCCAAGCCCCGGCCACACCTACAGGCTCCCCTCCTGTCTAATTCAGGGAAGTCGGGCACGGGCAAGGAAGAGTGTTTTACACCTAACTTTTTCATTATTCTTACAACTGGGGTGTGCACACGTGTGCATGATGCTTGTCTTTCCTGGAGGACAGAAAGGCATGAACATGTCANAGTGAGTTAAAACTGAAGGAGTTAATTCCATCAGCTACTCCCAACTCCTGTGCTTGCACCAGCAGCAAGTAATGCAGAAAACTGCACTGGTTGATATGGTAACTGAGCTGGAGCTACTGAAGAACTGTGGGTGTCTTCCCAGAAAGGCAAGTACATGCCCACAAGGAAGCGACAGCCTTGTCCCAGCTCATCATTTACCCTCAGAGCTGGCAAGTGTTCAAATCAGTACTTGCAGAATACCAAATGAATGAGCCAGGCTGGTGTCTCCCGTCAGCTGCTACTGCGGAGAGAACTGGCACCATTAGAAACCCTGAGAGAGCACACTGCAGTTCTCCTTGGCTTCCTTCAGGACGTGCCTCAACAGCAGCAGGGAAGACACCCACCTCTCATGTCAGAGAATAGGTGCAAACAGCAAGACGGCTAAGTCAGCAGCCTACAGGCACACCACAGGAGCAGAGAGCAAAGGCTAAGAAGACAGAAATAGAGCTTTCCCCTGTAGTTTCTCCCTGCTTTGAGTGTGACACCAGGGATTTCTGGAGTGTTCAATCAGGCCTGCTGATTACTTTACTGTGTGTACAGCATATCTATGTTGTGTTATGCATCTATGCACAAATAAAAACATATATACATGTATTATTTCTGCATGTATAGCTATCCTAATGCAGAAAAGCATGTAGACTGTTTTCTTTTGGCTAAGAAGAAAAAAAATGTCATATACTTATCTATGGAATGATATGAAAATGTCTATAAAAATATAGAAATGTATCTTATAATGATTCAGCCAGGATTTCTACCTTCCACTACTTAAGAATGAGCCAATTTCTTTAGTAAGGGGCTGACTTTTCTTTGGCTATCGAGTGCCAGCCAGGCTTTATAAGAAGGAAGCTCAGGGCTCTGGGACTCTGGCAGAGTGGCAGGTCCTGGTTTCTATATGTTACCGGCATTGCTCTCATAGACAGGGGCTGGCCTCTTTATGGGTAGAGCCTGCCTGCAAACCCTCTGTGGGTCTTGTGATCTCCTAACTACATCCTATTGGAATACAAGCGGAGATGTGAGCATGGGAATATACAAAAACACGTTCACAGAATGCTGAGAATGCTAAGGGGAACACAAAGAGAAACTGAAGGACCAGAGCCTTGAAAGGGCTTCAGCCTGGTGGAGGAAATGAAATCGAATGGATGCAAAAATNCCACTGATGTACACGATGTACACTTGAAGATAAAGACAAGCTTATGTTTACCCAGGGCCTGGGATTCAGCAATCACTTAGGGCACAGCCATGAAGACACTGAAGAGACAAACATGAACAGTTGTGGAGAATAAGAGAAAGTCATACATGGCTTTATAGGGGCCAGGCGATGCTCAGCTTGAAGTAACACAAGACACAGCTTTGATACAGGTCCGAAATGCTGGAGAGAGGTCCCTAAGCACATCATACCAGAAGATGGGCNGAAGGAATTCCCTACAAACTGATAGGAACATCTGTGATTTTACCTCCTCATGCCTGTAGCATACCACAGCTGTCTTGTAAAGACCCCCCAGCAGGAGATAAGAGAAATGGCCCTGGCCTAGACACGCCCCTCTAATCCAAGCACTTGGTATGCTGAAGCAGGAGAGTTGGGAGCTCTAGGCCAGCCTATCAAGGACTTCTGAATGAATAAATAAGAGCTGTCTTATCAAAATCCTAGTGATTTGACTGGTTCTGAGATGGGCCAGTAAGTAGGACTCTCAGTGAAATCACAGGAAAATGGACTCTAAGGTTTATCTGATGAGCAAGGGATGGAGTTGCTGAAGGCCCTCCAAGGACAGATTCAAAGAAGGAATCCAACTCAGATGACAGCAGAACTAAGATGTGAACCGAGATCCTTCCCACAATAACAGTGATACAGGTTACTGCTTTATGACCAGACTTCAAGTTCCACCATATGGCCGGCCGTTCAGTTCGGAGCCCGTTTTTTCTCTTGAAATCCAAAGCACCCTGGCTTAATCTCTCAAGCTACTTTGACATCTTTTAGCCAAGCTGGTTATGGTATGTGGTTGGGAAGCTTCCATTTCTTACCGCCCCTCTTCTAGCAGCTGACCGATTTCCAAACATTAAAACCCCAGAGAACAAGGGCGGATGGCGCCTACTCATAAGTCACTCTTCATAAGAATTATTTATAAGGCTGGGTGTGGTGGCACACGCCTTTAGTCCCAGCACTTGGGAGGCTGGGGCAGGCAGATCTCTGTGAGTTCGAGGCCAGCCTGGTCTACAGAGTGAGTTCCAGGACAGTAGAGGCTACATAATGAGACCCTGTCTCGAACAAATGAATAAACAAGCGAGTTAGGGAGAGAGAGAGAGAGGGAGAGGGAGAATTACTTATAATAATACACATTCACAGGGTCCCTCAGAACAGGAAAGTCTTTGGTGGAGGCATGTTCTCAGGCAGGGAGGTAAAAAGATTTACATAAATACCTGAGCAGAAAATCCTGACTCAAAAGACAGGCCAGTGGCACATGCCAGTAATCCCAGCACTTTGAGGCTGAAGGAGAGGGACTGCTGTGACTCTGAGGCCTGCCTGGATGACATAGCACATACTAGGCCAGATAGGAATACACTGTCTCCAAAGACACAGACAAAAAGGACTGACTCAACACCCGACTCAGCACACAAACGCTGGATGACTTGCTGTTCCAAGTGTGGCCCTGGGATCAGCAGAAGTGTATCTTGGACTGGGTAGACCTGCCAGTTCTCCAGCCCTACCCCACTTATTCAAATACTGGTGAGCAGAGTCCACATTCTGTACTTTAACAAGCTAGACATTGGGAACCAGTNTCCTAAGGAAGTAGTTCTCATCAGCATTAAGAACACTGATGTTTGGACTGGCCTGGGAAGTTTTCAAAGCTCGCTCTGTGATACTGATCTACAGCCTGATTGAGAACAGAGTTCTGTGTCACTTCCCTGGCTGCATCCTGGGTAGAATAGACTCTTCACCCCTCCTACAAGGCATGGGAGCACGCAAACCAGTGTGTGCACCAGTGTGTCTGCTGCGTTCAGGAATTCAAGGGGCTGTTTTCAGAAGTTTGAAGCATCATTTCATGTTTCAGAGAAGCAGATCCCACAATCAACTCTGATGTATTTTGGCCCCAATCCAACTTAGCTCAACAAAGAAGGAGAAAGGGAGTTCCTGTTCTCTCATCCAAACAGCCCTGGAGACACGTGAAGCAGCTGCTCAGGAGTGAAAACAGGCAGGACTGGATACTTTTTCTTTTTTCTAAGAAAAACATGCAGAATTTGGGGTGCTTTCTAACTTCTATAAACAGGCTTATTTTTTTCTTTTGTTTTTAATATGGCATTTTCTTCTCAAGGGAACAGCCAAACTCCACACACTGGCATTCTGAAACCAGTTGAGAAAAAAAGGAAGTAACATAAAATGCACCCCAGGCTGAACGGTGACAGTTTGTGTGAAGAACCTCAAGGAGATGAGTCTTTACCAATGGAGGTAAAATACGAAAAAGAACCGGTCCTGTTGGTAATACAACCCTCAAAAAAAAAAAAAAAAAAAAAAAACGCCCGCTTCTCATCTCTTGAAGTGGCCTGAGGCAGGTTTCACAGCTGTTAGCAAGTGTGGAATGAATTGGGAAACTGGGACAGAGAGGACCTCGTGTCACTTAATTCTTCAGTAGTCACACATCCGGCACACCAGCCCCTTCCAGCCCCTGAGAAAGCGGTAAGAGAGTCAAGGGCGGACCTGTGGGGTTCCCGGGGTTGATAATGCAGAGAACTTTGGGGTCACAATGGTCTTTGGCTTGCCGCACTGCCCGCCGGAGCTCATCCACATCCAAGGCCCAGCAGTTCTCNTCATCTAGGTAGTAGTTCACCTGGACGGCGTCGAGCTCGGAGATGACCGCAGAGTACAATGGGTACTGTGGGATGGGGATCATCACGCCTGTCCGTGACTTGCCACCCCCGGAGACCAGGAGCTTCAGGATCGTCTGCAACAAAAAGTAACGTCTACAGGGTCCCTGCTGCTTCTCATCCTTCAAGAGGCGATGAACAGACAAGCCCGAGGAGGCCCAGCCCCAGCTCTCCACCTGCCCCGCTGCCTGCTTCTAGTGACCCCCATCACGTGTGCTTCACATCCCTGTTTCCCACCTGGAACATGAGGAGTGCTGTAGGCAGTACAAAACAAAGTGTCTTAAAGTTTTTGACATATGAATGGCATGTAGTAAAGGACTGGACACTTGGTAAGTATGGAGCAACATGGGCATAGTAATAGCACTTGGGTGGCTGAGGCAGGACCATCATGAGTTTGAGGCCAGCCTGGGCTACACTGTGAGATCCTATCTCCTTAAGCCTAACCAACCAACCAGCAACCATCAACCAATCATTTCTAAAACAGTATCCCAGCTGGTCATGCCCTAGAACTGTTCTGAGCTCACCCGGATATTATCATTTAAACTCTACTTTATCAATAATCATCAGCTGCCCACACATGGCTGCACGGACTTCTAAATAGGAGACTGTTGAAATGGTATCACCAGCTACCAGGTGGCGATTTCACCTATTTTCAAGCTAAGCAGTGCGCATATTTGTAGATATCCTGAGAAAACATGGGCATTCAGTGAGGTGTTGGTGAAGGTGGCAATCGTTTACTGAATTAGTAAGCCAAAATCTTCTGCAGGAAGACCTTCCATCTTACACGTGCGCACAGGGTCTANCTCAGGTTCAATTCCGTGCTGCAAGAATCCTACCAGACTGGAAAGCATGATGATATTTACTGTCTCTGGGCCTACTTCCTCATGGGCTCGAGTAGGCGATCAATGCNTCTACTTAAAGGCTCTGGGAAACAAACACTCTACATCAAAACAAGAGCCTATGAAGTAAGGAGACAAAGAGCCCCGATAAGATGGAAAGATTAATAATAATAACTGCTCAAGTCAAGAGAATGCATAAGTTAATGGCACTTAGTACAGTGCCAGAGAGAAACACGCCAAAAGTGAATGGAGGTCAGGGCGTGTGCAGCTAAGTGGTACAGCACTTGCCCAGCATACTGAGGGCCAGATTTGATCCTCAGCACTGAAGAATAAACAAAACAAGTCAACAAACAAACCCCCAGGAGGCCACGAGCCCTTTCCCCAAGCCTAGAATTCCAGACTTCAGCCATGTGACCNCTGGTTCCAGTCCACCTGCCTCACGCCATCATGGACTCTTCAGCCACGTAACCACTGATCCCAGTCCATATACCCCATGCCATTGCTGACTGACTCCCAGCCTGAGCTAGCTCTTGTCTCACCTCTTCAGGGCTCCTTCACTTCATGTTACTTGGCTCTTTCTGGCCAGGCCCGAGTTGAACTGACTATGGATTGAATCCTGTGGCCTCCCTCCCTTGACTGAANTGCCAATGGGTCTCTATTCTTCTTAGGATGACCTAAATGCTAAGGAGCATGGCTTCCAGGACCCTACAGAACCCAGCCATTATTCACTTCCCTGGTCCTATTTCTGGTAACTATCCCTCCCTGTGTCAGCTCACCCACCTTGAATTCATTTCCAAAACACTAATTCTCTTTCCAGATCAAGCTCTTTTCATACACTGATTTTCTGCTTAGAAACGCCCCCCCCCTCCCCAAGCCGTTCCTGCTATGATCACTGCAGCACTTTTCTTTCTCTTCACTATAGAACAGAAACTGAAAACTCGTGAGGTGACCTGTATGTACATGGAGTTAATGCTAGACATCGGCATGTAGGCAGAGGCCAAGTGGTGAACCTGGTTCCCTAAGGTCTCCCCAGCACCGAGCACAATGCCTAGCAGAGGAGAAACACCAGTATGTGCTGACAACAGAGAGGCCGAGGGGCACCCTCAGGCATCCTATAGTTAGACCCTACCAGTTAGACCTGCTGGTGGATCTCTGGAGGGAAACTGAAACTGAAGGTGTATCCAGGGCCATGAAAATACCAGGCACTAGAAGCTGGGACAGGAGTACCAGAGGATGACCCACCCTGCCCATCCAGCCTGTCTCCTGGCCAGCTAGTTCAAACATCGGGCCCTAACCTGGCCCTAACTTGCAAGGCTGTTCTTCACACAAGTGAACTCTGGGATAAGAGTGAGCCATCTCTGCACATACAGAAATACCGTCGCTAGCTCCAGTGGTCAGGTAAATGTTGTCCGGGTCTGCAGGCACACCATCTCTCCTGGTGATAAAGGCTGCCACATCTTCACGAATACAGTTAACACCCTGGCTGGCACTGTAAGATCCTGTGAGACAACAAGCAAGATAATGATTAGAGGCAAGATGTCTCNTTCAACAAAATGAGTGTGACATCCATATAATTAACTGGGGGTAAAGATGGCTGCAGACACTAAAGTAGGGCCTCTTTCCCACTGCTCTGGGCTCTGGAACTATGGAAAAGCTGCTCACCTATTTATCTGGGCTCATCCACCTATCCACCCAACTCTCCACCCAATGTTTACTGAGCATCTATTATATGTTAAGCCCTGGCTTCTAATATCTCAAGTAGTACCCATACCTGAGATACAGACATGTTTTATGACAACAGTACCCATTAGATCTGGGGTCTCTATGCTTTAGTTAGTTGCTTACACATGGTTCTACAGAACTTGAGAGAATGGGTTAACACTAGTACTCCAAAATAGCTCAAGACTCTTAAGTGACACCAACACAGATCCTGGAGACTGACCCTAGAGTATCTAGCCACCACTGGCCCCTCCACACNACTTAGAAGTCACTTCCCTGAGTGAGTGCTCATCCACTTTTCAGTATANAAACTGGNACATCACCATTGCCAGATTCCCTAGCCACCCCAAATAACCTAGTCCCTTTCACTGGATCACACTGTCCTGCACCTCAAGGTCTTTACTCAGGGTGCTCACTCCCTCTGTCTGGAAGGCAACTGCGAATCCTCTTTTGCTCATCCTCCTCTTGAGCTTGAATGCCATCCTGTCCCCTTGTTTTCTTTCTGGTTTTTTGAGACAGGGTCTCCACATATAGCCCAGGCTGGCTTGGAAGTCACTATGTAAACCACACTGGCCTGTCTGCCTCTGCCTCCTGAGCGTTGAGATTGAAGATGTGTACCACCACACCATGCTCCAATCTGTTTTCTCAAATTCTCCTTCTACATTCAGACCCCTTGATGTAATCCTGTAGCTTTATGTCCCTTCTCCAATAAGTCATGAAAGCTGGGAATGACATACAAAATTCATAGTAATTATTTTCTCAAGAATTACACAAATGTGTGTATATCTATGTGTGAGTATATGCACGTGAGTGCAGGTGCCTGCAGAAGCCCGAATCATTGGACACTCTTCTGCCCCCAGAGCAAGAGTTAAAGGCAGTTTTGAGCAGCCTTGACATGGGTGCTGAGAACTGAACTCCAGTCCTCTGCAAAAACAGTACATGCTCTTAACGGCTAAGCCATCTCTCCAGCCCCTGACTATTGTTAGTGTTTGCTTCTCTCAAAAGTGGCAGTAGACTCCATGAGCACAGAAACTATTCACCCCAATCACTTGTGACCTTTAGTGTGAGGAATGGTACCTTGTACATGCTATGTGCCCAGAGTCAGGCCAGACAAGGCTCACAGCTCCCACCTCCTCCTGAATATTTAGTATCCAAGACACAACCTAAGAACTGAACTACTTGTCAGATGGACAATAAAGAAAGCACTAGTAAGAAACAATTTTTTTTTTTTTTTTTTTTTTTGGACAGGGTCTCCATTTAGTTCTGGCTGGTCTCAAATTTATAAGATCTGACTCTGCCTCAAGACTACTGGAATTAAAGGGCATGTCACGACACCTTACCAAGTAAAAAAATTACTTTAAAGGTCATGAGAAAAACATGGGTGAGCTTTAAGACTTAATGCACAGGGCCTAGAAAGACAGCTCAGCAGTGAAAAGGACTGCCTGTCCTTGCAGAGGACCCAGATTCAGTCCTCAGCACCCATGTATGATGGCTCACTGCTGCTGTAACTGCAGTTCCAGGGGATTCAATGCCCTCTTCTGGCCCCATGGGCACTGTACACCTGGGCACATACAGAGAAGCAGGCATAAACATATACATACATTTTTAAAACATATAAAAATGGACTGGAGAGATGACTCAGTGGTTAATAACACTGACTACTCTTCCAGAGGACCTGAGTTCAACTCCCAGCACCCACATGGTGGCTCATAACCATCTGTAACTCCAAGTTCCAGGAGATCCAATGCCCTCTCCTCACCTCCACAGACACAAGGTTCACAAATGGTGCACAGACATACATGCAGGCAAAATGCCCATATACATAATATAAAATAAAAATGTTTAAAATTAAAAACTTCATATACATATCTAGTAATTTGTACTCTGGTCAGCACTCTCCTAGAGGACACTGACATGTTCCACTTCCTTTTACTTCTATAGCAGGAAACAGCTTGGGCTGCCGAAGGCTCAGCGGACAAATGTGACACCTCAACACCATGTTACAAGGACCACACTAACTGTTCCATGCAGTAGACGGGGCCTGGCTAAATCTCTACCTCTAATAAGAGGCTCTAGCAGACACGTCAGCCTTTCTAACAAGTCCTGGAGATGGAGACAAAATACTTCCTAGTTTAAAGATGAGAAGGAAGGCTCAGAATGCATTTCCCTCATCTGTATTCATGAGTTCCTGGGACAGAGCCTAGTGTAGGCCACAAAACCCTTATGGTCTACTGGTGTCTTGCTATAATACTCCAAGACAACCCTTCCATAGACATAGCCTCTCACCTACCCCCTAGCTCTAGCTGACAAGGAGGAACAAAACTCAAGGTTTTAGTGGGTTTAGTGGGTGGAACAAAGGTCCATTCCCTACCCCCTCACATTAGATACACTTAAAGCAAACTCCCCTTCCTCTTCTCCTGCCTCTCCAGTGGAACTTCTGGAGATCTCAGGGCCATCAGGTCTTTGAGAAATACATTTGTCCTCTGTGCTGGGCAGAAGGGTACAGGGAAAGAAATGCTTCTGCACCACATGACTTAGACCTCAGGCTGGCAGGCAGGGAAGCAAGGGGCACTGGCCTGTTCCTAAGAGAGATACCAGTGCTCAAATCAAGAGTGCCAATAGGGTCACCATGGCCAGCAGGTAAGCACAGAGCCCATAAGAGACAGAGCAGAGAAGGGGGGAGGGGAGCAGGGAGGGAGGCAGGGACCAAGGGGCTGTTCTGTGACTGAGAAAAATATCTGTCTCACTCCTGACTCTAGGTCTCAGACCATTAGGGCACATATCCTAAGAAAGCTTTAAGAACAACTGGTTTTTTGATTGAGACACGCTGTGCCGCCACTGGGGAAAGGAGGGGGAAATAAACAGGAAAGAAAATGAGATGAGAGCAAAGAGCTAGCNGCCAAGAGCTGGAGTCTAAGCGGGGGAGGGAGGGAGAATATCACTTTCACATCTTCAGAGGTCAAATTCAGAACCTCCTTGCAGACTGCTGGGCCTGGGCCTGGACTCTGCACAAAGAGGAACAGAGGCAGGATGGAAGGGATACAACAGAGTGGCAGGGGTAATGAGGACACTTAAACCAAAGAAAGCCAAACAAAGTGGCAGAGGGGACCTGGATGCTTCCTGTCCTCAGAAAGTAGCAGCCATTTCTCAGACAGTGCCACAGACACAAGAAGCTTGAGCACGGCTGGGAATTTCCCTTTTATTTAGCCTCCAGCTGGTCACTGAACTAAACCTCTGCCAGCCTAACAAACCCAAATCCAGAAGAATGGAGGTACCTGTACTTGAGTATCCGACCCACCAAAAGATGGCATGTATACCACTGACTTAGTAAACTAGAGGGAGGAAGAGTAGGCACATCTGCACATCAGCCACCTTCCACACACTTAGCANAGCCACCTCATAGCCCTTTGCTTGGTGATGAGCCCAGACCCATCCTGGAACCCACATTCATTTCACATCCTTGAGGACCTTGCAAGTTGGGTCTCACCCAAGCTGTTTCCACCACAAGCCTGTAGGATCCTCCGGGCACGCTTCTTAGCATCTTCTGGGAAGCTGGGGCTGCTTAGCAGGTTTGGATAGGTGCAGAGTGCCATCACCTAAAGAAAGGGGGTACAGTTGAGCTCATAATACCCCAAGCCCAGAGGACACTGGGCAAGGCACAATAAGAACATCACAACTCCAAACACCATGCCGCAGCATGCCTTTCCATAAGAGCCAAGGTTGTGGGAGCTGAGGGTAGCAAAGAGGAAGATGCTGGCCCTCTGCAGCAACAGAGATTCTGACGGCCAAGGCACCACTCCCAAGAATGAGGTGGCAGAAGAGGAGCCATGGCAGAGTGTGAGGGTGCTACAAAGCCCTGGCCTCCACTCATCCATGAGGAACACTGGACCCAAACACCCAGGATCATAAGAACTAGAGGGTCTNCTGGGTAAGTGGCCAGGCCTNAGTGGGCAGCAAACTCTCACTGACAGGAAGAAGGTTGTAAGACCCCTGCAGACACACAGCCTGAAGCCCTTCTCATCCTGTTCTTCCTCTAGACTAATCTTCAGATCTGAAAGCCGGAAAGGCTTTTTCCTTCCTGTAACATAAAATCACCCTAAACACACAAACTGAGAGGATTAACCAAGGCCATGTGTGACAAGGTGCCAGTAAAACCCAGCACACCTGTCTAAAGCTGGCAGCTGAGGAACCACACCAGGCACTACAGGGGAGAACAGGGCATAGCTCTGATACCAGTCAGGTGACTAACCCNCTTCTTGGCTTTTCTTCCTCTGGATAATGAGCAATAACCTAGCCTACTCTCACAGGGGCATTATGAAGACCAGAGGAGACAGATGAAGGCTACAAATGGCTGACACCATGCAAGACAAGTTAGGACAACTGGGGTCCAGGGTTGGGTTGGCTTTGGGGATGAGGTTGAGAGCCTGTAAAGGGAACCTACTCACAACCTGAAACCAGGTCCACATCTGGAACCTCTACTGACAATCAAGGATCTCGGCCTTCTTTCTGCTTCTACTTCTCTGACAGAGCTACTGTTTGTCTCCCCACTTCCGCATCCTGGGCCCTAAGCCACTCATATCCACAGTCCTCTGAAGGTCAGCAGTAATGGTTGCAGGGCATTCCTNAAACCCGGACGAGCTGTATGCTCTCCTCTGTTATACAGGGGCTGTCGCTGGGGCCTTCTAGTCCCCAACAGCCCTCTGCCCCACAGGACAAGGCGAGGGAACCCCCACTGTGCGCCACTTCTAAAGGTAGTGACACAGTGGAGAAAAGGGAATGAGGCTGCCATTTGGAAAGCTCATTACCTGCCCTGCCTGAGAACCTTAACCACACAGAGTACTCCAAACAGGCCCAATCCTTCTCCAGGAAAAAGCTTTCCATAGCTAGGTCTCCTACCCCAATCAGGCTGCCCAGTGGCATTTTCCTACCATGCTTTCCCTCTTTCTAGCCTGCTGATCCTGCACTGTTAGCTCATGCAACATTTTGTCACTGAAGCTCAGACACCAACACTGAAACCTGTCATCACCTAGAAAACTTATGAGGGAGATGAGTTACACTGAAGGCAACGGAGAGCAGGAGGCAGTACCTGCTATAGCCTGAACTTCCTGCTGGGCGGGAGGAAGTCCTCCGTCTGCCCTCCAAGGCACCCTGATGATTTTCCTCTTGCGCAAAGCCAGCCAGCACTCAAAACTCAGGGGCTCCCTTTGGGCTGTAATTTCACTGTGGCATTACCCCCGCCACACCTGGGCACGGAAGAAGAGCCTTCCTGGAAGCTTCCTACTCCAGACCACCCCAAATGGGNTAAGGCATTTTTGATACCCTTGGAAGGGGATTGCTGAGAGAGAAACAGGGGACACCAGGCGCCTGAAAGGGCTGCTACTTCCATGGCACATCCCTCAGGGAGTCTAGTTTTTGCTGTACTGGCCCCTCCCAGGTTCTAGTTTAGGGCTCCAGGAGGCCTGTTCCCGAGGGGTGGCTCACCTGACGCAGGAAGGTGATTGGCTGCTGGCCCATAGCATGGGCATCCCCAATGTTGGCTCGGATNACCTCAGTGAATGGTTTTTTGATACCCTGCAGAGAGAAGGTGGCAGGTGGTTATTTAACAACTCTTAGANCCTACATTCCTGAGGCCAAGTNGTAGAATTACCACAAGATATTAATAAGCAATCCTATTTTNAGCCTCACCAAATGTCAANCAGTNTTAACTAAGCCTGTGACGTGCCAGGCCCCATTTTATCTTCACAACCATTTCCATGAGGAAGAACTAGTAGCAACCTCATTTCACAAATGAGGAAACTGAGCTTCCAAAAGACTAACAAACTTGCTTGGTGTCACACAATTGATAAACACAAGCATTAGGATTAGAACTCTGGAAGCCGGGCTCCAGTATGCTCGGCTCTATCGCCCCCCCCCACCCCTTTCTGGACACACTGGAAGAGCTGTTAGGTGCTGGAGCATCCTGAGACAGCTCCACAGCGTGTCACTTCACCGGGATGTCTAAAAGAAGGCCAAAGTGGGACCAAAGTGATAGTAGAGAAATAGCNGAGGCCAGCAGCAAAATATGACAAATGTNAGAGAAGGAGAGCCTAGATGTCCCTGTCCCCTGTGCCCAAGCAGAATTTCACTTTGAAACCACAAGTAAGAGGCTAGAGACACTGAGTTCATGGTCCCCTCCAGAATCCCTGGGAATTAGGTCCTGGCCTTGTTCTCTCGCAACCCTGGTTTTGCAGAATGGCTAGTTTCCTTTTCTTTCTTTTTTAGCAGAAAGGATAAAAGACATTGAAGTGGGCACTAAACAGGAATCACAGAGAGACTAACTCAGAGAAATCTGAGCCGGGTGG